>VZRS01012764.1:105445-234197 GCA_013398055.1 Ifrita kowaldi
TGTGGGATGGGGAGAGGACTTCCACAGCTTGTTTCTTGGTTTCCCACATCAGAATTGTGACATTCCTCAGAGGGATTTCATCAACAGCAAAGTTAAATCCCATCCTGAGGCAGGTTTTATGGTGGGAATATAGAAGCTTTGTTTTTAAACACTCCTGCTCAGCTTCAGGAGATAGAATCAACATACTTGAATCTAGAGGGCAGGAATGCAGCACTTAGCATGGGAAAATAGAATAGATAACTCTCACGAGCAGCAATGCAAACCTCCCTGGCAGGAATGAGAAGGCTTCTCAGTCTGTCTCTGCTGTTTGGTGTTGGGCTGTGGCCTGCAAGGCTGATTCTTGGTACACCACTGGGACAGTGCTAGAGAAGGAGGCTGGTGTGAAACCAGCAGCCTGCCAGCACCTGTCAGACAAACCAGCTGAGTTTGGGGCCTTCTGGAGGAAAGTGGTGAGCAATTTGCATGAGTGTTGCCAGATCTGTTACCTGCTTTTGGCTGTGTAGATACTAATCTCCCAAGGGAGCTGTGTTGAAACGTTGTCAGTTTATTGGGACTGTGCACCTCAGAGGTGAGATAAAAATACTAAGACCAGCAGGAGTTCAAAGCAACCCTGTTGCTGTATTCATATATATTTATGTGCTGTGTATCAGAGGGAAGCTGTGCAAAAGCCCTGCACACATCAGTGTAACTTCAAGTAGGTCTATCGCACCTTTATGGTGGAGACTGTGTTTTGACAACCTGAGGTGCCATGTTTATCTCCACCAGAGATGTTACATCAAATGGTTGGAGCTCACTCACTCCCTTCCCTCCCTCCTGCTTTTGAGACATTAGTGGACTCTTTGCCTGAAACTGGAGCAGAGAATTTCAGAGAAAACGTCTCTGGGCCTCCTGAGATTTTACATAGCTTTCAATGCAGTAACGTTTACTTTAAGAGCGCTGATAACTCTCTAAGGCAAGGATTTCCACAATTAGTAACTAGTTTTTCAATTCCCCTCCCAGGTTTTGAGAGAGCTGGGAAGGGAGACTGTGACAGCAAAATTAAATGGAATAAGCAAAAAGGGAAATGTCTGTTATGTACTATAAAAATTATGCAAACATGCCTTAGGAAGATCAGTCTTAAACACTGAAGTCAACAGATAACACCAGACTCATGATCTGACCACAGGGTTAACCTTTAGCCAGGTCACAGTAGGGACAGTTGAGACATTAAGCAATGAAGGAAGCTTGTACAGGTCTCTGACATTTTGTACTTGTTCACTTGCTAAATGTAAGCATTTACCAAATACTTATATCATCTGAGTCACATTCAGCTATCAATCTCAGCTTTTTTCTACACATTCAGTCAGTTCCCAGATGTATTGTTCTTCTTTCAACATGTCAAAACCTTGTTCCTTGGCCTTGCATCTGTTACCCCTCCTGTGCTGTGACCATCTCCTGTTCCATCTGGACAAGGCTTTGGCATAGCTTCTCTCCCTCTCTCTCATCTATGTAGTTTCTCTATCCACTGTAATCTCTTTACCAACACATGGGTAGACCCTTAGGACCAAGACAGCAGGGATATCTTTCATCCTTGCTAGCACAACCCTCCTTATTTCTTCCTACCCTTCTGCCTAAACATCCACCTGTCTTTTGTCTTTCTTCTGTACCACCTGTCTGCTTTCTCCCCATATTGCTCTCTGTGGTAGAGCTTCAGCCAGTGTCTCTTCAGCTCCCTCCTTAAAATGAGTTACCTTGCTGTCATTTCCAATTGAGTTCTGGTGGTGGATGCTTTCCATCAGATCTTTCCATGTCTGTATTTGCCTTTGCCTGCCACTGACGGCTCCGTAGATCTTATCTGGTCAGTCAAGGAACCTGGAACCAGAACCAACTTTCATTATCTGGTTTTTATTTCCTTAAAAGCAAGAGGGAAATAGTCTCGAGGATCTTTTTAAAAGGGCCGCTCTTCATATCTGCACAAGGGACTCTAAATCCCCCTTACACAAAGCATCCTCTGACTTGCAAGGCAGAGCCAGCAGCCCAACATGGCTGTATACTTGCAGTCAGACACTGCAAGTATAATTATCTCCAATTTGAGTAAAATAGATTACGCTTCAGTTTCCCAGCATGTTTTCCCTTGAGCCAAACACTGCCCACGCTGCTGCAGGATGTTACTTCCCAGCCTGTCCAGCTCTCCATGAGGCAAAAAGAACCCAGAACCCTCGAGCACAGGCTGACCATACAGATCAGTACCACCAAAAGCAGCTCCACTTTAGCAGGCTCTCTGCTACATTCTCAGCACCCTCCCTGATGGTGAAAAACAGCCTGAAATGCTTAGGAAAGCCATATATACCTAGTTGACACAGAGAGAAATTACATAAGTGGCAGCAGCATGCAAAACTTCAGGGGAAGTGTCCTCTGCTCAGTGTTGTGGAGGAAGCTAACAAAAGACTATGTGGTTTCCTAGGCACAGCTACCCTTACTGCTATTTTAGTCTGGTGTCGAACATCTTTCCAGGAAGAACAGATAACAGGACATACTCGCAGACTGCAGTAATGCTATGCTTGTTCCTGTGCCTTTCCCCAGCATATTTCCCATATAGTTTTAGCAGTGACTGGTACAGAGCCACATTGGAATTGGTCCAGAGATTTAATAGGCAGCAACATCTACATTTCTGCCCGCCCTAGACTAACTCTTAATCCCATTATCTCTCACCTTATAACATACAGAATCTCACATCTCTTTATTCATTCGTGTTACACTGCAATTCAAGTATAAACCAAGGGAGATAATGTAAACTGTGCTTCTTCAATTTCATTAAGGGAGGAAAGTGACTCAAAGTGTGCTTATGCTCTCTTGCCTTTACATGTCTTCTAAATTACATTTTTTATTCAAGCAATTGAAATTCTAGGTCCTACAGATGGTTCAGAAAGAGAAATGGGACTGTTTGAAAGCCCTCAGAGAGACAAAGTATGTTCTAAAGAAGGGCAATGAACTTCAGGATTCCTACCTTTTTTATGCTGTCAGTTGAAATCGGAGTGGGGGCAAACCCTGTGCAATTTCATCCACTCCTGAAGTTAGTAATTGAAACTTGGAAGACACCTCGTGTCATTGATGTGCTGCCACATGTGTGAGTTCAGAGCCTGTTCCTTAGTGCTGTAGCAACCTTTTGGATGTTAATTTTGTAGCATCATTTTGTTAATTTTCAAGCATCATAGAAACTGAGAAGGAAAACAGCAGGATATTAAGCAACATGTCCAAGGCTAACCATGAAGTCCATACCAAAACAAACCTAGTAACTGTAGCTAGTTGTCCCAAAGCTCCACCTGTCCAATGCCAGTAACAGCAGCTCAGTGTTTCCTCATTAAGGATTTTTGTGGCCATCAAATTGCTCTTTTTAAAGTAATTTCAATGTGTGCAGTATTACTTTTCCAGACACACATTTAAACATAGATATCAACCTATATAACTTGTAACCTAGTAATATAACAGAGAAAATCAAGGTTTAAAAGACATTTAAGCCTGGCAAATCACTTCTTTTATGTCTTCCAAGTGATCACGGATTCATCTGACTGTGTTACTAAATGTTTTGTGAGAGCAGATTGTTGACAACATTTTAGATTTAGAAAAGGCCTTCCATTTATAGTTTCCACTTCTGGCTGAAATAGGAATGCCATAATTGGCTTTTCACTCTGCACAGACGGGATCTCTCTCACCTCTGCTGAGGTGAACTAATGCAAAGCAATTGTCCTTTCCCACAATACTTTTCTACTATCTCATTCAGTTGTAACCTCTCATACCTGTTATGCTCCTTCCTAGGGCTCTTGTACCAGGAGTATCGAGATAAATCTACGCGTGAGGAGATTGAAACCAGGCGACTACAAGATTCACAGACAGACCCTGAGGAGACTTCACCCAGTGAGGAAACCCCATCTGAAGCAGAACCCACAAGTACAATCGAAAACAAAGCTCCACCACAAATCAGTTTGCTGAGAAATTCCAACTCTAGGTTCAACTTAT
This sequence comes from Ifrita kowaldi, assembly GCA_013398055.1. NCBI lineage: Eukaryota > Metazoa > Chordata > Aves > Passeriformes > Cinclosomatidae > Ifrita > Ifrita kowaldi. The sequence continues at coordinate 109,442 of VZRS01012764.1, forward strand.
GGCAGGATCTTCCTGAGGTCCAGAGCAGTGGTGTCCTCAGCATCCTCCAACCAGATGAGATCAAGCTGCAGGAGGTAATGGGGGAAGGCAGAATGTTTCTTAATGGTGTTGCTGCTTAAAAAGGGGAGAGTGAATTAGGCCAAATAATCAAGATTTAAAAATGAAAAGCTTTACAGCAGTCACAGACAAGCCCTGCCCTGTTGAGTACTTTCTGAGTTGCACTGGTTAGCACCACTCACTCTTTTTTGTGAAACTGCAGAAATTGTTCTATATACTATTGCTGCTGGACATTTCTGTAGCAAAAGGAACTTCTTTTCCCTTTTCTGATTCAGTGTTAGGAGCAATTTACAAAGGAAGAGGAATAATGAGGAGGTTTTTACAAAAGAGCTATTGGTTCCAGTGCACATTAATCCTTTTCTGAAGTTACCGTCAAGAGACATAACTTTCCACCAGAAATCATAGAAGAATTCAACCGTTAACTGTAAGGTTTTGAATATGATGGCATTAATAGAAATAGAAGAGATAGAGATTGATAAACATTGTTATATTTAATTGTTGTTACTTGGAGTCTATTGCAAACAGTAAAAAATAATGACAGGTATATTTGCATTTAGCCATGCAGTGCAGTGACATCACTATTTTAGAGCCATACGCTGTGACTTACAGGACTACATCAGACAGTGAAAAGAGTGGGTGGGGGTAGCTGTCACAAGTGATGACAACATCAGTCACACCACAATTTACAACCAGTTGCTATTTTGGGTAGCATGGGGAGTGTGAGTGCTCTTTGTCACTGCAAAGCGCTGCATTCATAGCCAGCAGTGGAGAGGGCAGGCCTTGTTTTAGTGTGCGCTGTGCATTGTGGTATGAGCAGTGGGCATTCCAAGGCTCAATACCACAAGTCCGACTGTACTCCTGCGCTGGGATTGCTGCTGATGAGAAGGTTGTGGCAGTGTATCTGCTTAGCCCTGGCTCACAGAATTGTACCCAAAGTGCTGAAGAACATCTCAGGGTGCAAGCAGTCCCTGCTAAGTTCACTTAGACTTACATAATCCATACTGATGAGCACCTTGTGCACACAGTGCCAGTCCTGGCTAAGGCTGTAACTTGAAAGGCTGTCACACTGAAAAGGTTCGTATTGTGCACCCCAAGGGTATGATGGGCAGGGCTGTGTTATTCACATCCTTAGTGGAGGGGACTGGTGTTTATATACAAGTAGTTTGGGCTGGCAAGCACAGGCTGTTAGTGTGTCAGTGTTAGGGCCGAAGGTGACTGAAATGATTTGTTGCTTTTCCATGTTCTTCTTCTACACTGGTTATTCCATATTGGATTTGTTCTGTTTACCTGGCAAAACACAGTACTTCCAAGTGCCAGCATTACAAACACAATCTGGCATCTGAAAAAATTACAAGCTTTTCTTTTTATTTTTGCTTCAAAATGAAAAATCTTTTACGGAGAAATATTTGCTTAAAAGTGTGCATTATAGATTTTAAAGCTTGCCATTTCTGTTAAGTTACATTCATTACCTGTATGCGTTTTTGGGAAAAAATCTCTGTGCTGCTAAAACCCAAAACCCCACATTAAGTGTGCTCAATTTTCTTCTCACTGTTAACCAGAGAAATAAAGCAGTTGGAGAATGGAACAGTGCTGTCATACAGAAGTGCTGTGCCTTCTCCACTGTTAGTTTATCAGACCTGAAATTTTCTTCCTGCTTGTTCTGGGATTAGCACAGTAAGAGACTATAAAATTGCTCAAAGCCAGAAAGATGTGAAATTGGCTGAACATTGAACAGATAGAGTGAAGAATTTGCTTTGTGAGGAGAATCAAGGTCAAAAAACAAGGAGGGCTAGAGAAATCACTGAAGTTATTGAAGAGATGATGTTGAATTCAGCCTTGCTATAAGCAAGCACTAGTTGCTCCCGCAGTTCTGGAATCCTGCTCATGTTGGATGTGAACTGTGAGAGTGAGCTGTATGTGAGGGCTTAATTTAGTGAATGTGAAATGTTCAGCTTCATGGAGGAGAATTGGAGAAATTTTCCTGAAGTACACAACAGCAGAAATTCTGGAGTAAACATCTTAAGGACAAAGCTGTATTTTCTGACCCATCTTACCTTCAAAGCTGTAGTAAACACAGGGACTAGTAGAGCTTGCATGTCTTCAGTCAGAAAAGGTGGAGCAAGAGTATTATTTTTACCACAGGGAGAAATACTGATACACAAATGGAAAGAAAGTTGAAGTTAACACTCTGCTTCATAGCTGAGGAAGGGAACACCATCATAGCTGGGACAGAGCAGGGCTTAAACAGCCAGAGAAAACGTTGGTTATCTGGAATAATCTTCAAAGTGAAAGAGACTAGAACAAGAAGAGGAATCTGGTGTTCATTAGTGGCAATGATGGAAAATTACTGAGCAGCTTATCAATGCAAGATTAAAAAAAAGACAGGTTTTCAAGCATCAAAACAGGAAACTTGTCTGGAAGAGCAGTGGATGCTTGAAAAGTGTCATGGAAAGTGATTTCTTATTGTCCCCATTGGAACAAACAAGCCAGATATTTTCGCTATGGATTTCATTATTTCTCTAGTACAGCCTGCATTCTGCACCTACCCTTGTAGGTCTGGCACCCTCCACTATGGCACACAGCAAACATACACAAATTCTACAGTCAGACTTGGCAGAAAAATATTCCTGACTTGGAGTCTCTGGAAAGCTGCAGTGCAAAATGATTGGAGGTGTCAATCTCCAGGATAACTGGAAGGGACAGGCTCTCCCAGCACATCCTGTATATCTTTGCCTATTTGCACTTCTCTCATTTATCAAATAAAAAGGTACAGTTAAAAGCTGTAAAAGTTTCATTTAGGACTGAGCCAGTCATGCAGAAAGAGAGAGGTTCTCTCACAGGTTCACCGGGTGCCTGGGTAAAGCTTCTGGGAGAAGCTGAGCCAATACTCCTCCACTTTTCCAAATAGGAATCTAGTCTTGAAAAAAATCCAGCATCCTCTTATTCCTTCAACACTATCTGTTCCATAGTCACTGACTCAGTTCATCTGTATCCACGCCCTTTGCTCTGTCTCCCTTCTGGGGGCTGTGCAGGCACAGCCTCCACCTCTGGTGCAGGAAATGACCTGTTGGACTTAACTGCCCACTGGGAACATTTCCTAGGCTACCAACCCTGCAAAGAGCTGAAATATCACTTCAACTGCTATTTTAGCAGCTCTGAATTGAGTGGCAGTCCCTCATTGCTATACCCATCCGCCCAGATCTTGGACTGCAGCACAGTGTCAGGGACACAACCCAGGTCTCTACATCAAGTTCTTCTGTGATGCACAGTGATATTCCCAGGAAAAGGCCAAAAACTGATCAGTGGAAAATTCCAAATAATTTCTTTAAAGAGAAAAAACAGACAACAACCAAGCCACTAGACAGACCCCCAGATAATTTAGAAGATATTTTTCTACCTACACATCACAAAAAACACTGCATGTACCTGTGGCTCCATCAGACCTCCTCAACTCTAGCTGGCCCCCTGCAGCCGCTGAGAGCCAACAGAGCTCAGGGACTGGCACCTGCACTGCCTGGCCAGCTCCCACCTCAGCAGGTTGCAACAGTGGAGCCCTGGGCAGGAGGGGAGCATTGTAGCAGCTTTAGCTTCAAGGAAACAAAACTTTCACGGAACTACCAAAAGGTTGCTCTCTTAGTATTGGCAGTATGGGCCATGGGCCCCAGGACAAGCAACTCAAGATACACCTTCAAGAGATGCCTGAAGGATCTAACAACTTTTCATTGTGTTGACGCTCTTGTGAGAATCTTCAGTTAATCTTACTTCAACTAATGGATTCAGTAGTTGTGCAAATAAACACCTTTTGTATCTACCTCTGAACAGACACAAAAAATACACAGAGTGTAGGGGATCTCTGGATGGTAATAGTGGACTGTCCCTGCAGCACTTGCAGTAGGTAGAAGACTTTATATCTTCATCTCAACTGATTTTTATCTCTGAACCAAACCACCAATTTGTCTTTCTGCTTCCACAGACCACATCCTTCGCCTGAAGAAGCCAGTCTTTGCTCCAGAGTTTTCTCTTCTAACTGGATAAACAAAGGCTGAAATTTGGAGACTATTTATGATTTCTGGTAGTAGTTAGGGACTACTGTGTCTTGTCCTGGTCCGTTGTGAACTGGGGCAGAAAAGTGTATGGCCAGGGCTGACCAGGGAGGCTCACTTGGACAGTAACAGCTGTATTTCCTCTAGGTCAGGGCTGATGGTTGTGGGAGGAAAACTTCCCTGTTGAAGTCACTGTCCCCTGTAACATGTGGCAAATGCATTGTGGGATTACCTCTCCCTGCAGCCTGGGCCTGCAGGGTGGGTGCAAGGTCCATGGCTGTGCAGCACAGGTGTTCTCATTAATGCCCGGTGTGCCTCTCCGTAGAAATAGAAGGTCCCTGCTGATTTCCTTCTTTGGGATTTTCTCCAGGCCATGTTTGAGCTGGTTACTTCCGAAGCATCGTATTACAAGAGTCTGAATCTGCTGGTGTCTCACTTCATGGAGAATGAACGTCTGAAAAAGATCTTACACCAGTCTGAGGCACACATCCTCTTCTCCAATGTGCTGGATGTCATGGCTGTCAGCGAACGGTAAGTCAGCTGCTGAATGGCACTGAAAGCAGTAGCTTTAGGTAACTGCAGTTGTAGAGGAATGGAGGATCTGACTTCTGGGAATTGGCTGGGACAGATAGGTCACAATTAATATGGGTGCTGACTTTCTCATCTAGCTTCCTGTTGGACCTCGAGCAGCGGGTAGAAGAGAACATCGTGATCTCGGACGTGTGTGATATTGTCTACCAGCACACAGTTAATCACTTCTCTGTGTACATCACCTACGTCTCCAACCAGACCTACCAGGAGAGAGCCTACAAGCAGCTTCTGTGAGTTCTAGAGCTTGTTGCTGGACTATTTTGCAAAATTGTACAGGCCACAGATGGGTCGATGCAGGTAACATGGCAAGTAAATTCAAAGCCACCATTTCTCAACTCTAGGAAATATTTATGGTGCATGCAGGGCCATATGCTTGTGAAATGCACGTATTTTTAAACTGCAAGTAGAGGCAAGAGATGGAGAGACAAGAATATAATATAGATCTCTGATGACAAGAACAGCCACTGCTTTTCCCAACCTTCTCCACAAGGCATTTGACCTTCCCAAAGTTCATAACTAATTCTTTTTCAGAAAACAGGATTTTCTTAGAAGACGGGAAAAAAAGCTGTTTTCTTCACGTTCTAGTGTTATACACACAGACCTAGGCCTGAGGATATAACCCAAGATATTTTTGTAGTATTTTTCAAGTTTAGCAAGTCTTGTCCAGTAGGAATTCCCTGATACCAGCGCAAAACGACGAGTGCCCTACAAGCTTGTCTTTGAGAGGAGAAGAATCAATTTTTCTCTAGTTACAATGTCCTGGATTCTTTCAGGACAGTCCATTGCACATGCTGCAGCGTATTTTCTCCTATAGCAGCAGCTGGTTCAGGCGAGTGTAACAATCTCTAATCCTTTCCTTTCTCTGCTCTCTAACTTCTGAGGGAAAAAAAACATTTTAAGGGGCCTCTGTTGAGCTTGGCCAGCTGTTCTCTCCAAAAGGAGGGTGCCACAGAATTTCCTTCAGTCAGAGGTGAGCAGTACAGCTACAGAATAGAAACAGTTTGCCCACAGCCATTATCTAAACACTTAAACGCAAAGCAGCAATAGGCTGGATTACTTGAAAAGGACCTGTTGGAGATGAGGTATTCCTAAGTGTGAATTCAGAGGGCAGCATTTCTTTTGTCTGCGGGAAAACATAAAGCAAATTGAAAAGAACAGACTCCCTTCCCTAGGCTCCCAGCTAGCACAGGAATTTTGCAACACTTGGCTGAACTCAAAGCCTGAGGTGTGTCACAGTTCCCCCCATTTGACTGTTCCTCGGACACACGCAGGTCCATTCTGCTGTGAGTCACACTGTCACACAGGTACTTGCTGCAGCAGAGAGGAACACTGCCAGTGGCTTCTTTCGAATGTTGTAAGGAACACACAGTACAGACAGGTTTTGCACAGTTAGCAACCTCTTTGCATCCACGCCGCTTCTGCTAGCCAGGACTCCAGCAGCACAAGCCTTGCTCAGGCCTGCTCAGCCCGTGGCTGCCAGGAAGCTTTGCCTGCCTGTGGCAGTCGGGACTGCTCTGCTCTGCGCAGCTGTGTCTGTGGCCCAGCTGTGCCCTCATCTCCTGCAAACACCATCAGGGAAGGCACGGGCACGGCCCCTGCCCTTCTCAGGCCAGATAATGATTACCATCCTCTAGCTAAGCAGCAAGGAATGTTCAAGCTTGAGCTACTTTGTGGCTTGTCTTGTTGTTATGACTGTGTGAATTTCACCTTATCACAGAGTTCCAACTGTGTAAAAATATATAATTATGCCTCTGACTCATTTACTTGGACACACACCCCATTCACATACACCTACACACACAGCGTGTGCTGCTGAGCTAGATACGAACACATGTGAGCACTGCCATGGCTTGTACATTAGAAGACTATTTTTTCCCTCCCCTAACACTATAAATAGTTTTAGATTTGAACTAAAATACACCCAGAGGCATTCAGAGTCCCCTCCTCCCCTCTTCTCTCCTATTGGGAGAGGCCAGGCAGGTGTTGTCTCTAGGACCAAGCCACTTTGGGGTCACCAGCCATATACCAGAGTCCCAGGCAGGGTAGCACTCAAAGTTCTCAGCTTCTCTATCTCTCCTCTCAGGCAGGACAAACCAGCCTTTCGGGAAGTGATCTCACAGCTGGAGCTGGATCCCAAGTGCAAAGGCCTGTCCTTTTCTTCCTTCCTGATTCTGCCATTTCAAAGGATCACTCGGCTCAAGCTGCTGGTGCAGGTAGAGTTTTGCTCTTCTCTCGCTCACTAAGGTCTTCTGGATCACTCCTGGAACTTTCCTTTCCAGCAGCTGTGAACGGGGCTTAGATACAGCCATAACCGACCCTAGAACTGAATGAAGCCTTTCCACAGAGTCAGACATTCTCCATAACTATGGAAGAAGGATTTCAGTCACTCAGAGTCCATCCCCAAATTAGTGTTGAATTTTACTGAGTTAAAGAGTTGAGGAGGAGCTTTGTTGAGCTGCCACAAGGGGTAGCAACAGTCCATTAACCCAGCTGCCTGACGGTTAGGATGATGACACACAAGTGCAAAACAGCTGGATGACATAGGGATTCTACACCATGGTGGTTTGGACCAGACTGTCAGCCATTTTCCTCCTGTGCTTTGCCATCTTATCTAAACACTGCTGGAGAACATGCTTCTAGGGATGAGGCAACAGCTCAGTCCCAAATGATCTTAACCCACTGGGATTACCAATAACACTGTCAGTGCCAGCTCTAGTTACTTATGAATTTATTTTTATGAAATAAGAATCTGCCTGTTATATTTCTCTTGGATATAAGGTCAGATGGGAACAGGTTTTAATGAGAAAGAGGAACTACGAGGTGAGAGTCACTGTACTCTGTCACCTTTCCTGTAATTAGGCTGATGGCCAGAAGTAATTTGAAGGCTAGCAAAGACCTTTTTGTGCTCTCACATTGGGATCAGTGTTAACACAGCCTTTCCTCCCCTGCAGAATATTTTGAAGAAAGTGGAAGAGAAATCTGACAGGGAATCCACTGCCCTGGATGCACATAAAGAACTGGAAACAGTAAGTTTGAATAAGTTAACTGAAGACCATTAAGATTAAACCACCATGCTCCTTTCACACACACACATGCCCCTGAAAAAATCACTTGCAAGACTACATTCTATCCTGGAGCTGTTTCTTTGAATCCTGCCACTGTGTTTCAAGAGGTTTTTTTTTTCCTAAAGTCTGAAAGATGGACTAGTCTACTTGCACTTAGATGTCGGTGACAACAAATCCCTTGCTAGCAGTAGATGTATGTTTCTGCCATAGGAAAGGACAGAGAATGTTTTCCTTTAGAGTCTGCAAGAACACAAACTGATTTTGCAGACACCTGAAGGTGATGGATCCCACTGAGAGGTGTGATTAGGTGCAGAGTACAACTGTGTCAGGTTTCCTCTGACACAGCACACTTCTTCCTCTGACCTAGAATAACAGCTTCCTAATGAAGTACACAAGCCAAGCGCTTTTAGCCCTCTTCCCTGAAGCTGGTAGGTAGGTGTGGTGTTCAGTTGTGCTAGGTACTGCTGTGTACAAAATCCCAGGAAGGCAGTGGGATGTTTCCCATCTGGGCTGTTCCTGATATGGTTAGACAGGATAATGCCTTATCTGAATGGTCTGGATGTAGCTGTCAGCTACATGGCCTGGGACAGTGTTTCACCTCTTCTCCATCAGAAGCTTGGAACACCTCCTGACTCCTGTAGTTCAACACAAGTATTTGAAATTGAAAACTGCTAGAACATCAGCCTGAGGATGGGCCTGCAGCTTCTGACTGATGCACTAGAACAGAACGGGCTCTTGGATTTGCCCTGAACCAGTCTAGGAAGTGTACACTTGAAGATCACTAGGGATAAGGACAGGGACCTTATCAATGAAGGATGTTCTGCATTGCATTAATATTGGCAGAATCTCTTTTGACGCATCTGGTAGCCAATTATTTTTCCATTGGTAAGTAGCCTGAGGAAGGTTGCTCCTGTAGCATGCAAATGACTACAGCTGCTGATGGAAAAATGCTGGGTTTGTATTCAGTTACCAGTGACTGACGTGATCAGTTTGCTAATTCTTTTGCACGGTTAAAAACTTACCTGTAAGTGTTCACGCTTAGATACCTAATATGCAGCTAGGTACAGGCATCACAACAGAGACCATCTGATGCTTATTTTTTCTGTAGGCTTATTTTCTCTCTTTCTATTTGAGAGGGAAGAGCTGATCACTGTTTCAGTTGCTGATGATATTCGGATGGATTTTGAGTAGCAGAAACAGAGCACAACGTAGAGCTTGTTCTCCAATGTAATTTTTCTACCTAGCCAGCTCTCAAGAGAGTTGCTCCTTATGAAACAGGCAGTGGCATCTAGGTTAAGGTCCCTGGAACAGCACAGTGCTTGCACGTTGGTTGTGGTTTTTCAGTTAAAAGTTTGTACTCAGAACACAGATGGGCTCTGTATGATGAACGTCTCTTTCTCTGGGACATTTCATAGCCCTGGCATGTAGTGCTCCTTGGCAGAACTACAGCATTTGCATTTTTGAAAAGAAGATGTTTGGCTTCATTCTCTCCTTGAAGATGATACTGCACATGTACCTCATTTCAAGTGTTGGGAACAGGGACAACGAGATACATGGTGTGTCAGGATCTGGAAAACGAGCTGTTCCTTTTCCTGTGCAAGCAGAAGCACTGTTTTATACTGTCTGGTTCAGTAACTGAATGTAGCCACCTAACATGTCCTCTGACAGTCAGCTTCCACTTGTAACACCTTTTGGTTGTTCGGGTTTTGGGGGGTTTTTTTCCTTCTCTTTTTCATGCAAACACAGTGCTGATAAAAGAGCTTGGCTTGGTCAATTCCTGTTACAGCAGGACGCTTACCTGATCATGGTCAACCCTTTTCATGCTGTCCTTCATCACTTACCTGCTTAAGGCCAGCAGAAACAAACTTCTGTGCTCTCTTTTCCCAGGTGGTGAAAGCATGTAATGAAGGTGTCCGGAAGATGAGCCGAACAGAGCAGATGATCAGCATCCAGAAGAAACTGGAATTCAAGATCAAGGTATAAGCACAGGCTGGACAGTTTTGGTTCACTGTCTGCACTTTGCAGACAGCTTCCAAAGGGGCCCCTCTGGAGGGGCTGCTGCAGGCACAGCAGCCATGTGTGCTCAGTGCACACCTGCTGCAGAGGCTGGGGCAGCACCAAGGCTAGCATGGTGTGCATGTACACAGGTGGGACACACTGGCATCACCTCTCCTGTGCACTGTGCTCCTGCTCCAGCACTCAGGTCTGGCTCTTCCCTCTCACCTGTCTTCAAAATGCAGGTCAGCTTTCAACTGTTATTTTACATACAAATTATGTTAAAGGTAGATGAAAGCTACAAAGCAAAACACTTTAAAACTGAAAAATACCCAAACAAAGACTGTCCCACCATTTTAATTCTTTCCTGTACTTATGCATTGTGTACAGTCTTTAAATACCTGCTGCTGATCTGTTTCGGCTCCACTGAGGGAATTACTAAATCAATATTTAGGGTGTCTGACCAGATCTCAGGTGATATATACCATGAAATTCCAGTGCTGAGTATAAAGTTGTCAGCTCTTTTCTTGAATGCTATAGAGATGCTTCTCAGGTCTGTCTGCTTCACAAACTTTAAGGATGATATTTAGCTTCCCAGCAATCTTTTTATGTACCTGGACAACCAAAACAAAAAAATTTGATTTTTATAGAGCACTTTACCAGTGTGTCAGGGCTGGACCACAGTCCACAGGATAGCAGTAGGTTAGGGCAGTTACACAGCTGCCTCCACCTCTTGTAAAGCAGAGGCTGTAATGATAGGCAGGAGCTGGTTCATCTCTGGAGCAAATCTGCCTTGGGAACTGGCACAGGTAGGGCTGTTCTGGGGAGAAGAGTGCAAGGAGTTGAAAAGAAAGACTGTGCCACCATGCATATGATGAGCACTGGGAGCGAAGGTGGAAAGAGTTGCAGTAATACAGATATTTGTCAATATTTCAGTCATTTGGAAGTGTAGTGTTCTTCTAGTACAAGATGTGCTTTGTCCTGGGCTTCTTGGTTTTAGCACAATATGTGTTAAAACTCTAGCAGAAGTGCTGTGGTGGGTGCGTGGACAGTATCTCCTCCTGATTGGGACAAACCCAACCAGAGGAAACCTGTTTAACCTGGGGGTTTTTGTAGCCAAAAGGCCAAATCCGTGGTTTTGGAAGTCAGTCTCCCTATCCAGTAAAGTTCAGCCCAGGTGACAGGATCTCTTGGATCCTGGAATGTTGTTTCATTCCAGCACTTGGCACTCCAGCATTGCCATCCTTAGATGTTTGCCCATCCTCGGGCCCTTGCTGTGCCCCTGTCTGACTTCCGTCACACTGTGCTGGGCTATGTGGATGGCAGAGCACACTGCCCTCTCCTTGCAGCTCTGCTCCAGCCTCTGCAGTGCAACTTGTGGTGATGGGAGTTCACCACCCTTTCTTTTGCATCTCTTATTGCTTTCAGCATCACGACCACTTGAATCCGTGGGGTTTTGCTGCTCTCCTAAACTTTGCCGTCCTTTCCTCCCTTCTAGTCTGTACCCATCATCTCTCACTCCCGCTGGCTGCTGAAGCAGGGGGAACTGCAGCAAATGAATGGTCCAAAGACATCGCGAACGCTTCGCACCAAGAAACTCTTCAGAGAAATCTACCTGTTCCTTTTCAATGATCTGCTGGTGATTTGCCGGCAAATTCCTGGGTGAGTGCAAAATTCAGGTAGTACATGGAATACTTCATTAGTTCTATTGCCCCAGGTTTATCCAAGCTGTGATGCTGTGACCCCATCCTGTCCCTCAGGCACAGGGAGGGCATCCTGGCCTGACATATATACCTCCCTCCAGCAGTCACCTTGCCTTTGAGCACAGCTGACTCTTCATGGGTGGCACAGCTCTCTCCAGCTGAAAATTTATGGCCAACAGGAGTTAAACAGATCCCAGGGGGGCACAGACAGAGCCAGGTCTGCCAGCAGGGTAAGCGACCATCCATCCAGCAGTTTCTGCAGGGTGGCAATGAGTTACATTGACTGGTGGGCTGACCCCAGAGACCTGTCTTCCTGTCAAGAAGTGATTTTTGACTTATCACTGCCTGAAGAACAGCTCAGATTTAGTCAGTTAAAACTCTAAGAAAGCTGACTAGAAAGTTAGAGTAGCAGGGAGGGGTATAAATTTCGGCCTGAGGCCAGCGGTTATATTTGACATGGTGTAACCTGCCTCAGGAGGAGGAGGAGGATGTTGTTGTGCTGAGGATTGTCTTGTGCAAGCAGACACTGGTGAAATACAGCAGCAGAGAACAGCACACTCTTTGTGGCATGAACTAGACCCATTGGTCGGGAGCACCTTGCCCATCCACTGTTCCTAATGAACACGTTGCTGCAGTGTCTGTATGCTGGGAAATGTTTTGCTTCTGTGGCAACTTGTATCCAGAAAACACAGAGGCACTTTATGAATAGGAATGAATTAAGCCTCACAATCCCCTTTGAGGGAGCGCCGTCTGTGTTTTGGGTGTGGGGGGGCACAGACAGAGCAAGAACCTTGTTCCAGGCCATGAGGAATGCCCAGGGCAGAGCAAGGAGAGGGTTCCTTACTTTGCAGTGGGTTTTCATAGGCACACGCTCATCCCTTCCCTCAGCAGGCCATCTTTTTTCCTCCTGCTATGCAGCAGCTCCTGGTCTGTGTCCTCAGTACAGTTCTGGGTGGCTGAAGTCAAAGTCTCCTGCAATAACCACAGTTTTTCCTAATCTCCTCTCTAACCTCTCCCAGGGACAAGTACCAAGTGTTTGACTCTGCTCCCCGAGGGCTTCTTCGGGTAGAGGAGTTGGAAGATCAGGGGCAGAGTTTGGCCAACGTCTTCATCTTGAGGCTGCTGGAGAATGCAGATGACCGGGAGGCCAGCTACATGCTGAAGGCATCATCCCAGTGAGTACCAGTCACCCTGCCAGCGCTCGGCAGTGCTCTCTCCCTACATCCTGCCTGAATGGGGACCAGCTGTCCAGGCTTTCCAGGGGTGGGCAGGGAGGGATCCCACTGCTGCAGCTGGGCTGGCCCTACCAGCCTCTCTGCCCAACGTAACTCCCCTGGGGCTGCTGAAAGGCTCCGGTCACTTAGGCGGGTTTCTCTCCTGTATGGTGTATTTGAGGCATCCAGGGTGGAGGACAGGCAGGCAGTTCCTGTTCGGGGACAGAGAGGTCAGAAATCAGCCCAGGCACTGGGCCCCAGCTGATTTACAGCCTGCAGCATATTCAGAAAGTAAAACCAAGCAGGATATAAACTGACACACTCCAATGGCTGCACTGACTCACAAGGATCCTGGCCATGCCTGACCAGCCCTATGAAGCAAAGTGTCTCCTGCTTGTGGGTGAAGGTGGGAAAAAAGGCTGCTTCCTCTGTGCATCCACAGCCAGTGCCAATCTTGTGCAGCCCTTCTGCTGCTCAGGGCCTCCTTGTCTCCCTGGATACAGGTTTTCTGGCTCACTGATTTTTCACTTCAGTCTCCAACAAGCTGAGGCTGGGCAAATGATTCAGCTGTGCTAGCACTGACCTGATTGTTTTGGAGCACAGGGCACGGCTTTCTCACTGACCTGAGCATTACCAGGCCCACATTTTCTAGCCACCAGCTAAACAGCTCCTAGAGACAATGCACATCCCCAGGTTGATGTTATCTGCTGTCAGTAGGCTGGTGTTCATCATCCATATTCCTAAATGAACACCAGCCCCAGGGTTGTACCCTGACCCCCGCCACTGCAGCATCAGCATCAGGACAATGAGCCCCCAGTACAGTGAGCAGCTGCACCTTCTCCCCAGACATGTGGCTGCAGCTCTGCTGCACTGAAAATAGAGATGTCAGTCACACTATGCAGGGCAAGCGCATGTGTGACGTCTGTGAGGCTTGGCTGTGAAGCAAACGATAAACCAGGCCAGGATTTGCTCAGCTCAGGGGAGGCAGTCGCAGGTCTATGCTCTGCATCCTGTCCCATCTTCTAGGTGGCCACAGCAAGTGTGTGATCCAGAACATGGCTTGCCAACAGGTCTTGAGCACTGAAATGTGACATAGCAACTGCTGAAGGCTGCTGTTCCAGAGATGCAGGAATGATGGAAGCAGTACTGGACACAGACTGAAAAACTAAACAATTAGAAGAGATAAGTGGGTGCCAAACAGAGACTTCTGCATCTGTTCCCCAGCTTTTGCAGCTCTTGCATCAGGCAACACGACCTGCTCAGTGGCAGCTTGCAGCTCATACCCTAGGTGGGCTCTGCCAGGAGCTGACACTTTACTTGGACACAACCAGTTGCACTGATAGAACTAGAGTGTTGGTGGGCTCCTTGCAGGCTGAGAGGAGCTGGGCACTGTGGGCAGATCCATAGAGCCCTGGAAGGATCTGTGTGCAGGGCCAGCATGCAGACAGTGCCACAAGCACGGCAAGATTCTGGGTTTGACCTCTACATGTTACAGCTCCTTTGGGCAGAAGGCCTTCATCCTGCACGCGTTCATGGTGTGACCTGCAGGGGTTTCCACTGGTCCCTGGCATTGTGCTTCATCACTGAAGTATAAAGTATTCCCAACCCCACAGATCAACCTACCAGCACTTGTCCTTTACATCCCCCTTTCAGGCCCCTCTGCTCTCAGAAGACACTCCCATGGCTTTTCATGTGTGTCAAGCTCAGGCTTTAAAACCACCTGAGAAAGTAGAAAATTCTAGCTCTCTGGCAGCACAGCTGGTCCTCCAAGCAGGAGCTGGAGCCTGTGAAGGTGAACTGCCCCATTTCCTAACGGGGCTGAGGGAAGCCTGGAGGGAGCCAGGCCTGGGACTTCTCTAGCATTTGTGAGATCTTCACCCTCCCAGCTGCAGGTCCAGGTTTTGCAGCATGCTGTTCACATGGGTCTTGCTGCCAAGCAAGTGGTACTTTTGGTGTGCTGCAGGGAATTCTTCTGCAAGGGAATTAATCAGCTCTGCCCTTTAAATGTTCCTACACAGCAGTTGTGGGAATAAATGGTTCCTGTAACTGCTTATCTCCAGGAAAAACTGCTCCTGTTGACCAGCCCAGCCAGGAGCTGCCTTTGCTTGTTACTTCTCAGAGAATGCCAGGCCCCCAACCTCACTGCTGGCTGTCAGCAGCAGTGCTGCTCCCCAGAGAGGGACCATGCTGCCTGTGGGGGATAGCCAGGGCTGTGCAGCAGGGCCTGGAGCACTGCGCCACATGTGACATTCCAACTGGGGTGTAGAACAGTGGGGCTCAGCATCACCACTGAGCCCAGGACCCTGGAGGAGAAGGCAGGAAAAGGCTGGGAGGAGGAATATGAAGCCCAGGACTGGCTGGGCAGAAGAACTGGGGCCCCTACAACTCGTTCGCGCTCACAGCCTTGGTTTGTCTCCCCTATCCAGGAGTGAAATGAAGCGCTGGATGATTTCGCTGGCCCCAAACCGGAGAACCAAATTTGTTTCATTTACATCCAGACTTGTTGGTAAGAGACACAGCATGGGAGCTGGGAGATCTTCACCCCTACCCCAGGGCACCTTATTCTACCTGATCTCAGTGCAACCACATATCTGGGACCTTTGCCAAAGCTGAACCCTCTCCCTGGGCTCCCCTCATTTTCCGCCATCAATACCTGCTTGTCTCTGGGCCTGGCCCTGACCTCACCCCCCTCCAACCTAGGCTGGGCTGCACCAGCACCCTCCCTCCCACCCAGGCTGCCCATGGCTGGCACTGTGGTGGTGACATGAACCCGGCTCCCTTCCCAAGAGTTGCTTCCCCAGTCCCTGTGGCTGGGGCACTCCCTGGCTTCCCCAGGGTCCCGACCAGATCAGAGGGACCATGTACAGAGCTCATGGGCTACACCCAATCTGTGCTGTCCTTCAAGGGGTTCCATCCCAATCCATCCCTCACTCTTGCCCTGTTCCTTGGCAGACTGCCCACAGATCCAGTGTGTCCACCCGTATGTGGCCCAGCAGCCTGATGAGCTCTCCTTAGAACTGGCTGATGTCCTCAACATCCTGGACAAGACAGATGACGGTATGGGGGATGGGATGGGGATGGGCTGGGAGTCCCTGTGGAAGGATGGGCTTCGCTCCAGGCAGGCAGCTGCGAGTCTCTCCCTCCAGCCAGGGAGAGGCTCTGGCATCAGTGTTGCAGCCAGAGAAGGAAGTTACTGCCTTCTAATAGCCAATCCAAGTTGCCTAAGCTGTGGCAACACTGGCGCAGCTGTCCCAGCAGGAGCTGTGGGCCATGGTAGAGCTGGCACAGCCACCCCAGAGATAACCCAGTGCCATTCTTATCTTCATGATAGTTCACAGTCACGTGGTCCTGCTCTCTGGGGCAACTCTTAGAACTGGTGGTCTCAGTCACACTGGGTGTCTGCTGGGGACCACTGCTGTGGCTCCAGGGGCAGCAGAGGGCACTTCGTGGCAGCAGTGCCTGCTTTCTGCTGGCATCCCTTGAGCCAGTTGTTCTCACACGATGCTGCTCAGGTGAGCAGGCCTCCTTGCTGGATGGACAACCTGGGTCTACTCCAGCACAGGCCTCTGAGTAGCTTCCAGAAAGCTCTGCCAGCTCCAATGGCTCTTTCCAGTGCAACTGTCCCAGTGCAGAAACAAGGGCCCGTCCTTCCCCACTTACGCCTGTCTCTGTCTGTGCTCAGGCTGGATATTTGGGGAACGTCTTCACGACCAGGAGAGGGGCTGGTTCCCCAGTTCTATGGGGGAGGAGATCCTGAACCCCAAAATCCGAGCCCAGAACCTGAAGGAGTGTTTCCGGGTGCACAAGTCAGATGACAGTCAGAGAAGGAAACTGGGCAGCAGAAACCGCCAATGACTGCTGGCATCCCCAAGCATCTGGAGTGCCTCAGAGGGGCAGGAGACAGAGGCTGCCAGCTGGGAGGAGGTGGCAGCTGTGGGACACCGTGGGGGACCTGGTGCACCAGACAAGGCACACACACCCATGAACAAACAGACTGTCGTTCCTAGGCTCCCTGGAAGCACTGGTCCTTTCCTGGAGATCAGCGCTTTAAACTGTAAAATAACCCTTTTCCAAGTGTTCTGTAAAACCCCAAAGAGCACAAGCTCAATGGATGCTGCCCGAAGGCCACCAGGTGCTGGCCAGATGAGCCACATGTGCTGGCTGGGGCTGGCTCAGGCTGCTTAGGAAAGGCAGCAGCCACAAACTTCACTTAGAGATTAACATCACCCAGTTTGAGCACTAACAGCTCATTGCTACCTACCAAGGCTGGAGTGCTCTGAACACAGCATCTCACAGGGGCAGAACTGAGGTCAAGGAGCAGTCTCGCTGTCTCTCAAGAGCTCATTGGCAATAGGCTGGGATGAGCTCCAGGAACTCCACCGCTCTAGTCCTGCTGTGAAGCTGCTGGGCTCATTCCCACAGGCAGACCCTCGATCTGCTTCCAGTCAAATGCTCTGCAGCGCTCCACACCCAGCTCTGCTCCAGCAGCAGCCCAGCCTTGCCAGCTCTGACCCACATCTCTGCCTGCCTGACAGCCTCAATGCATATCTGGGCCCTGCCCCATGGCTCAGCCCCCTCTTCCACAGCCCGCCTCCTTCTGCAGGGCCACCGCAGAAGGCCAGCATCGTGGCCTTTCCTGGTTGATCTTGCACTTGTGGTCCTTGCTACTCCCTGCTGCCGAGGCCAGAGCAGGGGTAGCTGTGCCGGTGTCATCTCGCACACCACACGACCCACGGGAGCACCAGCAGCCTGGGCTGCCACAGAGCAGATGAGTGACCCTACCTGGGAGCTGCTGTCCTGCATGCTCTGGGAGGCCCAGCAACCGCTGCCTGCATGCTCGTAACCCACCCCCACCAGCCTCCCTGTACAGGCTCACCTCTGTGTACAAATGCAAGTCCTGTGGCCAGCAGAGCCGGTTCATCACTCCTTCCAGCTGTCACACTGAGCAGCGCAGGAAGCCCCGGGCACAGCACTGAGAGCAGCATGGGAGACAGACCCACAGCAGCCGCCTCTTGTTCAACACTCCCACATGTGGCTGAGCCCAAGCTGTGGCCAGTGTCCACTAGGAAAATCAATTATTCTGTAACACTGCAAAGGATTGTCTTCCAGGCACCGTGGCCTGTGTTGATGTATGCTCTGGCCGTGCCACGGTTGTGCTCAGAAAGGGAACAGAGAGCAGCTGCCGAGGGAGCCACACAGCAGCCATGGGCATGGACAGGAGGAGCACAGCCATGCCAGCAGGAGCATGGGGAGGAAGCAGGGTGCTGGGAAGCTGTGAAGGGAGGCTCTGGAGCTGCTTTTTGGACCACATGGGGTACGCAGTGTGAGACTGAACACAGCTGAGGCGGGTTCCAGGGCTGTCCCTACTGACACCACAGCCCTGGGACAGCCAGGCCAGAGCCAGTCCCCAGGACCAAAGTGGTAGGAGCCACAGCACTGAAGGAGGAGAGAAGGCATTCTTCACTCAGGCCCAGATCAGTGCCACCATATTGGCATGTGACAACAGCCAGGGCTGTGCTGCCCTAGCCACCTGTGGCAAGTTCACATTAGCCAGAAGTTCCCAATCACCAGTCACTGCCCAGCCCCAGAGCTGGGCCAGGAAGGACTTGCAGCCTCCAGTCTGGTGCCTTGGGCAGATTTAATGGGGACACCCCAAGCCAGGTCCCCCCAGCAGCACCCCACAGTGAGCTTTCTGAGACAACCAGACCTCCAGCTCAGGATCCAAACCTTGCAACAGCCACAAATTCACTAGTGCAAACCCCAGAGGGGCTCCAGCTCTAGGAATTCCTTAAAATTACATGAGAAATCGCCACATCCCACATCAACCAGCTTTGCAGCGCAGTCCAGCCCAGGCCCTGCAGCCCCACAAGCCTGCCTGGCATGTTTCTCACAGCACAGAAATGCCCCCTTGCCCAGCAGATGTTTCACCAGTTCCCCAAGTACCAGGATGCCAGCTCCTCGCTGCACTTCTCCAGGGAGAGGGGCTCAGTGCTGCTGTGCCCTGTCCCATCTCTCACCACCAAGCCCTGGGATTGCTCCAGCCCCTCCTGCTCTGTTGTGATTCCATAGGACTCCAGACCCCAGGCACAGGCTGTGCCATTTTCAGGTGCCAAGTGGCACCCAGTGTTATTTCCTCAGACCCAGCCCTGCACGCCTTCATCTCAGTGGTCTCCAGTGTTGTACAGGGCCAGGCCTGGGGCCCACGAGCACAGGCTGAAGCCCCCCAGCCCTTGCCAGGCTGCCTCAGCGAACTGAGGGGAACTTCTTGTTGTCTCGTTTTTCTGTGTGATAAAATGTAGCTGAGCAAGCCAGCACCAAAACACGTGTGTGTCTCCTTCCTCCCCTGGACTGAACACTTGTCTCCTTCCTAGACCCCTCCAGCGCA
Source organism: Ifrita kowaldi (assembly GCA_013398055.1). NCBI lineage: Eukaryota > Metazoa > Chordata > Aves > Passeriformes > Cinclosomatidae > Ifrita > Ifrita kowaldi. The sequence continues at coordinate 128,495 of VZRS01012764.1, forward strand.
ACTGGCCCAAATGCAGTGGGTGAAAATGGGGCTGCATATGAACTTGGGGTGGCTTATACCTGTGAACAACCCTTCCCTAGGAAAGCTGTGTAGGGTGATGCCCAACACTGTTCCATCAACTAGACTAGATCCAGAAGGGCCTCCCAGCTCAAAGCCATGCACTGCCACAGGCTCCTCTACTGAGTGGGGTTGACAGGCCTTGCCAGGTCTGTGTCACCCAGAAGATACACACACACACACACCACAGGCAATGAGCACTCGGTGCAGCCTGGCTGCCCAGCACAGGGGCTGCAGTGCTTTTCCTGTATCCGTGGCACCGTTTCTCCCAGGGCCCCAGGCAGACAGTTCAGGAGCAGTCAAGGGCTGGAGACAGGCCGGTTGTGTAACAGAAAAATCTTTTATTGAGTTCAGGAGGCAGAGAACTTTCTCAGTGTGATGACGACCAAGGCCACAAGCACGGATGTACCCAGGAGGGAGGCAATGACAATGGCACCAATAGCTCCGGGCCCCAGCGAGCCTGCAGGGACAGAGAACAAGGCGTGAGGTCAGCAGAGGCAGTGGGGCCCAGACGGGAAGGGCTGCAAGGATCACCCCACACCCAGCATGTCCCCAGGCATCAGGCCACACTCATGTCCCGGAACTCCCTGCACCGGCCATGTCCCATGTCCTCATGCAGCCCAGGTGTGTTCCTGTGCACGTTTGGGCAGGGGGCTGTAGCCAGCCACCACCACCTCAGCCAGATCCCAGTGACAAGGACAGCTGCCACAAAGGGGGTCAGTGGTGCGCAGCTTTCCTGCTAATACCCACACTGGGGGAGTTGCTTAGCTTCTGGCAGGACCACATCCCAGCTGGTGCTTGCTGCCAGTCAGGAGCCACAAGCCAGGAAAGACACTCATGCTCCCTGTTCAGGGAGCTCCAGGCCCGCTCTGTCCTGGAGAGCCCTACCTGCACTCAGGGCAGTTTTCTTTTCAGGGCAGGTGCCTGCCATGGCAGGTCATGGGGCAGGAAGAAGGGTCTTGGAGCCATCTTGGGGCTGGCAAGAGCTCCGCAAGCAGAGGCTTCTCAGCAGAGAAGTTTCCACGACTAGGCAATACAGGCAACCCTCCCGCTCCCCAGCAGTGTGGCTTTAACCCCTCCCGGGAGGTGACAAGCCCACAGGGAGCAAATCCACCGTGAGGACATCCCACGCTGCCGCAGGAGCGAGCCGCGGGCAGTCCCTCTCGCAGCCACTCACCGTCCCCGGCGTCCAGGCGGTGCAGGTGGGTGGTGTCCTCGGGCTCCAGCTCGGAGGTGTACGGGGGGAAGGCAGTGGCGTCCGACAGCCGGGCGGTGGTGGCGGCAGCGTCGAAGGGACCGGCTCCGGAGGGCAGCTCGGGCGGTTCGTTCCAGAGGGTGGGGACCGGGCCCTGCGGGTACTCTGCTGGAAGACAAGCACCCACGGGCATGTGGGGCCCGCTCAGGCTACTAGTGACAACCACAGCTCAGCGGGTCCCTGGGCTCCAGCTGCCTGACAGGTGCTCCTGGGGTGAATGAAGGGTGATCCGAGGGCTAAGAACCCCTTTATGGCAGAGCCCTCCTCTGAGGGGGCACCACCTCTGCTCAACAGCCATACCCAGAGCAGCAAAGGCAATGCTTTTGCAGCAACCTAGCACACACACAGCACACACGGGACAACACAGAGCCCCCCAACACCCTGCAACCTCTGCTTGCACACAAACAGGCCCCACGTGAACATCCACAGCTGGTTTGCTCGTGGATGCCCTTGGGACTGGGCTGGGAAGGGCTGTCACACTGCCAACAGACAGAGGCCACCGGGCCACCTGTGCTGGCCAAATTCACAGCATCTCAGGGCCCTTCTGTCCTGCACCACCAGCCCGTGCAGTGCAGGATGCCCGAAGTGCTGGCACACCTCTGGACATGGCTCCCCCAGACAGGACCCCAGAGCTTCAACTTCCCCCTGCTGCACCCCCGCCATACCGGGGAGATGAAAGGCTGGCCGGGCTCTGTGTGTCTCCTGTTATTCCTTCCTGCCGTGGGTCAGAGACCAAGCCAGAGAGCCCTCCCTGTCTGTGTGTGGCTCACCGAGCGCTCCCTGTCAATGCCCAGCTTTGTTCAGGTGGGCCCTGGCAGGAGCAGGAGACATTCCACAGCTCCCTGCTGAAACCACTGGGAATGTTGCACCGGGATGGGGGAAAAAGCAGGGAGGAGAAAAACGAACAACACCCACTGCCAGGGCCCACCTGAACTGACACAATGTTATCAGGACTGGGAAAGAGGGAGTCAGAAGAACTGGAGCAAGCAGCCCGGGCTCCCTGGGGCAAGGCACAGAGGTATCCCCAGGCACCCCAACTCTGGCATGTGAACCTTGGTGTACCAGGGGCACTTGAAGACTTGTCCCAGGCTCTCTGTAGCCCAGGAAGAGAGGTGGCAGCAGCACATCTTGGCAGTGCCAGCCCCAGCTTTAAGTGCCTGTAGCCCTCCTGGCCTCCTGCAGACAGAAGGCACTGTGGGAGGAGAGCAAAGAATCCTCACTAATGGGCACCACCACACTTTGTTCTCCCTTAAGATCCCACCCTGGAACAGGAGGGCCAAAACACTCACCTCTCCTGCCTATACAAACCTGCTGAGAACTTACTGCAGGGCTTGCATCAAAGAGTAGCTCCCACCATCCCCCAGAGTTATTCCAGACTGCCCACAATCTTGGGAACACAACAAATTTCTAGACTAGTTTTGAAAGCTCTTTCTATGGGCTGAAAAGCTGCAGGGTGTCCAGCGAGACAGCTGCTAGGTTTAACTCTGGCCCAATGAGCATCGACAGAGACAAGTAAGTCCTCAGTGTGCAGCCTGTGCCAGTTAGATCCAAGCAGGGACACCCAGACAAAGCTGGGTATAGCAGAGAACACCGTGTCCTCGCACACCTGGTACATCCTTGGTCTCTGCACCAGAGGTGGCATCTCGGCTCCCCTGTACAAGTTTGTGTTCCATGAGGGCTCCCCACAAACACCTGAGCCTTTGCAGGGCCCTTCCCAACCTGTGCTGCAAAACCAACCAGCAGAGCTGAAGACTCATATCCCATTCCGTGGCTCTTCCACAAAGTGCCATTTCCATTGGATGTCTCTACTTTAAATCCTGTGGTTTCACTGCCAGATGATGGACTAGGAGGAGATGCAGAATTCAGTGAGCAAATGTAGTTAATGCAGGAGAGAAACCGAGCAGAGCTGGGCTATTTAGCTGGCAACAGTGGCATAGGGAAGCTGTTGGTTTAGGAACAGACCAAACATACAGAATGCTTTGGAAGCCCTAGTTCTAGGCTGCTTTTGTAAGAGAGAAGCTCCACACAGAAGAGCCACACTCCAGCTGTGACCTTCCTGACTCTGTCAATACCCCCGGGACCAGAACCAATGCTGCCACTGTCCCCACCTGGCAGAGGAACGCGGTGCTGGGAGGAAAGCATTGCTTCCTTTCCCAAGAATGTTTTTTCTCTCCAGAGCTGGGCGTACGCCTTGCGTGTGATCAGGGACTGGTGTTAGCTCAGATGATCTTTAACAGATGCAGGCACCATCCAGGGAGACTGTATGACCTGGGCTGGGGCTTCCCAATCCCCACTCTCAAAGGGATGAGGAGGGAGCACTATCTCTTCGAACCACAGTGCAGAGGTCCCACAGGTACCACCAGACCCAGAGGTGCCAAAAAGTCCCTCCAGTTCTCAGTGCATCTAACTCCTGAAAAATTTATGGCAGCTCTCTTTAAGCAGGGCACAGAGCTTATTTTTGATAGCCAAATACAGAGGGAACAGTCTAATTTGTTTATGATCTCCGTGATTTTTTAAAAACGTTGATGGTTGCTGGATATGTATTTTGTGAATTCCCCTCATCTGACTGACACACGCTTTCTGTTTGCCCGCACAGAAAGGGCAGAGTGTGCTAAACATGCGTTTGCTGTCCAGAGTTCTTGTGGTCTTACCCTAACAGCGCTTCAGCCCAGGGAAACACAACCCCTTTCAGTTGGGTCTGGTGCCTCAGAACAGTTGTGAGCTCAGAGGCAGCAGCCGATTCCTGCACACACATCAAGTGAAATACCCACAGCTGAGCCTCCCCAGAAGCCAGGGCTCAATGCTGGTCCCCTCCTCAGCTCCTGCCCCTTGATGCTGCTGGAGCAAGTGCCAAGGGCCTTGCCATGGGCACACAGGGTGAGGGAACACAAAACGAGAGGCCAGAGCCCATGGCTGCAGCCCAGGAAAACGTCTGCTCATAACCAGCACTTTTCTCTCCGTGGATCTCCTTTGATTTTTCCCTCCTAACCCAAAAGCTCGTGTCCTCACTTGCCTCCACTCCTGCCAGCTGAGAAGCCCAAGCACCCATCCAACTATTCTCATGCATCCAGCAGGTTTCTTTAACAAGCAGAAGTGTCACACCTGCTTCCCTGACAGTCCCAGTGAGTGTCAGCCACACTGCCGCTGGCTGGGAGTGGCAGACCTCTAACGGAGCCACATCAAATGCCACAATCCCATTTCAGTCCCCTGGCAAAAGCAAGAAAAGTGATGGGAAGGACAGAGTTTATGTCAGGTACCAAAACCCAACACACACACGCTATTAGTAAGGTCTCATGTCTCCAAGTGAGACATGAGGGCCTTTTCCAGTCACCTGCTGGACAGAATCTGGAGAGCCTCTACGTACAGGCAGGGGACCCAGTTCAGGATGTTCAGTTCTCTGCTCTGCTGCCGATGTTTTGGGTGACCACCACAAGTCCTGCTCCTCCCAGGCTCAGTTTCTCTGTGCATGAGCAGGAGACCAGGATCTAAACACGATCAACAGGGAAAGCAGCACCAGAGTGGCCAGGCCTGCCCACACTTGCACTGTCATCCTGACTGTGACGAGGAGGACGTGGTCTGTGAACCTCAACAAATGCCTCAGTGACAGCTCCCTCCAGGGAGGGAGTGCAACCAAGAGCTGGAAACTAAATATCAAAGGTAAGGTAATGCATGGCTTTCCTGTTCACCCAAGAACTTTGTAGAAATAAAGAACTAGCAAGAAACATGCTCAAAATACATCATCCATCACAAGACCAGATGTTTAACATCTGGGAGAGAGCCATATCTTAGTCTCAGGACCAGTCCTACCTCTAGAAAACTCCCGTGGTGCACTCGCTTGCCCTGGAGGGATTGGGCAGGGGCAGCCCGGGGCACATGGAGGGGCTGCCAGGCTGCTGAGGCACATGAGTGACCCACCACTGCTGAGGCTCTGTGCCTCAGTGCTGGCTGTTCCAGAGGGAGGGAAGCCTCCAGTCCCTAGCACAAATGAGCTCTTCCACAGCATTAGCCCTGTCTCAGCACTGAAGCACAAGCTGAGGGCAACTGTTGCTTTCAGACTAACACTAAAAGCCTTTTCATGAGAAATACAGTTGGAGAACACTTAGGAGAAAGACATGCAATAATCTTATTGGCGTTTTACTGGAGATGGAACTGGACGAAATGGACTAAAAATTAAGAGTGTTTTGCAGAAGGCCAGGCGGATGATGGCAGTTCTTCCTTCCCACATGTTAACACTACAAATTGTCTTATTTTACGGAAATCTCTTTGCTGCACAGTGTGTTCTCCCTCTCCCCAGCACAGGTTAGTTATAACCGAGGTAAGGAAACCGGAAGAAAATCTCAGTTGCCATAAGGAAATACATGATGAGTTTTCCAAGTGATGGAGGGGCCAGTGGGACTCCAGCCATATGGGCTGTAGGGAGATCTAGATGGGATGATGGCAAAAGCAACTTGACAAAACTGCTGTTTCCATGCTCAGAAAGAAGAAGATGGGGTGAGCTGCCAGCACAGTGACATGGTAGCCAGTGCCCCAGGTACTCAGTGACTGAAAGGTAAGACTGGAAGTGTGTCTACAAGTGACAGCTCTGGGGGAAGCCAACCAAATCTGAAGGATCCAGACCCTCCCCACAGGCCGACTGCAAAACCTTAAGGCAGGCAGATATGGCCGTGTCACATCATTGTCCCTGGAGGTTACTTGCCAGTGGCCAATACCCTTCCCTCACACAAGCTGGCTTCAGCATCTCATCGTCCTTACTCTCCACCTCCAACCTAGCTCCTTACTCAGGAGCTGACACCAGTATCAGGAATTTATAAGGACTGTTCGAGCAGAGCAAGATTGAGTAATGGCTTACAAAGTCCTGGTTTAAGTCTGAACAGATCTGCTGGAACAACCAGATCTTTTCCTGAAATTCGCCAAACCTATTTACTGCTATGCATGTTCCAGTACTTAAGCTTTAAAAAACTTCCTAATAATCTTTTATTCTCCTGTAGTTGAAAACAAAGACACACAAGCTGCTACAGAAAGATGTCCTTGGTGAAGGTGCTTTCCTGTGTCTTTTCCTTTAGCGTGTGCGCTCTGCTGCTTTTTTCCCCCCAGGCTCATTCTGATGTGCTACTGCATTATAATGTATTTACACATTAGCTCAAAACAAGCTCATGAGCCCATATGTGAGTTTAAATACCAAATACACACATGATTCAGAAGCCAACACCTTGCAAAGGCTTTGTAGTAACTTCTATCTCACTTGGAGCTCTGAATCCCTTATAGGAATTGAAACTGGGTTTGCTGATGGGAAAAAAAAAAAAATCACCTCTTCACAATCCTTCTGTGCTCTAGGCCTATGTGCCACTTGGGTTTCGAGAAAAAGGAAGTGGAGAAGGCTTACGTTTGTCACAGGTCCTTGAGCTGGCCATTTCCTGTTGCACCCAGATGATGTGGACAAAGGGCGTTAAAGATGTGCTTGACTGCTTCCCCATCTTTGACAAAAGGGATGTTGGAAAGAGCTCAGTAACTTGGAGAAGTTCACACTTTCAACAGTTGCAGAGCCCTGACCATGCTGTCCAGGAAACCAGACCAGCTGGGGAAGCAGCCAACAGGGAGAGGAGACTCATCCTGGACCTGGGGTCTGCATGGCCAGCACCAGCTGCAGCCCTCTCCAAGGCAGAGCCCGCTTCTGGAGGGCTCTGCCGGGGAGAGTCAGAGGTGCTGAGATGAAAGGGCAGGGGCTGGTGAACTCCGAGGCCAGCAAGGGGCTGTCCAGCCCCAGGTGGCCACAGCAGGCACAGGGCCAGGGCAGGGCTGAAAGGAGGCCTTCATGAGGAGCACAAAGGGTAGCCTGTGGCTGGCAAGGCCGGGAGCTCCCGTGTGCAGCAACGCAGAGCTGCGGTTCTGATGGATGCTAAGTAAACTTGTTTACAGAAAGGCAGGGCTGTGTGTGTATGTGCTGAGACCAGAGGGCTGTCTGTGCGCCCTTCCCCTCTTTGTCTGCACCAGGCAGGAAATTTCCTTTTCTAATGGGGTAAAAGGCAGAAAAAGTTCCACTGTTCCTCAAAGCACCTGTACTGGGGGCAGGAACTCTCCATGTCTAATGCAGTGGAGAATCATTCTGCTCCTGGGATGGTTTACTGTCGAGGAGGGTTCTCTCCTGTCCTCTCTGAGGGAACAGGGAACAACCTGTTAAGAGACCTGAAGTCTCTGAAACACTGCAGAGAAAGCAGGGAGTCTCTCCTACACCCCAAGATCTGAATGTTGCATTCCCCAGTACAAAGCCCTTCAAGCCTCACTGCACGAGCTCGACTCACCCAGTAACAGGGTCAAGTAAACTTGGGCGTGTGTCACAGGAACAAAATGACATGGGGAGACAGCACCACGCACAAACCACAGCTGCAATGCCAGAGCAAGCACATGGAGAAGCTGGCAAGGAGGGGGACCAGAGCAAATGCAGCAAATATTGGAAATTTAAAACAGCATAGAAGAGATCCCAGCTTGGAGGAAGCAGATTGAATTCTCACTACAAATTAATCACTTCCTGCAGAGTGAAATACCGCTAATGATTAAGAAAAGACCTTACCTGGTATGGGGGAAGAGCACGGTCAATGCTTCTGCGAGCAAGAGCACGGCACAAACTGACACTGTGCTAAAATGATTCATGTTCCACTGTACAAAAAAACCCTCATGGTTTGAGAAGGAAAGTATCCACTTTTTAATGCTAATTTCTTAGTTACTTTGAAGGTTTCCCAGCAAGAAGGTTGTCCTAGAAGGAGAGGATAACAGCTGCACTAATTCTGCTCCTGCATCCACAGATGTTCCAGCCAGGCACATCAGTAAATTCCCCTACCCATATGAAAGCTCCTTTAAAAAGAAGTAATTTCACAATTTGATCTGCTAGACAGCTGGCCATAATCTCCCTGCAAGGTAAGATGCTAAGAAGAAACTGGGAGAGAACTGCAAAACAACGTTGCTCCAGGTCTTGGAAGGCAGGACAGGAATTCAGGAAAACAAATGCCATGCTCCTGGCCTGTTATCTTGGCTCCAGCCATCTCTTCAGCCTCACCTCCATTGCAAGAAAGGCTTTGGGGGGAGCAATTCCCCATAGGAGTTTCCACCTGTACGCTCAGAGCCCATCAGTGCAGTGAGTCTGGAAGTCAGTTTTTCCCCAGCTGTAAAACCCACCTCAGACCTGCAGCCTTTGAAGCTGCCTGTGCCCTTGGCTCCCTGCAGTCAGCACAGCTCTGCTGAAGGCAGGAGCAGATAAGGCTGAAATTTATAACAATCCCCAGAAAAACAGTGCCTTACACAACAGGCATCTCTCCCATTCTTCTTTGCATCACCTCACTGAATGCAAGTCAGAGCCAGGCACCTTCCCAGCACTGCCTTGGTGCTCCAGCTCCAGAGCGACCCCATAAGGATGCACACCTTGGCTTTGGACTGAGGTTTTTGCAGACACTTTCCTATTTCTGCCTAAAGCAGCTGTTGTGCTCTGCTGTAGTAGAGAGCACTGAAGGAACCAGGAATTGGCACCCATGCTTTAGCCAAAGAAGAATGTTTCTTTCCATAAATGTAACTTCCTCCTGCCATTAAAAGCTGAGGGACAGCCTGTCCCATCAGCTGCTGAGAGGTTTTCCATCTCCTGCTGACTGATGTGCCCACTGACCCTCGGCCACCAATGCTTATGTAAGGTGCTTACTGCTGTTCTGCTTAGGAAAGGTTACAAAGGATTTTCTCCACTGAAAATATAATCTTGCTCACCAGCAGTCACCAAAGCTAGTTTCCATTAATCAATTATAATTCAATACTTATTTAGAGATGTTTTCAGGGAAGGGAGAAGAGAGAGAGGCAGTGTAGTAAAGGCTCTCCCATGCTTTTGGGCTTGAAATGCAAACAAAGCTCCTTACCTGCCAGCACAGCAGGGACCAGGATGCTGCACAGCATTAGCAGGATCAGGCGAAGGACTCTGTGGTAGGGCATGGCTTCCCTCAGGAAAAGCGTCAGCAGGAATCCTTAAAACTCTTCAAAGCACAAAAAAACTCAGAAATTTCACTGGTATAATAAAAATTTTGTCCAGTCAAGTTAAAAAAAAAAAAAAAATTTTTTCAAACAAAAAAAAAAAAAAAAAAAAAAAAAAAAAAAAAAGTCCTTCACAAGAGCAAGTGCGTAGAGAGAGTGCAAAGCCCTGCAGAGCCTCCGTCGCTGTGGTGAGAGTGCACCTCCTCCCAAAGGCAGCTCCACCCTCCCAAACTTGTGCCTAAAACCCCATAGGCAGCCAAGCAGAGCTGTCAGGACCCTGCCAGGCCACTGCACACATGAGCAGTTGTTGGTGAGCCCTTCCCAGAGGCCACCAGGATGCTCCTGGAATGCCTTCGGGCAGGCCACCCTGAGGCACAGGAAATAACACAGGAGCCATTGGGGCAGCTCACTCCACCAAGCAGCCCATTCGAGGGGCTCTGCTCTCCCTCACTGTGCAGGGTGGCAGAGCCTTGCGGGGTGGGGATAGCAAAGAACAAGGGCCTCAATCTTCCGAGGCTAAAATGCTCTGACACAGAGCCAGAGCAGCTCCATGGCATCCTTGTTCCTGAGTGGAATACTTACTGAGCTGGCCTTGGAGCCCTGGGTGGTCTCAGAACTGCTGTCAAAGTCTCCAAGTGTTCCGAGAGAGTCACCTTTGGCAGGCAAGGCCAGCATCCTCCTCAGATCCCAACTGCTCAGATATCACCTCCTCCCACCAGCCTCTGCCACTCCATCCCTGCCCGCTTCGGGGGCTCATGACAGTTCACAGCACAGAAAACCCATGTTTGTTTCAAATCACATTTGCAGCAACAAAGACTGGGGAAAGGATGGGGTGTATAAAAATGGGAACACTCCAGCTGATCGTCACAGAAGAAATTTCATTAGTATTTTGGAGCTGATACGATGATGAATACTTCATGGTTTCCCATCATGTAATGAATACATAAACACCACCAATGTCTGTTCTTTATGCTCCGAAAATATGACACAAGTAGTTTTGTCTTAAATTTCAGATTCAGATTTTTCTGCTGAGAGACCACTTTGCCTTTTGGAGCCCCTATTTTCCCCTTCCCTACTGATTCAAATGACTCTTGCTACAGAAAAGGGCCCTGTCTGTCACAGAAGGTGACGAGGCAGTCACCTGAGCACACAATCTGCACGTGCCACCACCTTCCCTTCATACTAAACACAGAAACCAGAGTATTTCAGTATTAAGAACAGTGTATCTTCCCCACTGGTCCATTATCTACAAACTCTCATGAGCCAAGTGAGGTCCTCAAGGTTTGACAAATTACTGCACATTTTTGCTGCTTGCATTTCTGCATTTTCATTTAGCAATCCAGGAGCTGTTCCTTTCCTGCTTCCCAGATGAGCTGGAAACTAACACGCTTTTGTGTATTTGTAACATGGTGTAGAGCAGTCCAAAATTAGCTTGCAGAAATTAGATCATATCCCTAAAAAAACAGAAAGCACTTATGAACCACACACCTTATATGCTAAAAAAAGAAGATATTAAAACAAAGTCAGGTTATCAGCCTAAACACAAACTGTTCTCTCAGACATCAGCTAAACATCATGCAAGGCTACTGCGTTAGATAGGCCTCAGCACACTTATTTTCCGTGGTCATGGGAATGGCAGGACATTTATCATTACCTTTTACTGGGATTTTCCACAAAAAAAAACAAATAGAAAAAAAGGAAAGTAAGTCTAAAAAGGGAAACCTAAAAGGTGTCCCTGGGGACTTAGGCTGAGGGGAGAAATAAAACCTCTCATTTAGGACAGTCCATTGGAGTGAATGGGGTGGGCACCGACTGGCAAAGGAGGCTCCGTGGCCGAGTGTTTGTGTTAAGAGCAAACCAGCCATGGCTTGATCTCCCCTGCATAAACAGCATCAGCGTGAATGCACGCGCTTCTCTGCAGATAGCAGAGAAAAATTAAAGCTTTCTTGTTAGAAATTTCCAATCTCAACTTACTGGTGTTTATTTGAACTCTAAAATTATCAAGTAGAAAAACCAACCAGTATTCCTTGCCAGGGAAGAAATAAAGCAGCAGCTGTTGTTCCACATCCTCTGTATTTGCTTGTTGTTTCTTGATGAAAACTGATGCAAGTTGAGTTTTGGGTGAGTTTTAGCACCAGAAATTATCTCAAAACTCAGCTTTGACAAAAGCAAGCAGAAAGTTTTCTCTCAGATATAATACAACCAGGTTTTATTTAAGTTCTCTCTTTTTTTCCCCCCCACACTGGCAAAAGTTCAGAGGGAGTTTAAAGTTTTGTAAACATTTTAACTACCCCTCTTCCCCCTTTTATGAATTTACAAAGCAAAAGAGACAGGNAGAGAGGAAGGTTATGATTCCATAAACACTTAGAGGTTATGGATCCCAGTGAAGGTGCGTGAAGTACTTTTAAGGTGTAGAAGATAAGCAGGGTCATCATTGCACAAAGCTTCATCCTCCAGTGTCTCTCTCCATGACGAAAGGGCATCTCTGCTTGATACCTAAGCACTGCTTCGAGTGACAACCAGCTGAGGCTGCTGGCACATCTCTGAAAGCCAGGGTCCACCCTCTCCAGAGACTACAGATCCACACTGTAAAGATCCCACTGTCTCTTAAACGAGACAAATTTGCAGGAAAAGAGCTCAAAATAAACTGGCCCTAACCCTCTGAAGGTAGCATTCAAGGGGTAAATTCAACCTGAAAGAAGAGATGCCACCCCCCTTTTTCCAGAGCAGAAGTCCCCACTTGTCCAGGAAGGCTAGAGAATGCCGACGGGAACTCCAGCAGCTTCAGCATCACCACCTAATGAAGACAGACTCGAGCTTTCCCTCCAAAAATAATGTGCTGAGAAGGGCTGGTAGGGGGTGTGCAACTTCAAACCAACCCAAGCTAAACTGTGCCCGCTACCGCCCCTCTCCTGTTGCCAGTTGTAAGGGTAGCTTATGAATGCAACTCCTGGCCAGGAGAGCACCTCTTGCCCTGATGGAGCAGCCAAGTCAGTTGTGTGGCATTTTGGTTTTGACCAACATCTGTTAACCACAAACTCTCTCAATCTCTCTCTCTCTCTCTCCATATGACTGCATGTGTTGGATGTGGTAAGAGTAACCAGGAGAAGGAAGCAATGCTTTGCAGAATCCCAATTGATTTTTTTTTCCAGGTATGTCAGCAGAATGAATCACAGCACAGTGAAAGCTTGCTGCCCAATTCAGCCTTGTTGTGAACAAAGCCTAACTCCCACCCTCCCGGGACTCTGAGCAAAGTCCACTGGAGTGGGCTGACAGTAGGAACAACGCCTGTGCAGTCCTGGGCAGAAAGGGTTNAATTAAAGCTTTCTTGTTAGAAATTTCCAATCTCAACTTACTGGTGTTTATTTGAACTCTAAAATTATCAAGTAGAAAAACCAACCAGTATTCCTTGCCAGGGAAGAAATAAAGCAGCAGCTGTTGTTCCACATCCTCTGTATTTGCTTGTTGTTTCTTGATGAAAACTGATGCAAGTTGAGTTTTGGGTGAGTTTTAGCACCAGAAATTATCTCAAAACTCAGCTTTGACAAAAGCAAGCAGAAAGTTTTCTCTCAGATATAATACAACCAGGTTTTATTTAAGTTCTCTCTTTTTTTCCCCCCCACACTGGCAAAAGTTCAGAGGGAGTTTAAAGTTTTGTAAACATTTTAACTACCCCTCTTCCCCCTTTTATGAATTTACAAAGCAAAAGAGACAGGGAGACCAGATTTGCAACAGTTCCAAGTCTCTCCATGCTATTGGATCCAAAAACTATATACAAGTCTGCAGCAGTCTCTGTATAGTTACTGTACATGTTTGGGGACAGGGGGAAGAGACAGGAGGAGGAGGGGAAGGTGACCCCAAAAAATGAATAAACCCAAACAAAATAAAATCCAAAGCCAAACTGCTCTTGAGCAACTCAAACTGTTTTCTTTAGGCAGTGATGACAGAAAAACAGACACCTTTATACAACTCCACCAAAACTGCAGCGTATCTCCCTTCGCAGGTTATACCCCTCTGGGGACGGGAGATGGGACCAGGGGGTTCAAACTAAGTGCATTTGGCAGTTTTCCTTCTCTGTCGTTTGTGGTGTGTGGGGGGGTGGGTNCATCTGTTAACCACAAACTCTCTCAATCTCTCTCTCTCTCTCTCCATATGACTGCATGTGTTGGATGTGGTAAGAGTAACCAGGAGAAGGAAGCAATGCTTTGCAGAATCCCAATTGATTTTTTTTTCCAGGTATGTCAGCAGAATGAATCACAGCACAGTGAAAGCTTGCTGCCCAATTCAGCCTTGTTGTGAACAAAGCCTAACTCCCACCCTCCCGGGACTCTGAGCAAAGTCCACTGGAGTGGGCTGACAGTAGGAACAACGCCTGTGCAGTCCTGGGCAGAAAGGGTTTGCTGGGGCCAGAGGAAGCAGCCTGAGATGATTGATCCTGTGATTCACTGCGAGGCAAAGAACAACACAAGGTGGAGAGTACGGTGTCCAAACAGAGAATCCATGGTTAACAGATGCAGGAAAAGCCAGTTGATTTGCACATGCTCAGTAGTCTTCCAAAGTCTCTATTTCTCCCATATTGAGCCGCTCTGATGAAGCATTCACTGAAAACCCTGTGAACCAAGAAGGACTGGTGTTAAAAATCTGGATGTGGCATAGTGTACTTGGTACAAAACATCTGTTACATGCAGTAGCACCTGTAAGAGAAAATGAATATAGGGCTAATTCAGTAAGGCTACAGATGCGGTCACCCAAACTTTGATTTTTTCCTTAACAAACTGAAGATAGTCAACTGTATATTTAGATAAGCACCACTTGGTCTTTAAAATCAGATCGGAAAACTGTTTTCAAGTTCCTGTTTTCAAGCTAAAAGATGTCACCTGCACAGCCAGTACAAGGTACATCTACGTGTGGTGGCAACGTGGCTCTGCAACATCTTGAAAGGGAGCATGCTTAAGTCAACTGGGTCTCAGAAGTGGCTGTCAACACCATACTTACATGGTCTGAGAGGCAGAAATGGCCATTCTGAGAACTTGGAATCCACACGTGGAATCGTGCTCCAATGCTTCAGGAGTTGTGAGCAATTTCACCCTTTACTTTAAAGTCTCAATGCATGTACCTATGAAATCTAGTAGCACCTACATCTATTTCCATGCTTTATTACAAACTTCCATTTCAGGAGTACAACATGAAAATGTACCAAGTTACCCAGGGCTACGCAGGTGGCTCAAGATGCACCCAAACTTCTACCCAACCTTTTAGCCTTATGTGCTGAGGACATGAACATGAGAAAAGTGTGAGAAAGAGTGAAAACACTTTCAACAAGGAAACAAATTCAATATAGCAAATGCAGCTTTCCTACTGAAATTCCATTTTTAAGGCTGTACCAACCCCATCTGGAGTACGAGAAAAAGTCAAGTTTTCCTGTGTAAGGCTACTAAACACAAAGTTGACACTTCAGTGTCTTGAGAGTGCTATATTGGTTTGTTCTGTGCTAGACAACCAACTGCTTTCCACTTATCTTCGAGAGATAAGAAATGCTCTGTTCAGTAGGTTCAGGAAAATTATTCTGGCTCCCTCTCGTGGTAGTGTGGCCTAAAAGCATCTGAAATTATTTTGTAAAAGAGCGAGTGTACACATTTTTAAAAAGCTGCATGGGCTACCTCTCTTAACAGTTGCAACTTCTAAATTGTGTTCAGTGATTTCTTCTTCACATTACATGAGTTGGGTTTTTAATATATTCAACTGAGCACCCAGATCAGACTCAGTGGATGGGCACCTTGCGGCGGCATAAGTCAGGATACCACCGAGAAGTTCCATACACACCAATGCGGAAATCACTGATTTAGTTGAAGAGTGTTGACTTTGGTGAGACCAAAAATAAAAGAAAGACAAAAACCAGAGGCAGGGCTCTGCTAGAGCCTTAAAAAAGCAGTGACTTCAGGTGGACAATACTGGCTGCTCCACAGCAATTGGGCTCAGCAGAAACAGCACAACAAAGCCTGGCCCGGTGCAGTGCCCTGGTTTCCGCTTTGTCACACAGGGCACAAACATGGACACATTTATTCCACATGAACACGACAGTGACCTGTCACCCCACAGTGTCCATGCACTCACACCATGCCCTTGTACCTTAAAAGCTACTTCAAAGAAACTTTTCCATCAGTGCTACAGGGGCTGGTTAATACCAGCCTCACATAAAAATTAAGATAGAACATAATAAATAAAGGACTGCTAATGATGTAATCATCTCCATGGTCTCCAACTGAAAATCTGTGACCACTTCAACCTTTGCTGTATTTTCTGACTAGGGTGGTGGTTAGCTCCAGCAAAAAAGGTGGGAAGGCAAAGGCACCCTCAGAAAGCTGCTCCTCAAAGAAGAAAGGAAAGCATGCTTTTCTTCAAAGAATGAATCAGCATTAAAGCAGTAAAATAGCCATAAATCAACTCAAAAGAGGAAAGGCAATTTAACTGACATCCCTGAACTACTTAGAGGTTTCCAGGTAATAACCCAGGTATCAAAGAGGTCATTACATGAGGGAAAGTTCAACAAAAGTTTTCCATGCAACTGGTACAGAATTTTTCAAATCATTATATAAATAATATTACTGAAAAAATTCTAAAGACATTTCAACTATTCTACTCAAATTCACTATTACCATTTAAGGTCAATAAGAATTCTCTACACCCCCAAAGCAAACCACCACTACCAAATTAAATGTTAATTTTTAAAAATTAAAACTGACCTAACAAGCTGGGATCTGCTCGAACCATTTTCTGTTTCTTCTTTTTCTTCCCGCTCTGCACAGCCTCAAAGTTGGACTGCTGGTTGTTGCTCTGATTGGTCTGAAAGACTGAATGTAGCGAACTGTGGTTCATCCCCCACACTGAATCCTAGAGAACAAATTACGGACAAGATTATAGAGCACAGTGAAGTCTGGTTTATTTATACAGAAAATATTCAGAGAGCCCAAAGCCCTTCCTATATCCATGTGGCAACTCCAGCTACTGATGTATCCACCTCATCTTCCCACAGCATTTCCCGGATCACCATGCAAAAACTCTCTTTGATCTACAGCTGGCCTCAACTGTTAAGTCAAAAAGGAAACTTGAACCTGTGGTAAAAACTGGAAAGTTGCTTTACTGTCTGCATTTGCCAGGATGTGTAAAACCCTGCTGATGAATCCAGCAGGGGTGCTGACTCTCCAGCCTCACACAGTCCCCAGGGAGAGCAGAGCCACCTTTACCTGCTGTTGCTGCTGTTGCCGCTGCTGACTGGCTTTCTGTTTGGCACGGCGCTCGAGGAACTGCTTGGCAAACTCCTTGGCCTCAGGAGTATCTCCAAGGTAGGCTCGGATGTAGTCATGGACCTCATAGGGAGACTCCACTTCCTTCAGGAAAGAAACAAACGTGGGAACTGCAAGGAGAAGGCAGACCATGAGGGAGTGCATGTTGATAGCAAACATACACATGCAATAAACACCAATGTCAGATTTCTGTGTCAAATATTTGCTGGTCTAGCAGCTTGCCCTTCCCAGTTCCCTGCAATAAAGCCCTATCATGCAATGCAGGATGAAACTGGATCCTCATCTATCTGCCTGATAATGCTTCCATGACTATCAGAAATCCTCAGAAGGCCTCTGACTAACAGACTTTAGAACTTTTTCAAATCCCACTGATTTGCTATAGTTAGACAATGAAAACCAAGAGGATGCAGCAGGTTCTTCTGGCCACTATTTAATGATGTCCTTTTGCTGAGTGCATTGGAAACATTGGTTTGGTGTCATTACAGTCCCTTAGAACTCCTTTGTCAGGAAACAGAATAGATGTTGTTCCTCCCATTCCTTTCCATCTCTTACCATCTAAGTTGTTGGCTGTGTTGAGGGCATGAAGCATCTGTTCACACCACTGAGTGAATCCATCCTGGGCTTTATTAACCCCCTGGAACAATTTCAACAGCTTCTCCTCTTCTTCTACCTTCTTGTTTTGTCTACTTGTAATACCTACAGATTTGCTGAGGTAAAGAAAATGCATGTAATTAGAGTATCAGTTTCCACGCTTATCCACAGTACAGTATATAGAAGAGTGTTGTAAGACTATTTTACAAGATGCAACCATTTTTAAGAATCGAGTAATTTTCTAAACAGGTGACAAAATGAACTGTGAATGGTTACCTATTAGCTATTTTTGTTGTCAAAACAGATCCTGAATGACACAGGAAAAAAAAGGAAAACACATGAAGACGTTCTAACTGCTAAGTGATCATGCCAGGAGTGGCAGCCTTTCTCTGCAAAAGCTCCTTCCCCAGTTCCTACCTGAGGCTGGCATTGCTTTTGTTTTTATTGGTCGAGTTACGAGGTCCCACTTCCTTCACTGCATCATCCCAGAAACCCATGTTTGAGTTTTTGGTATCGGCATTACTCCAGATGCTACTGACTAGGTCAGATGCCCATTGGTTGCTGGGATTAGTGTTTAGAGAGCCCCACACTGAATTCCCAATGCTGGTGTGCAGGTTAGAGTGCTGTTGAGACATAACAAAGAGATGCTCGTTATTAGCACAGACCCAGCAGAACAGACGTTAACAGACAGGGAACTGGCATGGCTGCTTTCCTCCATGTACTGATTAGATAAATAAACCTACCGTGGTATTTCTGACTCTGTTAGGCTGCTGGTGCTGCTGTTGCTGCTGTTTCTGCATCTGCCTTGCCTCTTCCTGCTGTATCTCCAGCAGGGACTTGGTGGTGCCTGTTGGTTTGGTGACATTACCCCAGCCTGACAATTTTTGCTGCTGTTGCTGCTGCTGTTGCTGGAGGGCCTTCATTAGTTCACGCTGCTGACGTCTTTGCTGTTGCATGCAAGACAAAAGTGCTTGTAAATACTTTCAGAAGATCATCACTATTCAAAAGTCTATCCTGGAAACTGGTTTTAAACTGATTTCACTTTCTTCTGGAGAAGTCTGGCTGACTTATTATTGTTTTGGGCCATTACAGTTCCTCCAAAAAGGGAGACATTTGCTAACCAGTAAATACAGATTGTTTATTAGCCTGGCACAGACTAAATTTATCAAATCATGTCTGCAGTCAGCTTCTTGGAAGAAGACCTTCTCTCCTACCCTCACTTGTTCCCCCCTCAACCCATCTTCCCTTAAACTGCCCTGGTCTCGTGCATATCTTTGAACATGTCAGAATATAGACATGAAATAATTTTATACTGTTTTGTGAACATATACTCCCAGGGTTAAAAGCATGCAGGTTTCCCTTCTTTCAGATTCTTGTACTAAGAAGTGATAAAAACTTTCACACAAGTACTTACTGAACTTATGCCTGAAGGATAGGATTTTATTTGAGTTATGCTATTTCAAAGAACGTTTCCTCATCCTCAGCATTCCTTCTAATAACTGAAGTGACAGCTAAGCAGTCCCACAGTTGAGTCCCCTCTAACAAGTTGCACTTCACTGCTGTCAGTATTTACCTCTTCTCGGAGCTGCCGTTCTCGTTCTTCTTCTAACTTTTGGATTTCTGCCAATGACAGCGTGGTCTGGGATTGACAAGCTCCTGAATTTGATTGCTGACCCCACGTTGAAGATGAAGGGAGCTGGGCCAAAACAGACATCATCAGGAATTACAAAACATTTTAGAGAATACTGCTAGAGTATAATCATGAAAAAAACAGTATAAACCCATGGGAAAAGAAAGGCCACTTTTAAAGTTTAACAAAACCCTAGAAAGTATAAAATGGTATAATAAAGGATGAAAAAGTAGAAAATAGAAATGATACATTCTTTGAATTGCCCTCTGATGCATCAGTCTTTGACACAGTGTATCAAGAATAATGTAACACATCATTACCTGAAAAAAAAGCAATCCATTTAGATTTCAAAGATTTTAGGAATTCCAGGCTTTAGAAACTTTGCACTGGCCCTTGCTCACTGTGGCAGAAAAAGCATCTGTGCCCATCTGTGATGCCTTCCTAATGTGCTTCTACTGACAGAACATTTTTAGTTTTAATTTAATTCTCTTCCTCTTTCTTCTCGCATCAACTCTTTACCCTCTTCCCTCTCCAGACAGCTCATCCATCCCTGCTCTGCCCAAGCTACTACAGACCACCCTGAATGCAGCTGTGGCTTTACTTCCCATGCTAGGCTGAGAGGAAGTTAAACTGCAGGAGCCTTCAACCTTCATTTTAACTGCAGGTTACCTTCATTTGTGCAAGTTGCTGCTGTTGCTGCTGCTGCTGCAGCCGCCGCAAAGCCTCCTGCTGCTGCTGCCTCTGCCTCATGATCTCCTTCTGGCGCTGGAGTTCCAGCTCCTTGCGCTTCCGCTCCTCCTCCTCCAGCCGCTGCCGGGCCGCCTCCTCCTCCATGCGCAGCCGGCTCTCCTCCAGCCGCCGCTGAGCTTCCTCCTCTTCACGTGCCCATTTGGCAGCCTCCTCTTCCTTCCCAGGACACAGAAAGGAATAAAGTCTAAGGAGACTTCACAGAATTTAAAATACTCTTAACTCTGTGGTACTGATATTCTGACAGAACAGAAAGGGACCGTGTTATCTGTAAACTGCGCTGTTTGGGTTGTCCATTTAACTTAACATTTCTCAGGCAAGAAAGCCCAGTAATACAGCCTATAATCCCTAAAAAAACATGTTTCCCATTGCTCCACCAAGGAACTTGGAAGAGAATGACATCTCCTTAATTCATACCAGCTAATTTCTTACTACTTTCCTTCTAGTAGATACACACCTTTCAGCCTGAGCTTCTGTCTGCTTATACTACTTACAGTACTGCCACACTTTCAGGGGAATAAAACTTGGCAGAAATAACAGGAAACAAGAGACAGGTGACAAAAATGGCATTGCACAGAAAGACTACCAAAACTGATCATCTCAGATAACACTGAAGATAACAAAGTAAAGGCCCAGAGAGTGCTAATTCAAAATGAACTCTTGTTCTGGTACTGTACTCTGCCTCAGAAAGGAGTATAAATATCATGCTGCAAAGCCATTCTTAAGGCTCAAACGAGAAGGGGGACCACTCACTCCACCCAAATCTCTTTAGCTAAGGGCATACTGGATTCTGATTGTTTTGTCTGAAGTCAGGAGACAAGTAAACAACCTCTTCTTCACTCACTTGATACTATCTGCAAGCTCTGCTTTCTTTGACCAAAACCGATGGTCTCTCAAGCACTGGCGCAAGTTTCAAAGCCTGTTTGTTGTGGCAGCCTCCATAACTAAACACAAGAGGTCCCTTTTGCCATTTTTCACCTGTTTACGAATTAACTCCTCTCGCTGACGTCTTTCCTCCTCCTCTCTTCTTCTCTCCTCCAATCTCCTAAGTGCTTCCTCCTGTTGTTGCCTCTCCTCTTCCTCCCGCTGCCGCCTTAGTGCAATTTCCTGCTCTCGTTGTCGCCTCAGGGCCTCTTCCTAGAGTTGGGAACAAAATGTCAGCCTATAAAAGCCATTTTATCAACAAACCACATCAGAACACAGATTACAGTATTGTCTGGCCAAATGAGTAGTCTCAAGAAAAGCTCCCTAGCTCCAAACTAAGCTATACCAAAACATTGCATTAAGCACGATAAACCCAGATGTTAACAAGTATTTTTGATGCAATGTGCATTTCCTACATAAATTATTTTAGTGAAAAAACAAACAGAAGAATTAATTGCCTATCTTTGGCTTTAAGAAGAATGGCGTCAAGAATGACAACAACTATGCAGCACTAAGCAGTACTTGAGCATTAGATCTAGAAATATTTTAATGTGTGGGTATCATTAATCCCTTTTTTGGGGAGCTGTCAGCTGTAAGTTGGAAGCTTTTCCTACTTACAGGAGTTTCTGAACACTGACTGTTCAAGAGCACTACACAACTCAAAATCACATCTCCAGACACCAGAAAGAAGCTGATGCAGCCCAGTGCACTTAAGGACAGTGTTACTTTTGAAGTCTCAAGGGCTTTGACTGGGGTCTCCCTATACTATTTAAATACTACGGGTAACAACAGGTCTCTTAAGGGCTTTGATTTTGGGCTATCCCTAAATTATTTAAATAGATTCCAATAAATTATGTTTTGTTTTCCAAGTAGTAAAATTATTTACTTAACTCAAAAATTAAACATCAGCACCCTTTCCTATAAACATGAACAGACATTTTTCCATTCTGCTACTTGGGTTTTTTTGACGAACAGGGGACGAGCAGCTTCCTGTGTATTGTTAAATGCGATCCCACCTGAGGACCTCTTCCACCAGTTCTGACTTTCCCTTGCACAAGAAAGCCTTAGTTTTTGCAGCCTTTTCTGACCTCTGATGTCCAGCAACTGAGGTAAGGCCACTCTACTTTTCACCCCATTCTGTTGTCTCTTTCTGACTTACCTACCAGCTCAACCTGAAGATCTTAACTTTTGGACAATAACTTTTTTAGGCTTTTATAATTTTATATTTTCCTTTAAAAATGACCACTACCACAATCATACTCCTACAAGTTTTTTATAAGCAATACATTATTCAAAGGATGACGGGGGACTAATTGTGCAGCATGGATGTAAACTCTGGTAAATGAAGGAAGTTAATTGTGAAAACTAAGACCCTTGTATTCAATCTGACACCAAAGCTTCATGTATACACAGCACAGATAAACTGCACTACAGTTCCCTAAACAACTGCGCACTGAGTTTTTCTCTGACAACGAACTTCAGATGCCTGCAACAAAACTGTCAGTAGACACAACATCTTTTATAAGCAACCCCATGGCACTGAACAGCTGCTGGCTGCAAGCCAACAATTCATTCATACTCCTGAATATCACTTAAGTGGTTTCGTGCTAGATGTAAGTGCAGTAAGTGGTTTTCTTCCACTAGCTGGACATAGAACAATAGTCTGTGATTCATTTTCTCATTAATCAAATCAACTTCAAGTGTAACACATACCACCTGAACCATTTTTGAAATTTGGGTCTGTAACTAATTAATTGGACACATGCAGTCAAGTCACAGTAATCAAGTGTCCCCAGTACAAGTGCTGAAAAATTTCTGCTTGCTGCATCTTTTATTGAAAAGGCTACTGAGTAGGCCAGAGGTGCCAGTCTCTTGTTTGCCTGGAGACCATAGAGCAGGATCTCAGCTCAGGAGTCCTTACTGCCAGCCAGGCTGGGAGCTCTTAACTGACATAGCACACGGTACCTGGGAGAGATGAGCAAAGTCACCGAGTCCTCCTGTGGGACCAGCACTTCAGTGACATCTCTGCCCTACTCTCCCCTTGGGAAACGAGGCTAGAACTGCCACTAAGAAAGCTGCACGGATCTCTTTCTTGCTCAGGCATGCCAGGAGAGACACTGTTGAATGACAGCAATAAAAGGCTTCTCCCCGCTACAGAACTACAGATGAACAGTGTTGTACTGACACGAGGAAAAGAAACCCTGTAAGATATGAAAAGCTGGGAACCACAGCCTTTTTTCTGACTCCTCACAGCTATAAAAAAAGGTTGTCTTAATATTTACTTCTGTATCTTATTATTTGATGTTTTTGTTTGAGCATGTGACCAAAACCATTCAAAGCTCCAGCTTTCTGACACTGACTGGTATGGGAAACAATCAATCCTTTGGCTCTTAGTGTTCCCATGTTCGTAGATTTCTGCTCCAAGACATTCCCACTGTTCTTTAGCATCTTTCTTAATAATTGTTTTCAAACATACACATTTTGCTGTACAGACAGCTTATTTGAGATCTTTTAAAATATCTGTAATATTACCAAAAAAAATCCTTACGCAGCAATCCCCAGTTCAATAGACTCTGGATTTTAAAATAGAGAATTTTTTGCAGTTAGTGACACCTGCAATTCTGCTTGTCTGTGTTACCAGGGCTCACAAATCTTTTTGCTCTCCTCTTTGAAACAGGTATTTTAAAGGGAGCACTAAAGACATAATTCAGAGAAAACAATTATTAGCTGGTTATTAAAACTCAAATTTTGTTCCTGAAAGCAATCAGTTATTACAAAATAGAAGATACCAGACCAGAGACAAAAACAAAATACAGGAGCTACACAAGCTGGGCATTACTGTTTGCAATTCTACAGTGCAAAGTAATTGATGAAAACTGTGAACACAACTGAATTCAACATTTGGTATGACATTTCATCCTACAGAATTGAATTTCTATTAGTTATTTTTTTTATTTAGAATTCACCATCAACAGCATATTTACTAACCTTATATACTAGTCTTTTATGCAGTATTACATCAAAAGCCTTCCTGAAGTCCAGGCAGATTAAGTCTACTGCTTCACCCCTCTCAGCTCTCACTGTCATCTCCTCAAAAGAAGTTAATCAAATTTGTTAAGCATCATCTCCTCTGCATAAATCCATGCTAATAAATCAGTTCATCCCTGATTCTACAATGCCTTCCAGCACAGAAGTCAGATTCAAATATTAGACCAGTTTCTTTTTTTTAAATACAGAATACAATGTTATTTTCTCTTCCCAGAGAAGTGCTTAAATGCTTTGTTACCTTTTCAAGATATTACTACTCAGAATTAAGCATTGTGGCAATTATTGCATTGGTAATGAACTAAGATACTTGCTGTTACTGCTTTTCAACCCCGTTCTGCTTCCTTCGTGTAAATAGTTATTTCCCATGGCATCTCAGAACAGGAGAGTCAGGCTGTTTACTGTACAAATCCAAAGTGGACAACAAAACTTTGGAATTTAACAGACATTGTTATACACAAGAGGCAAAACCGTTAGAGCAAAAAGAAACAACCCAACTCTACTTGAAGCCAGCACAGGTGACGCACATTGAGTTAACAGGTGATCAGCTGAAAAATGAGCTGTTGTTATTGAACCAGATCTAAAGCAATCTATCTCAGAAGTTAAACTTTTGAGTATATTATTGCTTCAATGCTAGTTTGACCTCAAGTGGAGGATCCTTTTCCACTGTACAGCATAATGACTTCCCGCACACAAAGTAGATACACTACAGCAAGGAGCCATTTATTTGCAGACTTGATTCCAAAAGACACCATGAAAGTTATCTACGTCATACTGTGCCAATTAAAGTAGATCTGTGACAAAACCCAAACCCTGAGTGAACTGAGATCTACAACGAACTTCCAAACAGAAGTAGACATTCTAGAGGCTTCCTCTGAAGTGTCTGATCCTTAAAGCAGGAACACACTTTACGACTGCCTACCTAAGCTCATAAGAAATACTATAAAGGACAGAATTATTTAGTACTTTTGCCTATTATTCATGTGGTACTTTTCAGGACATTTACTGACTTACTCCTTAGTGAACAAGCTCAGCCTCGTGCTTGCCTTATCCTTCACACGTGGAGTGAAAACTTTAACTTTCACTGTCTTACCCTGCTGTAACACTTCAGGAACTTCCATACAGAATTCAGAGGTAAGTGCTAAAAATGCCAAACTAATAATATCTCCATTTTCTATTCTTGGAAGATTAAGCACATACTGCAATTCCTACATTCATTCTGCTACTGCAACACTGACCACAAAATTCTTTTTAAGAAATATGCTTGACCAAACTACATCCCTTCCTTTCCCAAGTATCAACTCAAGTAAAAAAGCTGACAGATTCTACTACCCAGATAATAATTTATTCCAAAAAATAATTTACTAAGTTAAAAAAAAAAAAAAAACAAACAGGGAAAAATAAGCTGAATGTCACCTCACTTTTTTACCACTATAGCTCTCTACCTCTTATTCATTTGAAACAGCTGCTCAAGCTCCATCTACTCCAGAACATATCCTCATAAAACACTCGACTGCATAAATAGCAAATAAAGATTAAACCATGCAGTAACTGGGCAACTAACTAAAGTCTAACGTTGACACTAAAAAGTTGAGAGGGAATATTCCACATAGAATAAAGGCCCTGTGCTCACAAATAGAAACCTATCTTAAAGAGAAGCATCGAAGCCCATTTCTCAGATTGCAGTTGGGGCTCTTAAAAAAATCAAGAACAGAAGAATCATAACTTAATATACTCACATGAAAAATATTAAAACTGTCTTCATACACACCTACCAAAGATTAATTAGACCCCACAGGATTCTTAAAGTGAGTTTTATAAAGTATTATCATTAATTAGAGATTAACTACATTGAGGAAACTCACTTGCTTCCTGCGGGCCAGTTCTTCTTCTTCCCGTCGTTTCCTCTCATCTTCCTGCTGCCTCCTAAGTAGCTCTTCTTGTTGCCTCCGAAGCTCCTCCTGCCTTTTCCTCTCCTCTTCCTCTCGTTTGGCCCTCATTTCCACTTCTCTCCTCTCTTGCTCTAGCTACAATTCACATAAAACTATACTCAGATGCAGGTAACGTATTCCTACACCATTTCTTAGGGCAACTCTGCTGAAATTATAGTAACAGCTTAACAGATGAAGCCTCTGAGAGATGCTCTCCCTTAATTGCAATTTTACCTATCGGCTGGCTGCCTACTGGGGTCAGATTCCTGAAACAGTCTAGAACCATTTTGGACAATTTTTGTTTGTAACAAATACCAGTTCTCTAGTCAGTCTTTCTACACCAGCTCCTCAAAATACCCTCTAACTTTGATGGCAAGTAGAGAGTTGCTTTGCAGTCATCATAAAATAGTAATTTTCAGGAAAGGTACAGAGTCATACAGGTTCAAACTCACAAAATAATTTAATCCTAGAGTACATGTGGAATAACCCTGGCAAATAGGACTCTTATGATTCCCCAAACCAGTTCTGGTGAAAAATCACAAGAATTAAGAGAACAACTACCTGGTCCCAACTCAGGGCTTGGCCTGACAGCTCATGATGATCTCAGTTTAAAACAGAGGTGGCTAGTGAAGAGGTTTTAATCACAAATGTAGAACACAACCGCTATTTCAGAGGTCAGTAGTACCTCCACAGCAATAGTTTCCAAACAGCTGTCCACAAGCATTTCGTAACTTGTTTTTATAACCCCTATTCTCTTTATGGTGTTTTCCATGAAAACCTAGTCAAAGTCATCCATTGAAGAACTCGGTCTTCCATTGGCTCAAGAACCACAATTACATTGCAGAAGAGCAATCCCAACTTCTTACAGTACAAAACAGTTTCTGACCTTTGCAGCTTTGGCCTTCTCGAGTTGCTGAAGTTGTTCTAGAGCTGGTCCCTGAGCTGCAGTATCAATGGGCAGATCCCAGACACTGCTTCCTTCCCAGACTAGACAGTGAAGAAAACAAACATTGACAAGCAAAAATAAGCACATGAACAAAACATAACTGAAAGAGGACAATCTTGTGTATGCTGTTACTATGTTTTAGGAACTCAAATCATGTTAATACTTCCATCTTCGTCAGTAGAGGGCCACCTTATCTTCCTGCAGAACAAGGCTTGTCCATGACTGAAGGAAGGCTGGGTTTCCTAACAAATTCTACAGAAGAACCAGCTATTCCAACTCCTCCTCCCATCAGAAGAGAACACCCTTAAATAGAACAATCCCTTCAGATCTAGACTTCCCATAAGCATTGGAAAAATTACCACATTCTTCACCACTCTCAAATGGAACTTATACTGCAAGGCAAAGTAGGCTGATCCAGTTAAACATCATGATGCAGAAATAACTCCCCCTTGTGTCAAAAAGGGAAAGATCATCTCAAAAATGCGGACCCTTAATGCACAGACTTTTCCCAAGAGACCTGACCCAGCCTAAGCACCTTACCTGTAGGCTGTGAAGCTGACTGTAGTTCCCATATTGAGCCAGTGTCCGGCACTGACACAGACCTTGTAACAGGTGGCATCATGTTCTGTTCAGATATCCTGTAATACCAACAGGAAGAGTCAACATGCCACTTCCAGGGAGAGGAGTGCTCGGAACATGTATGAGATACAGTAACTTGCAACACACTGCTTTCTTTCCACACCTCTATTTAAAACAAAAATACAATGTGGCCAACACTAGTTGCTTGCAGAGTTCTTGCTGATCTTACCCCTGCTGCTAAGACAAGGGCTAAGCTACAGTTTTGCATTTGGTGCTTAGAGGCCAGTTGGAGGAACAAGCATCCAGTACTGCAGAACAGGCAAAGCCCCTCTGTGACCAGCACATCTGCCAGATAGTTACAATTTCAACTCCTCATTTCCATAAACACTCTCCGAAGCAAAGGCTACATTTATAAAGAAGTACTCCACATCCTGAAACTGTTTCTTATTATTCTGATACATATTCATATATTCTCATTACCATCTTTAAAATACGTAATCCTAAAATATGAACAAACTTAACTAGGACAGACACCTGATAAGATGTAATTATTGTTATATACAAACTAGAGTACAGGAAGAACAGAAGTCTAGGCTAGCTCACCTCATCTTTAGGGCTTGGAACTGTTGCAGGAGAATAGCAAGCTGCTGCTGCTGCTGGGATGAAAGGGCTGCCTTCTGCTGCTGAGCCAGCATCTGTGCATACTGTTGTCTTCAAAAGAGAAGCAGACAAATGGTATTTGTTCACTTATGCCCAAGTTGCAGACAGATTCACACTCCGGGACTAATGCTCACTGACCCATATAACATACATGCTAAATACTAGAGGAAACCACAGAACCGGAGCTCGGCAAGAATCAAAATATAAGAACACAGCCAGTTGGCTCACATGAGCAGAACCAGACTTCTCTTCACCCTCAGCTATGTCACCTGGCTATTACTGCCCCACGTTTCTCTTGTAAGCTGTGCAACACTGCTTTCCTTTTTTGTCTAAATTCCATAATGTTAGTGCAAATTAATCTGGCTTTGATCACTGCCCACCTACAATCAGTCTCTTCCCCAGTATGTCAAGGCATTGCCTAGTACAGGAGCAGGCTCTTGCCTCATTCAATCATAAGCTGACAATCAGTATTGAAAAACTATAATCATGACACATGCTTTCAGGATCCCCTGAACAAGCAGTTTATCTGACTGCTTTCTTTCCTCCAAGCTGCTGCAAAACAAGCTATCAGGAACTGGCCGTAACTGAACAACTGACAGCTTTAGCAAAATGGATGACAAACTGCTTTGCCCAGCAGGGCCTTCCACTGATCTTCAAAGAGCTGAGCAAGCAGACCAAAGATAAGTTCCGCCTTCTCCATCTCCAGTTCCAAAGATGTGTAGCTTTCCCTTGACATCACAACATCTGAAGGTCATTACTAGGACACCTGGGATTCAGTCTGACCATAACAGCTACCTCAAAAGCAGGTCTCACCAAAGTAGCTATGTGTGACACTGAAAAGGACTCTGGAAAGTGAGCCTGGGGCAGCCGCACTGCCCTAATCCTGTAGGCTATCAACATCTCTGGTGTTTGTGGAAGCAGCTATTGCTTTTGGAGGTGAAGCACTCCCAGCCCCATTGCCCAAGGAAACGACGACAAGCAGCTGAACCCAGATGACTGAAAAGGCAGAGCAGAACAGAGCCACTGGAAGATCTCTGGGACAGGAAGTCTTACTGTATTAAAAGATGCTGATACTGGAGGTGCTGCATTTGGATCAGAGCCAACTCTTGTTGTCTAGTCAGTCGCTCTTGGTCCAGCTCGCCCTACGTATAGGGATAAAACATTCTTTTTCAATAACATATATACTAAGAGTAGTAGATTGCAAATGCAAGGAATGTAAAAGTTGTATTTTGACCAGAAAAAAAAAAAGAAAACAGAAAAAAACCTAGACCAAGATCAAGATTTATAAAGCCTGTGAAATACACAGCACCTTTACTTATCACTGGACCCAGCCTCCCAGCCACAAACATGGCAAACCACACATTTTTAAATTACCTATCTTTTCTACTCTTGCAAAAGTTATCTAACATCAAGTTCAACTTTGGTGCTTGGAACACCTGCAATTCCAAGACACAGTAGATGACACCTAAATAATTAAATTGCCACTTGTTTGAGGACTATTTGAATACTGTAACTGCCACATAATTACCAGATGCGGAAGCGGTGCTGGACCTGGAGTGAAGGGAACCCTGCCCCACATTTTCATGATGTCTCCAAGTGGCTGGAAAGTCTCGTCACAGGCTCTTTTCACCAACAGCGACATTGTGAAGTATCCAGCCTGGAACCACTCTGCCATCTCCTGATTACTGAATGGACCTGAAATCACATCAATCAACAGACGTTGTGGGGAAGAGGAAGCAAGGCCAGATTCAGCATGTTGGAAACAAGGAGCTGGCTAAGGCCACATAGTGCCCAGCACCAGGCTTTCCTGTCTGCCTCACCCACTTGTGGGGACACTGCTCATCCAAAGTTGGCGTGTCCATGCTCATCTCCACAGGGGCTACAGCACTGCCCCACAGTCCCAGGAAGAGTGCATTATGACTTTCACCTTGCTTTGGAGGGAGACAGGTCAGCTCTGGGGTGAAAGGCAAGCAGCCACAGTGGTGTGGGGCTTGGTCCAGCTAATCCTCCTGCTGCCCTCCAGCAGCACTCACTGCTTCAGGCTCACAGCAGCTGCAGCTTCCACTGTGGAGCTCAGCAACAGCTGCTGGCTGACAGTGCTTGAACCACAAGTGCTGCTTTCCCCACTGCACAGCACAGATAATTAAACAATCTTAGCCTGCTTGAACTCTTGCCTTCAAATCAGAGGAACTCTCATGTTTTACAGAAGTTTTGCTTCTGGAACTTAGCAGATGACCAGATCCGTCTCTGAGTGAACAACTACATTTTTTAGGATAATGAGGATCCAGTTTCTTTCCTTTGTAAAAATCTACACTTTTCCTTCTCTTCCTCTTTTTTCTGAGAAAGACTTCCGTCATTTCTTTCAAAGGAGGGCTTCCATACTAATTTTACATATTCAAATAGATATAAAACCAGTATAAAAAATATTATTTAACCAAGTAAGAACCACATAAATAAGTTTCACAAAAACATCTTCTGAAAAGCAGGAATATTCAGTAACTCTTGCCTTCTCTGTAAGGAGTATCTCTAGAAGGCAATTCCTCCTCGAGAATATGAAACCACAAGAGGCTATCCCAAGGAAAAAAAAAATATATTAAGTGTTTACTTTTTGACGACACATTTGAGGAAGTACCTAATACAACAACAAAAATATTTAGATTGTCACCCAGCAATAAACACCCAGCAGTGACTGACATACACTGAGCAAATAAAAGCACTTCATGGTTAACATCCTTTAAACTTAAAGGGGTGAGAAGAAAACCCTAAAGATGTGCAATACCTGCAGACAAGAGATTGGCACAGATCTCACAAACAACATCCCCACCAATCCTATCTGGAGTTCACAGCTGAGAAGTCATTCACACTACATAGTGTGAAGTACAGCGAGGAAGGAATACACTGTTTACCTGCACTTTCAGGAAGCAGATAAGCAGCTGCTAAAACAGAGCCCTGGGACCTCCAAAAGAAAAGTACCTTCTGAAAGCAAAGATGCAAATATCTATAAGAAAGGCCTGCTCTAAATTTAATTGAAAAAAAGTTTCTTAAGCAAAAACTGAAAGCAGGAAACAGTTCCTACCTGTTATATGAACTAACAATGCACTGGCTGCAAGTGCAATTTAAACTGATACTGCACAAGCACTGGCTGGTGGAAACTTGACTCCTCTTTGCCCTCAATTCTAAACAAACCACCCTTCCCTAACAACTCCACATCGTCAGGCTGAGTCTAGAAAACTGATTTCAAGGTTTCTTGTGGATTCTTCACCACAAGCTACTTGAGTGGTCACGTTCTTAGTTTGTTTCCACTGTTATTTGGAAATCTGAGTAACTACTAGCATGTAAAACAGGTTTTAGTCTAACCTCATTAACAGAAACATAAAACAATGGCAAACCTTAGCCTTGATAAAGCACAGTTCTGGATGTTAGGCTTGCTGAGCTCATGGGGGCAGTGATGGGTTGAAGATATATTCAAAACCTAATTCTAGAACGGTAAATTCCCTGTGCTGCTTCTGTAAAAACAAGCACCAGCATCTGTTGGCGGTAATTCTGTGAAGAACTCTTTAACAATTCCGGGAAACAAAAGAGGAAGTGTAAATGGCACAGACCTACCCTGAATTTCTCCTTGTGGATCTTTGTAGTACCACTTCTGCATGGCTTCATGGAATAGCGGCATAGAGGAACCCTTTGCTCTGTGCTCTTGAATTTTTGCTGCTAATCTTTCATCATCAAGGGCACTGTCCTGCAGGTATGCCACCATTTTTTCTGCTTGCTGCAGGAGACATCAAAACCAGCAAGAAATAAGACAGTTAGATGGGGGCTTACAGATTTGAAAATAAGTGTGTCAAATACAACCACCTTGTGCTACCCACTGCTCCAGAGTGTACCAGGAATGACAGGCAGCCCCAGGACAGGAGTGACTGCTACACAAACCTGGGGCTCTGTCTACCACGCTGGCAGAATCCTGAACAAGCACAGCTCACCTGCTTAAGAAAAGCTTTAGAATAACTTGCCAAGGAGGTGCCAAACAGTACCAGAGTGAAAAATACAACAGGCATGGGAGCATGAACACAAAGAAGGCTCTACATCTCAGCAGTCACTACACTTTCATCAACACAGTCTTGTGCTTCACTTATGGGATTTTTGGTTGGGTTTTTGTTTGTTTGATGGTTTGTTTGTTTAGGGGTTTTAACAGACATACATAATTTCTCAAGGCAAATCATATGCTACTTGACAGTGGTCATAAGCACTATGGTCTCTAGCTCTTTAACACAGGGTATAGCATCCTGATTCATAAAAAGACAAGCTTGAATTATTTGCCAAAAAAAAACCCCAAAAAACCCAGAGAGAAGCAGCTTTCAGTATACATTGTGGAGTGTAAAGTTTCAGCTGCATTTCTGATTTTATGGGCTTCAAGTGTTTTTTGCATTCCACATTCCTCCAGTCTCGCTATTGTCAACAACAAAGGAATTTGAGAAATTTTACCTGCTCTAGGTGTTTGAGGCCCTCTTCATCATCTGGGTCAGTGGGAATGTTGCCCATGCCTGGAGCAGCTGTGACAGGTGTTTGAACTGGCCGCAGAACAGGATTTGAATTGGAAACAGGAGGAGAAAGATGAGCAGAAGCAGCTGTGTCTGCAGAAATCTGTGGCAAAGGTTGAGCAAGAGAAGCCAAATCTAAAGAAAAATGTTGAAGTTAGTTCATTATCATTAAAATAAATGACAATTACTTTTAAGAACTTAATGCAGAGAATATTCAACGGCTCAAATTTAGCACCAAAGAAAAAGTATTTTCAGATCTTCTTGAAAGTACTGCTTACAGCACAGGCACCCAACCTAACTTCAAGGAACGAACAGTTCTATCAGTGCAGAACTCGGCAGATTTCAGCATATCCCGTTTTCTGGCCACACACATTTGTCCATAATACACCACAGTGAGGCACATCCACAACGTATTTCAATGTGATGTACCAGTGCACTGCAAGCATTTGAGATGGCATATCCAACAAATCCTGTATAGACTGCTTGGTGAATCGTGGCTTTCCATCACCATAATCCAGTCCTTGCCTCTTTTAAGGGGCCAGGACTACTCATGGTGAGTAATGGAAACTTACTAAATTTATCTGCCACATTTATTACCTTCCCCTCTGTTGGACATTTTGGCTGACAGTGTATTCTCCACTCGATTCTCTTTATCTTCTGCTTTTTCTGTTCTTTCTGGCACAGACTCTTCCTTCCTTTCAAAAAGGTTTGTCTGCAGCGGGTCTGGAGGCTGGGATTTTGGTGGGGTGTCTGACCTGGCAGCTGGAGATGATGCCTGACCTGCTTCTTCCACTGCTTCTGTAACAGGGCACAGTTCTAAGTGACTGAATTAACAGAAATTGTACACTGACAGCTGCAGAAGAAGTCCCCCTTACCTGCCACTACTTTTTCTGTTTTCTCCCCCTCTTTCTTGGTCTTTTCATGATCTTTGGCTTCTTCATTGTGGCTCCCTTCAGAATCAGACCTTTCCTCCCCTTCCTCCACAGGCCGGAAGTCCATCTCCTGTTCCTCCGGTATTGGCTCCTTCTGCACCTTCTGCAAAGTCAACACAATCATCCATAACCCACCCGACATCGAAGGACATTTGCTCCAAGTGACCCAAGGGCCCAAAGCAGCTTTTCACCTTTAAAGAGAGAAATGCTCCAGAGGAGTCAAAAGTGCCCATTTCTTCCTCCGCATCCTCCAAGCACCACTCAGGGAGACTGTCCCTGTCGTCGTCCATGCTGCCACTGCCACAGCGCACGCGGCGATAGCCCCGCTCGTCATCTCGGTCCCGGAA
Organism: Ifrita kowaldi; assembly: GCA_013398055.1. Taxonomy (NCBI): domain Eukaryota; kingdom Metazoa; phylum Chordata; class Aves; order Passeriformes; family Cinclosomatidae; genus Ifrita; species Ifrita kowaldi. Next base: position 161,982 of record VZRS01012764.1, read on the forward strand.
ATCAAACTCAAATCTCCGCCGTCGCTCCATGTGCTCCCGCCAGCCTGCGGAACGAGGGCCATCTAAGGTGGGGAAAGGAGCTTTACCACATGGTCCCAGGGCAGCACTCATGCAACGGCGGGGAACGACACAAGGGGACACTGACAGCAATTCAGAAAGTCCCTACACAGTACAGAGCCCACCTATGAACAGGCAACTTCAAGGACAAGGCAAAGAAAAGGAGCATCTTGTCAATAAGCAGAAGACTTTAAAATATTGTCCATGGTATATCCTCACATTATAAATTGTGGAATAAGCATTAAAAAACACATACAGCTAAAAAAGCTGGGCCACAAAATCTGAAATAGGCACCAAAATAAGACAAGCAATAATAGCTGCCAATTGAATTTACCAGCCATCATTGACTTAAGTCTTTTTTTGGCACCTTTACACGTGTAAGATTTTGTATTTTCCTTCAGGGACTCTGCAGAAGTCTCATCCTGAACAAAACACCCATGTTTTTGCCTCTTGCCCTCAAGTATGCTGTTGTGCATATACATGAGAAATGGGAGTGACAACTGTTCAAATACCTTTGAAAGGACTGGTCAGTCTCTTGAACGTGTTTTTTTTAGCCATGGAATACCAAAACTTGGAGAGATAAGAAGTGGGAAAACTTTCCCAATTCAAGTATAAACTTCATACTCAGAAGACACTTTCATTCAGCCAAACTTCAAATCCTCTAAGTGCAGTAATGTTATTTAAACTGTAAAGAACTGGCTGCTAAGGAAAACAAATAGGGAGTGAAAGATCTGTACACAGCTTTCTAAGCAATACAAGCCATCTTTATCACAAAGGTGCAAAGCAAAAATGAAGGCACCTTAGTGCTTTTCGTGGTGGCTGTTCTCTACTGGTTAAAAAAATAAAAAGTAAATTCTTTTTTTTTGCTCCAAGAGTCTGTGCACCATAATCAGTGCAGCCTCACAGTATCAAATGGCTACCAAAAAAAAAATCACAGTAAAGGGGAGAAACGTGGTCCTGTTTCATGACTGAGGAATGCTTCCACACTGACCTTAATACCCTAACTATTAATATTCGCCATGCAAAAATCCACCTTTGTCTCACAAATACAGGAACTGTAAAACAAACTCCTTCCAGAAACATTGTGAACGTCAATCTTAAATTTTACCAAGAAAGCACGAATGTTAGACTTTAACAAGGCCTTCACTATTCCGTATGTGCTTATTTGCAAATAATTCCACTGGATAACTTAACCTATGCTTCTAGTTATGCTTCGCAAAGAAAGAAGTATTAAACCATCAAATCAGTGTTCTGAGGCAATCTTTTTAATGTTATTAAGGAAAGAGATTTAAGCATGAGAAGTTGTTGACAACCAGACAGCATTTCTGATTGAGTCCCTGGACAGGCGGCTCCTCATGACAAGCAGCAATGTCCACGTCAGGGCTCCCAGCAAGGGGACAAACAGAGCTATGGTCTGAATCTGGCAATACCACAGTGTATGGATTAACAGCTCTGCCTGTTTGCTACCCTAGTGCTCACAAACGGCTGCACTTCTCTTCTTCAGCTCTCTTTTATGTGCAATAGGAAAATTCAGTATTAACAATTTCCTAAACAGCCATAAATGAGACCAGCCATAAATGGGCCATCAAGAGACCCTGCATTGACAGGAGCTGCTATTTTTCCACAGTTCACATCCCAATACCAGGAGTGCAGCTCTTCATAGTGAGACCCAGAAAAGTGGTTTTTGAAGGTGAATTCTATGCATTTTGTTAAGCCCAGGTATCTTCAAAGTTCAAATTAAGAACCATGTAGTCTGCTTGCAGAGATTTAGTTGCATCACCTTTTACAGCCCCTGCATTTTCAGAGCTACATGGAGAGGCAAAAAGACATAGGTGTAGCAGACACATGCCCTTGTTTCTTAGTAAAAAAAATGTGCTTGTAAAAGCCCAGTTAGAATATAGGCCATAATTCAAGTCTGAAGTATCAGGCTGCCAACCTTTAAAGCAAGCCAAAAGTAGAGATAAACCTGAATTCTTACCTAAAGCTTTTTAACCAACAGTTAGGACACAAACACAGCTGTAGGTTCAGCCCTATAGTATCATTAGGCACTAGTTACACATTCAAAATTTCAAGTGTAAGGACAATTTTAAGCTTAATTTACTCCTTGCAATCTACTGGCTGCCTCAGGAAACCCAAGTACACATTAGCCTTATTAATAGCTATTTATCTCTTAAAAGTTATATTCTCTAACTCAGCACTGAAATTTTCAATATATATTAAAACAATACTAAATGCTAAACTAAACACTTAACAAAAGAATAGCATACATTTTTTTGCATATATTATACATAGACCTAGTTCTTTTTTCGCTCAATTTTAAAACAAGATTCTCCAATGTACTTTAGTTGCTTCAAGGTATTTAAGAAACACAAGGAACAATGCCCAAAAGTTTAGCTGAATCACAGCACTTGATTCTGAAAGTGGAGTAAATCAAGACGAATTTGAAAAGCCTTTCAAACAAAGCAGCAACTAAAAAGTATTTATATCAGAGTACAGCCTAAGGCCTCTCTTAAATGCTTTTCAGGAAAAAGACCAATTTAAACAGCTAAGCAAATTTTAATTTAAAGCAAAGACACCAAATCATATCAGAGATTCTAGGCAAGAAAAAATTATTCCTATTCCTTAAGGCTGACTTGGTTACCAAAACCATAAACATCTATAAATCAGTCACTAGTTTTGAGACCAAAACAGGTTTGCACATGTTTCTGACCAAACAGACTTACCTTGCAAATTTAAAGGGCAATCATTGTATGAATGCAAGAATTGGAACAACAGAAAGAGGGGCTTTTTACACATTAATAATTTTAAAAGATGGTTAAAAATTAAAAGGAAAAAAAAAGAGAACTTTGAAGCAGCCAGTGAATCTAAATCTGTGGTCACACTCTTCTAGCAGATATTAAAGCCAGTCTAAAGCTCCTAGCAGGGAGTACACAGAGTCAAGCCAAAGGAAGGACCAGCTAAACAAATGAAGATATTTCTCTATTTTTAGCAGGACATATGACTATACTACTACCTAACACCAGAACAAGTACAAAGAAGCCATTTAAGCAACAACAATTGAGTTAAAGTCATTGTTTAAAGCAAAAATGTGATTAAAACCATTTTGATAGTTCTGTGGCTACTACTAAAAGGAGAATTCAAATACAGCTCTGATGAAAGCTGGAACTAGGACAATACGGCTGTCAGCTCAGGCTATCTCAAAATAAGCAACTTTTCTGCAGATTCACATAAGTCTTTGAACAGGCTTTCAACGATACCCGCTAAAACTAACTTGTAAGGGAAGTTCGGTTAGTTTCTACTACACTGAAAATTCAAATAAGCAGTAATATTTTCCATGACAGAACTGAGATGAATTTTCAAAACGTTCCTCAGAACATCTTCCAAAAAGGTTCAAGACCTGAATGAACTTCCGAACTTTGAGGCCTAAGCTTCCTTTTAAGCTAAAGCATGCAGGCTGGTACTCGCAGAACGCTCCACTCCTGAGTATCATGCTGCATTATGAGGTAACTAGCCTCATGTCGCCTCAACAAGATAACAAAGCAGCAGTGTCTGATCAACAACATGACCAACACTGGGGAAAAGAAAATTACATTCTTCAAAATTTGCCTTTTAGCCTTGCTCTAAATAGAAAACATCTGATGATAAATCAAGCCTTGGGCTCGCTGCTAAATTTTAGTACGAGAGAGCAGCTGTTTGAGAGGAGAGTTATACACAGCTGTGGAGAGAGCTCAGAACAAAGGTAATGGTTGCTCACAACAATAACCGTAATGAAAATCTGGGATGCTGAAAAGGGCTACAGACCCATTGTAAGAGCAACTGGGACTTTTTTGTAGTGAAGAGAAGTTGTCCACCTCAGCCCCAAAAATGTCCTGTGCTTTCTTTGCTTTCCTATCAAGTTTAGCATGGAGCAAAGGAGGCTCAAGTGGGGGGACCTTATCACCCTCTAGAACTACCAGAAAGGAGGTTTACCTTGGGCATTAGGAGCAATTTCTTCACTGAAAAAGCTGTCAGGCACAGATGCCCAGGGAAGTGGTGGAGACCCCATCCCTGGAGGGATTTAAAAGCCATGCAGATGTGGCACTTAAGGACGTGGTTTAGTGGTGGCTTTGACAGTGCTGGGTCAATGGTTGGACTCAATCACCTTAAAGGTCTTTTCCAAACTTAACAGTTTTATTATTCTAGGAAGATGTAACAGTAGAAGAGCCTAATCCTATCCTGGTACTCCAGAAGCCTTCTGCAGCCAAAAGATAGCCAAACCCAGGATCCCACACCAGGTATGACAATCTTCTCCGAAGAGAAGAAAAAAAATATATATAGTATGTTTCAGTCCTACTACTGAAATACCAAGCTCTGCTTTGTATTTCTGCTGCAACTCCAGCAATGCAATGCTGGAAAGCAAGTGAACAGACTTGCCCTGTCAGGCCAGGGAAGGGAAGAGAGAAACCAAACAGGTGCTTGAACTTTACTGAGACAAGACATCCTGTAACTAGCTACCAAATGCATAGAGCAACGTATTTTGAGATCTTCCAAGGATGCTTCTTGGCATTGCAAACACTTCTGGGAAACTAGAAAGAGGTAATGACCAGAGTGGTTTAGTGTCAGTGTCATTCTGCAGCCTTAGGTATGCTGTCTAATGTGGGTGATTTCTGTTCCCTCATTGTCACAGCCACAAAGAAACAGTACTATAAAAACCCCTTATTTTACCAGGTACATACATACCTGGAGCACAATACAGACAAGTGCACACCTGAAAAGTATTGTTCCCTTAAATACGTAAGGGTACTGAAGATGCTAAAAGGAAAACAAAAGGCACATAATTTTATTCTAATTATTTTGTGACCAAGAGGCCCACACATGCCAGGACAGTATTTAATGATCAAAACTGCATGAACCTATTTTTGCCCTGAATGTGGCACCTCCCTCTCCTCATGGCCTCTGCCCTCTCTCTGTAACCATGGCTGCATGTTTGCCCAGCTCTGCTCTCACCTGGACTGTGAGGACGCCACCTCTCCCCATCCCTCCGTGACCCAGCTAGTCGCCAGCCTCCATCCTCATCTTCCCCATTCTGTTCCTCCCTGAAGATACGCCAGTTCTCGCTCTCAGAGCGTATAAATTCGTGTTTCCTCCCCGCGGTCGCTGTCCCACCTTCCTCAAAGTTTGGTCTCACTGCAAAAAAACAAAGGCCAGTGAACATTTGTCCTGTCTTTAGAAACACAGAAATACAAAAGGGCTGAAATCTTGCTCCCTTGGAGGCAAAAGTGCACCAGAAGTGGTTATAGGAACCTAGGAGAGGAATGGAAATTCAGGAAGGAAACATGACAGAGAAAAGGAATCCAGTTCCCTGTGTACCTTGAGATGGAAAGACAAAAAAAAAAAAAATCCAGAAGAAAGCAAAGCATAATAAGCAATTAGAACATGGATAGGAAAGACAGAGGAGGAAAAGGCAGTTTAAGAGATGTAGGGAAATGTAACAGAAAGAAAGCAAAAGTGTGCAGAGAAAGAATAAACTGCTGTATCATGAAGTGTCTCAAGCTAAATGGGAGCACAGTGTAAACATTATATAAACCAAACACATTTGTTACTTCTGTAATAAAAAGAACGTGAGATCTATTTATTTAATCTGACATACAACGGTCTTACTATTAGGAAACACTGAAAATTTAAAGTAGCATTGAGGAATAAACGAGAAAAAACTTAGCAATGTTAACATTATGCTGTGAATCCATCTTCCGGAGAGCCAAGGTCAGTGTATGAAGAGTTAGAAGCAATTACGCTTGAGCTGAAGGATAAGTTTACTAGAAGTTTAGGAGATAGGATAGTCTTTTAGTTCCCAATTTACATGATGTTATATTTAGAACATAAAATCCTCAAGTATTTATGAAGAGCAACCCTGTCAGAAAAGGATGATATAAATATTTTTATGAAAAGACTCCACATTATACACCAAGATTTCCATGTCATACACCAGTACGCCAAGGCTTAACACAGATGCTGCTTTCACTGCTGACTCGCCCTGACAAGACAGCCCATCACTGAAATGTTTCTTCAGCTGTGTAGCACCAGAATTCTCACAGGAACCATAGTGATGCCATTTCCTCACTGATATTATTACCCAGTGTCAACCTGAAATCGTGGTGTTATCTATAAAAAGAAAAGTTTTCAAGTACTAGAGAAAGGTATACTGAATCTTCCTTCTTAAGAGTCCTAAAATCCAAAAATGTAAGAGGTTATTTGGTGAAGTCTGTTTAGTATGCCTGCTTTATTAGACAGGAAAAACAAAAGCATGATCATGTACTAAGACTCCTGGGGTGGAAAGAGACATTTTTAGGAATTTAGTTTAGGAAGCATAGGAGAATGCATTTCCCTTTCTTAGCATCAAGCAATTATTTCAGTCAATGAAAAAGATGAGGAAACAAAGAAGATCTGAAATTCTGCGGCATATCCGACCTCTGTTCAGAACATGAAAATTCTTCCTACTAGAGATACTGCACTCTGGAGACAGGAAGCACACACTGGCTCTCTATTTGCATGCACCTTGGAGAAAAACTGACATCCCTTCTCCACCATCTCAAAACACTGGAGGAAAAAAAAAAACCATTATCTTTCTCCAGCTCTAAAATTTTTGGAATACCTTCCTCTTATGTTGCTCCTATATGAAGAGCTAATTGGCTCTTCTACATTGGCTAATTTAAAGTCCAGCACCAGTACCTAATTTAAAGTTACACACCAGTACCAACAAGCAATGTCAGCTATGATGCCAAATATAAACCAGTTACACCTTTACTTCACTGAAGGGGACATCTGGTTGAAGATCACTTCTGTATTTGCTGGGGCTTTGAGAAATAAAACAAAAAAATCTTCAGAGAGTGTATTTCAGGGAGTCTCTGGTGATATTGACTCCAAACAAAACAAAACCTGCTGGAGGCACTCAACTCCCTTCATTTGGTAGGTGTGATGCTGGCAACTTCTCTTATCTGGAGTGGATAAAACTTTGCAGATGAAGGTCAGCCACATTCTGTTTTCCCATGCTTCATGGAAAATACAGGAAAGGAACAAGCTAGACAGAAAAATCTAAGTCTGGGAATTTTTTTTTTTCCATTTTAGGGATCTAAAAAATATAATGCAGACTAGGGTAACATTAAGTGCAGGGAAGCCTCTCACCATTGCTCCCTGGATGAGCTTGCTGTAGTAGAAAAGCAGGAGGCAGAGCTACAGAGCCAAGTCAGCTGGAAGCGAAACACACAGAGGTGTGCAGCAGAGAGCTGCAACCCGATCGACCAGGGGAGCTTAAGTCCCAGACAACAAAGACAATGCCTCATTCTTTCTGAATTTATTTTTAAAATGCTACAAGGAGGAAGAGAGATCGATTTTTTTTATTCTGCAGCACAAGACACTCATTTTTTTCTCACTAAAGCAGCTAAAGAAAAAAGTTATTCAAAACACTATTTTGAGACAAGAGAAGTAATATTTATAGAGATTTATCTATTATTTTCATAAAAACTCAACAGCTATTACTTGACGCTTATTCAGTAACATTAATTTGAGAGATTTTAGACTCTACCAATTAAGGGGAAAAAAAAGAGACGTTCTTCCTTTCCATTGTAAGTTCAGTTGATTCTGGAGACTGCTCTTTAATATAGACAAGCTCTCAGCTCACAGGCTCTGTTCCACTCTTCCAAAAACATTTGGGAAAAAAGGTTACTTAAAGAATATTGTAAAGTCTACTTTGCCACTCTATATCCAGGTTTTAGCCCCACTGCATATCTACTCATGCTACAAGCAAACCAAGGCAACTCAGGTTCTGTTAGTCCTTAGGACAGCGGATTTTGCTCCCAAGAACTGAACTATCAAAGTCAGGTTTTGTATGCTGAACTTGCAGAAAATGGGGTGATGAAACACATCTTACAAAACATCAAATGCTGTTTGCCAGATCAGACTCAAGTGGGATCCTGTCCCTCTTCTGATTTTAAATTGTGGCATTAGAAATGTAGAAATGAAAAAAAACCAAATATAAGGGGTCAGTATTATATTCATCTGAGGATGGGATCACCTGTGGTTCAAAACCTTTCCCAACACAGCAGCACTCAAGTGTGTCACATCAGTGTTCTGATGTCACATTCAGTGGAATTACGAGAAAAAAATGCAGTGTATCATGACATACTTCAGTTTTCTGGTACTAGGACACCACAGCAAGCAAAAGTCAAAGAACAAGGTATGTGTCCAAACAGGTATGCCAAACTGGCATTAGATGATCCTGAAGATTAGACAGACCAGCCAAGAAACTAGTTCTTCACAAACACAAACCGGTCACAGGTTAAGGACCAGAAAAATCCAGCTACCCAAGTGACAGAAAGACTGTGACAAACTGAAAACAGGAATATTCCTACAGCTTACATCTAAATTCGTAACTTCCAAAGTCCCAGCATATTCTTTGCAAACTGTTTCTAGATTTGAGATCAATCACTTCAGCTGAAATGACTTAGGTCACAGAGTCAGGACTTGGCAATGTTTTAAGGATGAAAGAAACTAAAATGCAATCTATGGTTTTGCCTTGGACTAATTGACTGGACTTCCTGAAGAGAAGGAGCAGTAAAAGGGCACCTCTGTTCAGACCTGTCACAAAGCCAGCAATGGTGTTTACAGAAAACTTCAGACAGAGCTGAGTGGTATCCAGCCAGAAAAGCCTACAGCTGTGCAACACTGAGTTGAGGGGATACTAATTGTGGAGAACAAGACTGGATTCGGGGATGTGGCCCCATGGCAACATGTTTATGAAGAGGACTTACTAACAGAATGGCAAATAACTTCTGTCCTCCAGGCTGTCAGCCCCCGTTTCCTACGCCATGCTCACTGTCCGGAAAGAATAAACAGGAAAGCGACGACTGACAGCACTGCCATTTTCTCTACAGAGGGACAAAAACCAGGAGAGTCTATTAAGTGCTTTGACTTGCTCTCTTCTCTCTGCTACCTGCTACACAATTCCTCAAGAGGAAGATAAAAAGAAAAACCTTTGCAGTGTTTTTAAAGGAACTGAAATAACTTTGCTTAAATGTGTTAATTTTGTCATTTATTTCACACAAGAATAAAATTAATGTCCTTAAGATGATGTTTCTAGAGAAAGACTACCTTCTCATTAGAACACTACTGGACATGCTAGGAACACCACAGCAACACAAATTCCATGAAGTGACTCTCACTGACAGATCACAAGTTCTGAATCCCATTCCTAGCTTCAAATTTTCGATCTCTCTGCATAAACACTCAATCTCAACAGTAGGTCTCAAAAACATACTACTCAACTATAACTCCGTATTTTTTCACTAAGCTGGCCATTATCTACTGTCACCAGTGTAAGTGAGCCAGTAGATTCAAAGGAATTAACAAGAGTTTAATTCTATAACGCACCTGGAAATCACGCACTGTACCTCCTTTCACCTGCTGTACAACTGTGTTGAGATTTCCAATCCATTCAGTTGAATTAGGTTAGAAAACCTGTGACCGCACAGCATATGCTTTCTACAGTTCAAAAGATGGTTTCTAAGAAAATACTGTTGGAAACCAAAATCCTACTTGTGACTAAGTGAGGCTGTCTGCAGTGGAATTTCAACTTTGACAGAGTACAGAGGGAAGGGTGAAGGGCGAGTCACACTGTCCTACAGCCTTATCACACTGGTGGGAGTCCCCTGGCACTACATTATTTGCCCTGGTTCTCCAAGTCACACTATGCCTATCAACTTTCGGTGCTGTGCCCGAACATGTATTAAAATGTTCCATACTAATGAAGCAAAAAATTAATGTTTTGCAATTTAGGGCTGGGGGAAGGTTAAAGAAGAAAAAATAGGGAGGATTTTGTTTCCTAAGCAGGAAAGTCTACATTAATAATTTTCCCAGCAGGCCTTCAGCAGTTTTACTGCAAACAACCACAGCCTTTGTTTCTCAGATCCTCTTACATCTGACGTTCAGTCAAAGCCCTCACATCAGCAACTCACCAAGGGATAAAAAAAAAAAGTGTGAACCAGTACTGCGTTCCAGAGCTGTCCTCAGAGCTGGTCCAGCAGGGCAGCACACTGACCACTCTGCGCAGCTACTCGCTCAGATATACCCTCAACAACTCCTCTCACTTAGTGAGTGAAAGAGCAAATAGCTTAAGTGAAAGTGGTTTCATTTGCTGCATGGAATCAGCAAGCCACCTAATCTTCCTTGTTTTATTCCTAGGCTTTAGCAAAATCCTGTGATTAATTCCATGTTTTCACAAAGGAGCAATGTGGAGATGGAAATGGCCAGGTCTACATCTTCTGAGCAGCATTAGGCTGCAATTCAGCAACACCCTTCTGAGACCGCAGGCTGCACTGAGCTGCATCCACCTTTCCATTCACATTCCAGAGCTTGGGACCCAACAGGAAAGGAAGAAGTGGAGCAGCAGTGAGACACAGGAGTGTCCCTCTTCACCCAAACAAACAGTAGTTGACACTGGTTAAAGAAAAGGTATCAGTGAACAGAGTGAGTTTTCAGCAGCAATATGGGAACTTTTCCAAGGGAATTTTGGCCTTTTCAACTTTCATGTAAAACTTTAGGTTATACAAACCTAAAAAATTATCTTGATTAAGGAGGTGAGGGGGAAGGCACCCCTTCTCCAAGTAAGTGTTTGAGGATTTCTCCTTGGCTGCTAAGGATTTGTGTTGGGTAAAGAAATGCTCCTAACAAACCAGCATTCTTTTCCACATGATCAGAGCCAACCAGCCCCCCTGCAGGCAAAATGACCAATCAAATCAGCTTCAGATGGAAACCAATCCCCCCAGTATATAAACACAGGAATGAGACATACAAACCCATTTTTAAAGGTTTTGGGTTTGTTTTTTTTTAATCTCTACCAACCACTTGTGGGAAGTTTCTTGCTAGTGCTGGGACCAGCACACCAGACCAGAGAAGTCCCTCTCCAGGAGCCCAGATTATCCCCTCCTCCCGCACACACACCCTCCAAAGACTGGTAAGTACACAAAACCATCATATTTTTTCTTCCTTTTTTCTTACTGTACAATTGGAGTTGTTCTATCATTCTTTAATCAAAGAAATCAAAGTTCTTTTCAGGGCAGAAGAGTTTTATTTCTAAAGTTTGCTAAACTAAGTATTACCTTAAACAAAATGGTTGCTGATTTTTTGCCCCTCAAAAAGAAGAAAATGCTCTCTCAGGAGACCACAGTCCTAAGAGCACACAGAGCAAAATCAAAGTCATTAGGCAGTAGTTTTTCAGAAAGTTTTTGAGATGAGTGCTGGAAAGGTTCTGCAGACAGGGAGCATTTGCAAGCTCCAGCTACAGCAGCTGGGTGTTACGAAATTGGCCAAGAATTATGAAAAAGTCATCCTCACCTTGCTGCACTCGTAACTCAGCATTTAACTTCAGTTCCATCCCAAATTAAAAGAAACAAACCTCACATCTTCAAACTTGCTTTTACCATCTCCAGTTATATCTCAGACTTCAACAGTTTTCAATCAATGCATTAATTCCCTGCGCTTCTGGACACACAGCGAGCTGGCACCACTGCCCAGAACACCACACACGGGCATGGAGTGAACTCCAACGTCCTGCAAAACTTAGCCATTCTCAGCAAGCCATGGGAAAGTCTGCATCACACAGGGCAGGACTGCTCTTCAAAAACAGCAAGTCTCACAAAAAAAAGGGTGGCAGCAAACTTCTATTACTGCAGCTTTACATCAAACAAAAACCTCCCTTGTAACTGTCAAATCACTCCTCTGTTATCAATATTTAATTCTGCATTTAAGTTTCTTTATAAGGATTTAATATATACTAGAATATTTTAAAGCCTTTACCAAGACTACCTAAATGTTGCTTTTCTGCTTCTCTAAAAGTGGCCTGACTAATCAGTCCACTCAGATGCTACTTCAAAATCAAGAATTAGTGTTCATATGGATCCTCAGAGTACTTATGTGAAAATACATTATATACAAAACAGAGCACGATTTGGCTTCCCAAAAATCAAGTACATAAGCAGCCTTGTTTTCTGTACTATAAAAGGAGACATACTCTCCTATTTTACCACCTCTTTTCTTTAAAGTGCATTCTGTAATAAACTGTCACAGAAAGTCAAAAGTACAAGCTCTCACATCCTATCCTTTATGGCACTTGCTTTGAAAAATGTGGCTTGGGGTCAACAAATTCAAGTTTCCATTTTTACAAGACCTACTTATAAATGTAACAAGTCCTGAAAACTTATCTCAATTCTGCACACTGCTCAGAAGTAACAGTTTTGTCACAAACTACTTTCATTCATTTCAATGAGGCATTACCTACAAAACCAAAAGGACAAATACATTTGAAATGTTAACTGTTCTACTCACAACAGTAGCATAAGCTTTCAACCAGTGCAGCTACTCAAACTGAATTATTTCCTACATTTCTAAGACTGTCTCCTAATGTAAGTTATACGATCCAGTCATGTCATCCATACTGAAAAAAACCTTCATTTCCTAATAATAATAAGATGTCAGAGCATCTCCAAGGGTGGCCATTCAGTCTAAAAATACAAAAAACAATAATCTAAAAATAACACACAAAATAGCGATTTTAATAGCATGAAAACTGCCTTTAAAAAATTATCTTAGTTTGTTCTTGTTGCAAAGCACAGAGGCAGCAACAGATCTGCACAATCCCAGCTCAGAGGAGACAAGGTTTAAATCCGAAGCTTGTACATGATCATGCAAACCCAGGCCAAGTAAAGAGGGAATGTACACATCCTCAGAGGGGCATGCCACCACCCAGGTTCTAGCAAATCTTCAAATGATGCTGCAGTTGTAAGCAGTTTTTGCAGTCACCCCCAGAAGACAGAAGGTCCTCATGACCACTTTCCTGTCAGAATGAAGAAGCAGAGCATAAACTGTTTCAAACCCCTTCCAAAGTCAATTGGAACAGACTTTGTTAAGCTAGAAGCTGGGCAGGTAAGGCAACACTGCAGAAGTCTCCCCTGAACACAGCTCCTCGCTCAGGCTCCTCAGAAGGTTGCAGATGCATTTGTGTATCAAGCTGAGAATAGGCTGGAAGTGTCACTTCAAATGCCTTCAACTGAGAAGGCAAACGAAAATAAAGACAGTGCTGCCAATGAGGTCCCCTGCAACCCTACTGTCTTGGGGTGACTCCATCATGCATATCCCCTATCACGGCTTTATGCCAGACAATTAATTTTGTGCCTTTTCTGTGCCTTTAAACTGAGCCTGAGATGGAAGAAAAAAAAAAGGACCAAGCAAACTTTTCAAAGCAGTGTCTCAAGGACATGGAGATTCACTCCTCTGCGTGCTCTGGCTGCAGTAGCACGGGGGAAGCATCCGGCTTGCTTCTTCGGCCAGTTTTTCTTCTTCCCTTCTCTCTCCGGCGTGAGACGGAAATCTGAACTTTGTTTCCTGGGACTTTGGTTGGTTTTTTTCCCTTCTTCTCTTCTGGACTGCTTCAACAACATCAGAACACATCGGGAGAATTTTCCCCGAGGCCCGAGGGGGTGGGCCCTCACCCAGCTCCGAAGAGGAGAGACACCACACCTACAGAAGGACTCTGAAATCTTCCCAGGTTTCTCTCTACAGCGAGAGATTTCATTATTTAGCATTATTATCCTTTTCTGGTGTGTTTGTTAAATAAATAGTTTTTAGATCATTCACTTTCCTTCGAGGAAAATTTCCTTTTTCCCGAACCTGGTGGGGGGAAGGGTGGTTGTAACCTGGCTTTCTCTCAGAGGATATATTGCCAGATTTTGGCCAAACCGGCACACCTACCCAAGTCCTAAGGAGAAGCTAAGCAAGAGGAAAGGAGAGGAAATCAATGTGGTGGCATGGAGTAGGAATGCAGTAAAGGCTGTTACAACACAAGGAAGAAGATCTCACTCAAAAAGGCAAAGCATGAGAGATCCGTGTGCCCGGATCATGAATTTCAGATATGTAAGCAACATCCCAAAGCTGTAATGCAAGGTTTTATCATACATGACTCACTAGCCAGCCAGGTCAGTTTAGAACCTGTCCCACTGCTAGAAGAAGGAACCTGTGATTTTTTTAAAAATTAGTACTTCATTTGTCTTAGAGGATTTGTCATAGAAGAAAGAAGCCAGGATGAGGCACAAAGCGGTGAAAAGACTGAAAACCAAAAAAAGCTAAGAACTGACAGACACACTGGTGCTGGTGATAATTTAGCTTTCAAGAGAACGTAAACAGGAAGGATTAGACACAGCAAATGTGTGATAAGGGACTGGTCAGCATGCCGAAAGAGGTTTAGAAAAGTGGTTTATGACAGTTCCTGTCTTTCTAGTTGGGGGCTATCAGCTGGGAGATGGAGGGATTAGAAACACCCCAAAGCTGCAACAGTTGCACAAGTCAGCAACCAGGAAAAGCAAAACCCACTGAATAATGTACCAAAGATTGTTGAGAGAGAACACTGGACAAATTTGGATAAGGAACAGTGCATGTATGTTTATAGTGGAGACAAGCATTCTCCAACAAACACAGAATTTTTCTTTTCACATCAAAGTTGAGTATCTTTCCTAAAACATACACTGAAACTAGGATTAATGTTGAGGTCACATCAAGGACCATGCCATGCAGGGGATTCAATCAGGTGGTCCAAATGGTACTATATAACTTCATTAATTTATCACTAACAAGGAAAGAAGGTATTTGTATTTTGTTACTATGAGCAAGGAAAGGAGTAGACAGAAGACGTTAACAATTTTTAAATTCAAAGTCACATCTGCTCTTAAGCTGCCTCTGCTTTTGAGAATACAGAGGACTGATCCTCCAGCCTGAGTAAGCTATTTCCCACGGGGCAGTTGCTCTTTTGCCTCTTACTCTCACCCAGATGCACTGCTCTCAGAGTCTATTTGCAGTTTCTTATCTGTTTTTCTCACTCCAAGAAGCTGAGACTTGTGATTCTTAATCCATCAATAGTACTTGAAAAAAAGGGGTTTTGGAACTCAAGCTTACACATTTCCAATGCTATCCCCGCCATGAAAACAGAAAACTAGCATTTTCAACAGTCATAGACTAGAAAAATCAGAGCACTGTACCAGTGCATAACCTGATTAACCTCAGAAGGCAAATTCACCTGCTGGGAGTGTCAAGGCACAGAGACACAGGACTGTTCTGAAATGTGCTTTTGGGAGCTAATGTAGGTGCTCTTTCTCAAGTGCCTTCAAAATATGTCAGGAATCAATCCTCCCCCATGAAAAGATCCCAAAGAACCCGACTGATTTTTTTCAGAGTTTAAGACAACATTAAGTGATTAGTCACCACCCTAAGAAGCTCCTTAATTGACAAATCTGAGATCCTACAACACTGACAGCATTTGCTCTAAGACTGTAGCGTTCAAGCACACTGCCTTAGCACTTGTGTGAAGATCCGAAGCCCAGCCAAGACAAATGTACCATCTTAAGAATGTTTTCCCTTTTTCCTTAATGTACATAACACTGCACAAAAGGCTTCTGCCACCAATCAGTCAGCATCAGAATCATTCTCACAACATGTATTTGTTTTGTAAACCCAAATTGCTTAGAGTCTACAAAGCAGATGCTGACCTCAAAGTACCATGAGAATTTACAGGAAAACACAAGCTTTGGCTTTTGGTTGTGTTTCACCGTTTTGGGTTTTTTGTGGGTTTGCTCATTTGTTTAGAATGCATGATGCACCCAGAGGCATTTTGGTTTGTAACTGTTCTCTATTCAAACAAGAGAGTGTTTCTTTCGAGTACTGCTTACTCTAAGATGATAAAAGCAAGACACTGTTCAGAGCTCATTTTGAGCACAGTCCCCATCATCCTTCCCATTCAGAGATGCCCATTTTCCAGCTCCTTCAAGGCCTCCAGAAGGGCTCGTCAAAATCTTAACACAAGGACTGTGCTCTACAGACAAGTCACTAGTCACTGGATTACTGAAGCATGTATAATTGCATTCAGGTTACTGTACAGCAAAAGTGAGAACTGCCATCCAGGGAGCTATGTTGCAGCCAACTCAGTGAAGGTGGGGGGTCATGCTATAAACTGAATGGACTATGACCAAAATCCCCCAAGAAAAGTAGCCTGGTACCATACGCCAGGAGAACCTTGTAAGTCCACTGTAGTCTCTGACACAGGGAATGATGTCAAAATATTCCTCCTGGGAGATGTGAACTGGAAAATTAAAAATGAGGGGAAAACCACCAAATTCCACTAAGGCCATCATCTACTCTATCTCCCTCTGACTACAGCATGGATAGAAGTAATAGCTGGATGGTTTTGAGAAGCTACAGAAGAAAAGAAAAAAAAAAATCTAGCTAAATAGTCACTGTGATGTCAATCCTCATACCTCATCAAACAAACACCAAATATCACCTCATCAAACACAAGTAAAAGCAAAAGAGAATGTTCTGCAGTTACTAAAATTTGGTTGAAGATTAAGCAAACAGTCACAGAAACTGCTGGTTTATGGGAACAAAGATCACAAGACAAATTTTCACCTACCATAAATTCATTCTGAAGTTCAGGATCCTTACATCTAATGCATCTCAAGAGAAAACTAAGATGGCACTGCTGGAAGGGAAAAATCCAATTCCTCCACAAAAAAATGCAATAGACTGAAACAGTCAACAATCAAAGGAAGGTCAAAATTGATAGGAAATCAAAAGTGACTAAATACATCATGTATAATTATCATTTGCAGAATTTACATGTATTTTTAAATCCTCTGTTGCTCTACAAACAAGCTTCCTCACAAACGTTTTTGAACAGGTTGCACACATTATGAAGGCTCTATTTTACACAAACCTGTACTTAATTTTAATCTGTCCCAGGTGACCTTTAAACATCCAGTACTTATAAAATATACGGATTCGAGTGACCAGTATCTTTTCAAAAGACATTCAGCAGCTCTGGCAAATTCCACAAGCTTTGAGGCTTAAAAGCAAACAAAGGAGCCTAATATGTCAAATACCTACAGGTATCCATTTCGCTTCCCATATCTGCAATTCCACCTTAATTCCCGTATGCTTGCTGTCACATTTTATTTGGTCACTAATAAAAATTGCACTGCTCGGGCAGACTAGACTGGAAATTATGTCACAGTGTATTTTTTCCGTATTCGTCTCCTGCCCTCTTTTTTCCTGATCCTTACATAAACAGCCTCAGACTCCTAGAAGTGGCTCTGCCCTGAATACTGTAGTTCTGTTTAACTGGACATGGTGGATGCAGACAATTCTTGAGCTAGGAGAGTCAGAAAGGGCTAGTAGCTAAAGTACAACATTCCCCTAAAATGCATAAATACATTACAGAAATAGTATAATAAACATTATTTCCTTAGTACTATCCTATTGTTAATAGTATTCATAATAGTATTGGTAAATTATTATATTCTGCTCAAAAAAAGTTACAAAACCTAATATAATCAGCAAAATTCAGTTTCTTTTCACACACAGTATGCCTAATCCCATCCCACTCAGCCCTAAAGAATTAAAGCATGTGACTCCAATGTAAATTTAGGAAGGTAAGTATGAAATTTATATTCAAACAACTAAGCAGGGAGAATTTGAGTAATAGTCAGATTTTTAAACCTAATCTTTTTTAGCAAAGTATTACCACAAACAGTGGTAAATTCCTCTCCAGGCTCCTGACTTAATCTTCTCTGGATTGCAATGTATAAGCCCTCCTTTGTTGGCTGCAGTATTTCAACCCCTGCTGATGTGTCAGAAGCTGTGAACGTTAGGCAAAATACAAATATGTGGCATTGTAACAGTTTTTTCCCTTTCTTCTCCTTTCTAGAAGATGACAACAGATATGCTAGAGAGCAATAACACCAAATCCAGCGCTCCCCTCCTGACTCAGAGATACCTGAGGCTGGTGACCAAGGACGGACACAGCACGTTCCAGATGGCCGGTGCCCAAGGCAGAGGTGTGGCGTACCTCCGAGATGCGTGGGGGATACTCATGGACATGCGCTGGAGATGGATGATGCTTGTCTTCTCAGCTTCCTTTGTCATTCACTGGCTGGTCTTTGCAGTGCTCTGGTATCTGCTGGCTGAGATGAATGGGGACCTGGAGCTGGACCATGATGCTCCACCTGACAACCACACTATATGTGTCAAGTACATCACCAGTTTTACAGCTGCCTTCTCCTTCTCACTGGAGACACAACTCACGATTGGCTACGGCACCATGTTCCCAAGTGGGGACTGTCCCAGTGCTATTGCACTGCTGGCAATCCAGATGGTCCTGGGGCTCATGCTAGAAGCCTTCATCACAGGTAATCCTTCCTACTGCATCTTTACACACAATTGGTGCAACAACTGGATTTAAGAATGGAGCTAGAAACAAATACTGTTCATTTTGATATATGAAAGAATAATTAAGGTAGCCACTACAAGGATGACAAGATTTCAGCTACGTAGTACTAAAAGTTAAACACCTTTCATCAACAAAAGACAAATTAGATGTTATCAATATCTGGACTTAAGTATTTCACCATTCATTGGAAAATACTTGTGGTGGATCACTGCACATCCCTCTCAATCATTTATTTCTCATACCATTATCTCTCTCAGTTTTTACCATACAATTACAATATTTAAAGTCAATTTGTTTTGACTTTTAAGGTATACTTTTGTCTAGCTGAGCTACCTTCACTGATCTTTAACTCAGTGTTTACACATTCCTCAGTACCCAAGGTAATGAAAATTTTCACAATGTCACAACTATTTTGAGGTATTTTAAGTTATTTAAAATATTTTCATGTTTAAAGTACTTCAAAACAGTTCGAAAATACACAGGTTAGTTTACTGTGTATTAGAAAGAGCTTCTACAGTGTAACACACCAAGATCAGCTCCTATTACCAATTACAGTAAGTTGGGGCAAGCTAACAGCCTCCTTACAGCTACAGTTAACTTCCAAATATTAGTAAGTGAACATAATTTAGAAAAATAAGCATTGTAGGAAAGCTATACTTTTTTGAACAAAAGCAAGTTAGTATGATGCCAACCTAGCAATTTTTTTCAACCATGGTATTTCCAGTCTCAGCCTGCTTCTGCTCCTTTGCAGCCTGCAGGGAACCAGCCCAGGCTCTGTGCTCGCACTGAGTTTGCTCTTTCCCATGCTCCAGGTGCTTTCGTGGCCAAGATCGCACGCCCCAAGAACCGGGCACTCTCCATCCGCTTCTCACGCTCCGCCGTGATCACACACAGTGAGGGGAAGCCACACCTCATGTTCCAGGTGGCCAACACTCGCTCCAGCCCCCTGACCAGTGTCCAGATCTCTGCTATACTTTATCAAGAACAAGAGAGCGGGCAGCTGCACCAAACTAGCATTGACTTCCACCTGGACAGTGTCACTGCAGACCAATGTCCTTTTTTCATCTTCCCACTGACCTACTACCACTCCATGACTGCATCCAGCCCGCTGGCTGCTCTCCTTCAGAGAGAAGCTCCTCACCACTTTGAGCTGGTCATCTTCCTGTCAGCTGTGCAGGAGGGCACAGGAGAAACGTGTCAGAGGAGAACATCCTACCTCCCTTCAGAGATCCTGCTGTACCACTGCTTTGCCTCCCTGCTAGGCCGCAATGCCAAAGGTGAATACCAGATCAAGATGGAGAATTTCGGCAAGACTATTCCTGAGCTCCCGGCTGCAGCTGACTCAAAGAGTCCAAAAAGGACTGACAAGGAGATCCGCATCAATGGACAGCATGCCGACAGCTTCCAGCTCTCCGAGACTGGCCTCACAGAGTAGAGATAACAGACCTCGAACTTCGTGCTTTTTTAATTATTATTACATTAAACTTGCGGGTTCCATTTTAAAACTTCCTTCTTTGCCTGCCCTGCCATCTTCTAGTGATCCCTCTCTCTTGTACTCCCATCCTTTTGATTACAACGTCATATACAGAGTGAAGAGAACTTGCGTGCCCACTGAGGAGAGGCTGCATTAACCACCCAGGATGAAGTCAGGTGCATGAATCACAGTACTAATTCTTGAGAAATTAGAAGAGCTACCTGCTGAATTCACGAGACTGTGATTGAAGCCGCACTGACCCTGAGAGATCTTCAAAATTCTCAAAGCTGACCAAAGTCGTAATTAACCAGCTTGTGACAAAATGGACAACAAAACAAAAGCAGAAAACAATATGGGGTCATTCAGTAAATACATGAGTTCGGGTATAAGTAACTGTTCATCCAAGAGCCTAGCTTTTCTATTCTCTTAACTCTTTGGGAATACAGAGTTACATCATTTTTCAGATGGCTGAAAGTCCTGCCAATCTCTCATGGCAGTGAACAACATTCCTGCTGTGCTTACTAAGCAAAATTGTAAATACTAAGTGCAGTTCCTCCTTCTGCCAAATAAGAGAACATCTCACTTCCAGACAGGTCTATGAAGACACTATCAAAAAATCTGGATGTATATGACAAATACTGCAATGGAAATTTTTTCTTATTTGAAAACACTAAATAAATTATTTAGCAGTGGAAAAAAAAAAAGACTATTTTTAATGAATGAACATCCTTTTTTTTTTTAAAGGCTCATACATTCCACACATTTTCACCTTTGAGCTGCTTGTCTCAAGTACATCTGACCCAGAAGGATGTACTACATATATGAGAAGTAGAACTACATTGATTTTTTTATGCTTTCTAACATCAATCTTTGCCTGTACACACAGCACAAAAAATATTTAGAGACACTTGAATCAATTTTGAAATAAAAAATTAAAACCAACTATACACGAGACTTCTGTATTTAAGTGCCTCATAAATGCAATTAAGATGCCATTCTGAAGCTCCTAAATCATTTAAGACACTAGAGGAAAAACACAATCATGGATAACTATTTCCAAGCTCTCGACAAAAGCAGTGCCTATTAGGTGTTCATACATGAACACTCAAGTAGAATTAAAATAAAGTTATCTTTCAAAGGTAAAAGACTTTTCCCAGAAACCCAGGCAGCATAAATAGCAACTTCCATTGACCACAGCATCACACACTAACAAATACGCTTCCTCTTAACTTCACCCAAGTGGTCAGCAGCAGGAAAAATGGCCTCAAGCTATCTGATGAGATAGTTTAACTGAATTCTTCTCGAGTCACGAAACTGTTCACTGAGGTGTGTTCATAACCCAAATGGGGTCAGCAAAAAGCTACTTTGGTTGAGGGTCTGGGGAAATGGGGAGCCACCCCACAGAAGCATTCCACACAGAGTCAGGGAATAAGGCAGAAGGGCCACATTTTTGTTGCAACTGAGCTCTCATTCCAAAACAGTTCGAGTGTTGCCTTCCCCCACTGCAGACCTCAGACAGATTTATCACAGACACTACCAAAATCTTTTTCAAACTTAATTCATGGACAAGCCTTCATGACCACTGTGGAGCTTGGAGAGCAACACACTATCAAGTTACACTGCCTTCATCCCTTTTCATCACAGCTTTTTCAGTTGTAGACTCATACACAGTTTAAAGAGCCCTTTTCCACCCTTATGTCAACACCAAAAATTTTTAATTATTTCTTGCATTTTTTCCCTGTTCTCTATCAATGTAAGATATTGATAAGAGTCCTACTAATTAAAAACCAGCACAAGAGCAGTAGAACAGACTCCTGTGTCAAGTCTGAAATAGGGCAGCATTCTGTGTGAGGTATTGAGTATTCTGTTTGACAGTATTCTGGGTGAGGCATTGTTTTTCCCATATATCACATGGGACTATAATATTATGATTTAGAATCAAAGGTATACAAAGCTGTTTCTAATTTCAATTAACATCTAATCAAAGGTGGGTTGTTTTGTTTGATTTCTAAATGATTTGATACTTCGAAGTTGTCCTGGTTTTAAAATAATTTTCTCTTTATACATTTGGTTTAAAAGGGAGTACAACAGCAAGTATAAAAAAAAGTATGTTGTTAGTATATGCTGAATGCAATCCTCAAATATTACATTTTAGAATGCAAAGCTGAATAATACTGCAGAAGCAAATTAGACAAAGAACTGTGTAGTTACTTCAGAACAAGAGCAGGAAAAACATTAATACTGCTTTTACAGTTCCAGAGAACTGGTGAATCATGGATGTATGAAAGTACTGGAATACCCCATGGCCCAAATTGGAGCAGAAGCCTAGGAAAATTGCTGGTGGGCTCTGATGCACCAACTCCATGCTTTAGCACAGCAAGAGCAAACTGGTGATGAACCTTCTGTGGATGCACCTCCTGCCAGCAAGACAGGGCAGAAGAACGAGCCAGGCAGAGTGAGGAGAAAGTACAATTCAAAGAAATTCAACTTCCTTTTTACAGCCACTTGAACACACGTTTTATATTCAAGTCTTCTGAACCTAACCAAAACCCACACATTAAACAGAACTCAACCAGGTTCCACAACTGACTTACTAACAGGTTTGTTTAAGCTACATAATTATTTACTACCGGTTTGTAACTGCGGGTAACTAATCAAATCCCTTCAGCTACTAAGCTGGTATTAGTCAGGAGACTGCACAGAAAATTAAGCAGCTTTTGTGCAGAGACAGACTCAAGAAAGCGACTTGCTCATTTTCTTTGCTAATGGCCTCAGCCTTCCAGAAACAATTTGGGCTCTAAGTCAGGTCTGTCAGAACTGTGACAATCTGCAACAGAAACTTGCAAATAGTTCGTGCATCTTCAATCCACATGCTGAAACCAGGAAGAGATACTGTTTATGCTGAGAATCAGTCAAATGTGACCTTGCAAACTGTTGTGAGCACTGAAAAAGCAATCATTAATTTTTAAGAACAGCATATTGATCATATTTGAGAAGTAAGTATTTGTTAAATTTCTATTACTTTTTTAATCTCTTGATTTTTAATTGAGGGTTCTTGCATTGTCCTCCATTACAAATACCCAGAAGTGTTTCAATATCCGATCTCTTAATAATTCTCTAATGAGATCATCCAGAACAAAGAACATGAAAAAGCTGGCAACTCAGTAAATTACGTAATCTGAATCCAAGACCCTATGAAAGAGCAATGAAAAACTGAAGCACCGTAAAATTATAGAATAAAATCCTAAACTAAGGAGTTTAATCAAGGTAACAGAAACCAGTACAGGCATCTGCTAAAGCATGTTAGCCTGAATTATAAACTGCCTATCAATTCCTTTTCTGACCTTTCTGCTTCCATAGCTTTGTGTGGATACTAGTGCTTGCTATTAACCTGGGACTTCTTTTGGCACATCTGTATCCCACTCTCACACACAAAGTATTTTATCATTGGAAAGCCATTGCATAACAGTAACTATTTGTAATTAATCAAGGCTTGAGTCAGAACAGACCAACACCTTCTGCCAATATTTCTGCGCTCTCCACCTTATCTCTGTGGAAGTAAAGGGAAGAGAAATGGTCTTCCCACTTACTGCAATATTAACCTCTAACACAGCAATACACAAACATAAATTACTATTGTTAAAACAGTATTTTTATAATATAACTTCAGAAAGATTGAAGGTCTTTTGCCTCTCATACTGACTAGCCGAGAAATACAAGAGACTTAAGAAGAGCAATTAGGTACTTGAAAAGCTTCATAATTTGAGAATAAGCACATCATCTCCCACAATGAGCTTCCAACAAATTCCACCAGGACACCATCTTCCCTAGGGAGCAGTTCTTGGAAGATGCATTCCATAGCCTTGATCACTAGCAGTTGCTACAAACACAAAATGCTCTACACTAGCTGCAGAAGTCAACCTCTGCCAAAAGTCAACTTCAGTAAGGACATTTTGGACACTGTAAATTCTCCTCAATTTCAACTGAGAAATACATCTGATCCCGTACCAATAAGCAATATTTTTATCTGTCTTTATCAGAAACGTGGTACATTCTATAGCCTGGAACTGGAATTGCTGTATTTCTGATCACAACAAGAAGAAGGAGCTAGATAAATAAAACTAAATCAACTGTAGTAGATACTACTTTTACATCCGTTTTTCTTTTGTAAAAAATGCAGTCCTGAAATCTCAGTAGTACTTACTTTCTCCTATTTTCATTTTTTCCTACAAGATCTCTGAATATAAAGATACACAGAAAGTTTGAAGTTTCACTACTGACATTTAAAACCAGTCAATCTCTGACCAATATCAAATTATCTTCTAGAAGTATCCTCTTTTTAAGGGAGACAATAAGGAAAACACACACGTTAGTTTTGTGTTGACATTCAACTTAACAAGCAGAAAAATAAAAGCACACTTTAGAAGCTGTGAACATCAATTCCTACATGGAGAGAGGACTGGAAGGGCTTTGAAAGCAAACTCCTATGGCATGTGTTACCATGGTAATCTGGAAAACTATTAATACGGCAATTTATGCTACTCTTACTAAAAAAATACCAACAGCTAAGCAGGGATTAAAATACATTCCTGTCAACTTCTAATTGCAATTGGATCTCTTTGGGTTTGCCTTTAAATTCAACCTGCAATTATCTCTTCTGACCTACGCTTTCTCAGCATGTTACCAAGGTGGGTATGTAGCCAAGACTCCTTTAGCAAAGCCAAAGATTCCCTGGGTCCTAAACAGAGAAGACACATAGTCAGTAAGCTCTTCCTAGTACAAAACCTCTCCGTAGGCACAGCCGTGCTCCATGCACATGGAAACATGCCACAGAGAAAGAGAACGGGCATACCAGAGAACAAGCAACGCATGAGCCCTAACGGCAAAAGTCACTGCAGTTACCAGATAGCCAGAGCTGCCCTGATGTTCCCACCACCCTTAGAATGTCTACGTTTCATCTCCAAGATGACAAACCCACTCCAACTCAAGTTCAGCTGGATGTTCAGATGTACTGGGCCACAATTAAGGATCCAAAATTCTGCCAGAATGTGGCCAGTGTGACGCGTTTCAGAAACAGAATAGGGCAGGAACAGGAGGACAGGAGAGCAGATAACCAGACTGAACAGGAGGTTCAGATGATGACTTAACTAATTTGATCAACAGTAAATCCATCAGCCTGGGAGCCTCAGGACACTGCTGGGATCTCTCTCACACGAGCAAGCATTCAAAAAAATTAACAGTTCAAATGGTCAAGAAGTCCTAGGTACCAAAACAGCCCACGCCAGGAATGTTTAAAGTGGCACTGAGAAAAGGCATATTGCCACGGCACACCTGTTCATCAGCACAGGCTTCTATCACAGAGGTACAGGAACTTAGTTCAGCTGTAGACATCACAACTAAATAAACAGAATCTACTTACTCCACATTTTTCTTATCTACTACACTTATATGTCCAATAGCAAGAACAACACAAAGTAAGAGAAACAATACTTTGAGAACACATTTAGCAACCTGGCACAGTATCATGGATCTTGTATCAACAATATACTTGGAGCAATAAGAAAGACTGATATACTTTTAGGTCCATTCCCCCAAACACACCCTGCTCCTCCCTCCCGTTTTCTGCCCACACAGTAACAAAACCATACCTGGATC
Organism: Ifrita kowaldi; assembly: GCA_013398055.1. Classification (NCBI taxonomy): domain Eukaryota; kingdom Metazoa; phylum Chordata; class Aves; order Passeriformes; family Cinclosomatidae; genus Ifrita; species Ifrita kowaldi. The sequence goes on from VZRS01012764.1 coordinate 187,469, forward strand.
TTTTCGCCCTGGTTTTTCAAAGCGTCTGTCTCCCCTAGAAAGGCAGAATAGAAGTTTCAAAGAAGGTTTTGGAACTACTCCAAAAACTCACTTTAGGTATAGGTTTTGTTGGTTTTCTTTACTTGGTGGGGAACTTTTTTAAAATTGGAGCTTGATGGACAGTACTTTTAGAGATCCAAGTGACAACTGAAATTTTCAGGAACACCAATACACACACAGCCTTTGGGAACTGGGTATGTTTCCAAATGTGCCCCTAAGTACTGTGAACAATGTCAAAACTAAAACTGAAGCAAATCCTTTAGCACCGGCACTTCCATTGCAACTGCCATAATTCATGTTCTCTTAAAGTAGTTCCTTCTTCCCAGGAACTCATCAGAAAAATTATTTGCAAAAAATGTTCTTTTACTTGCTCCTGAGCCTCAAGAAACATTACTGTGTGCTTGACTCCATCTTAGAAATTCAGACGCTTCACTCACAGATATAACTAATTACCTTTCCTAAAGTATTTTTATGAAGTCAAAAGGCACAAATGGAAGCTGAACAGATGTGTGTAAAAAACTTTAAGGGCTAGAGTTCTGTTACCTTTCCTCCCAACTCTGTGATCTGTGCATTTCCCTGCCCCCTCCTCGCCCAAATCCACCCTCCACTTCATCAAAACTTCTTTGGTAGAAACCGCTTTCTCCTCGGCCTCTGCCTGAAAAGACAAAAAACACAAGTGTTTGTATAAATAATAAAAGAAGTTGAAAGAATCAGGTAGGTTTTCCCTTTCTTGGTGTCCCTGTGAATTAATCTTGCAGTCTTAAGCCCCAGTGAAATTATCTGGGACAAAAGGAAAAAGAAACAAAGACTGAAGAAAGAGTCTTACGCAAAAATTCTTATCAAGAAGTGCAAGACCAGACAGAACAGGCAAACAATTCCAAAATAAATATGATGCAGAAAAACACAGATACTTACCCAAGAGAAATTATCAAGTAAGTATGCGTTGTTCACACAACATCCACATTGCACATGTGTGCTACACACACAAAAATCAGATTACTTTTAACAGCAAACTCCAGTATAATGGCAGTGCAGATGTACTCTTAACTATTGCTGTCAAGGGTCATAAAGGAGAAGGAAGCTTCATTGCTATTAAGTTCTAGTGACTGCCAGCAAAAATCTCCCCCAGGATCAGTGGGAAGAAAAGAAGGATCACAGGCTGGCAATAGGCAGGTCAGAATGAAGAACCACATTAGAGCTCTAGCTTAAAAATTATCCTACTGACCTTTTCAGTAAATGATTCTCTATAGGCAGCTACCAAGTATCAAGCCTCATGCCAAAAGGTTACAGACATATCCTCAAGCAAAGCATCCCGAAGCACATCTTCAGGGCTTGAGAAGGTGTGGGGTATTTGGGAAAAAAAAAAATCCAAACCACACACAACAGAAAAACAACACCCACACACATCCCCAGCCCTTCAAAACAACTTGCAGCACTGGTTAGATTAATGGCTGAGGTGAAGTTTCCAAATCTACAAAAGATAAACACTTCTTTCACACAGTGCTCCAGCAGAAGAAACAGCAGGTTTTTAATCAGCTAATTTACCATTTCAAGGATCTCATGAGAGGAAGGCGAACAAGTGGAACATCTATCAGCTAGTTGTCAGGACAATGCCTTGCCTTCATATACGTGCAGTCTCCATAGTCAAGTTCTAGAACCTAAAAAGCACCTGCTAACACAAATTCTTGGCTGTGTAAGTATCTCAAACATCAATCTTTTCATATTTCTCTCTTCCTGGCTTCAAAGAAAAAACCACCTCAAAGCACAAGGCGCAAACCTGGCCAGGGATCTGGCCAAATGAATGACCAAATGAAACAGGAAACAAACACCTTCAGAATAGACTGCAGTCCTTGTAGTCTTCTGAAGAAAGTAGTAATAAAGAGCCTCTACATTTAAAATCTAAGGACATCTGGATGCATCAAGGAATCATATCACGTTTCAGTGTCTTATGACTAGAAAAATTTGAAATAATCATGACAGTTGCAACAGTTTCTCTACTATTCTATACCAAATCTCTTAGAACGGGTGGCAGCAGAAAAGGGCAGAAAGTTGCTTTTCAGGCAGAGAAAAAGAAAAGTGATCCACAGAGAAGCCAGTCAGGGTCTTCAAATACACAACTGCTTTTGTATCAGGCAGAACAGGTTGCAGGGTGTATAAGGAACAATTTTAACATCCTCTTTGGACAAAACTATCTTGTTCTATCACCAGCAAAGCTGTATCAGTGGCAGATCTCTCAGAATCATAAAGATGTAGCCTTCCTTACCACAGAGTTTTGAGGATGCTTAAGTTCAGATGAAGACTGGACAAACTCAAAAAAGATAAACAAAACTCATTAACAGAGGCCACATCTGGTTCAGGAAATATGCTGAGCTGCAAACATCTGGCAGCTGAGCCTCTTCGCCTTTGTGTTTTTCTCAGTCCTTATTCTCTTGCCAAGATGCCTCCTTTTGGCTGTTGCTAGACTATGGACACTATGGATTTGAGCAAGCCCTTGCCATATTCAGCACAGCTGCTCTTACAAGAACTCAGGGAGAGGCAGAGGAGCTGATGGAGCACTCAAGGTAAAAGAGAAGAAATTAGCATCAGACCTATGATAGTTATTAGAAACACAGGTACCTTCACTATGCAAGGCAAGTCTGATACTACAAGGCTGACCACAGTCACGAGTGCAAAAAGTTGCTACGGCAAGAAACAGGAAGATGTGATACAACATCAAAACCAGCATGATGTTTATCCAGTTAAAGCATAATGGGTCCCCTAAAATCCTGGAAAAGGACTCAAAGTTGTTATTTTTCACAAATAAAAGCGAGAAAAGTTTCAGCAGCTCATGCAATAGCAATCTTTGCCTAATTTCTTCACTACAGGAAAGCTCTCTTCCTTCCTCTCCCAAGAGACAATAAAGCAAAAGCAGTTCACAGAGTCAAAACAGAACAAAGGCACTGACTCATCTCCTGTCTCTGAGGTAGCAGAGGTGCAAAGTTGCATACACTTTCCCAACAGAAACAAAGCAGGCTTGTGCAGTGAGCGACAGCAGCACTGCAGTGCTCCCCTTGCTGGGTGAGAGCACGCTGCCTGCTGGGAGCAGACACATGCCACCAGCACCAGAACACTGCCAATATGGGACATTTCACCAGCAAATAAAGCAAGTGTCCTGTATGAGAGCAAGAATCAGCTGTTTTATCAGCAGCATGACTTATGGCCACTTAAAAGTATGTGAAATCACAGCCTGAGAAACCTCCCCCCACTCACCACTCCCGTATCACGGTTCATCAGTATTTCAGTTGTGCTCAGCCACCAAAATGGTCTGAATTAAAACATAACTTTGCAAAATGTCCAAACAATTGATCTTAGACATTCAGGTTAAGGCTGCCTCTAGGGTCACAGTACTCAACTGCCGGCTGTAGTGATACCACATAGTACTGGACAGGACTGCTGAAGCCACCTCTGCCCTGGCTGTGTTGCCACCCCATCCATGTGTGGGAACAACACAGACCCATCCAACAGTGCCCAGCAGAAGCACATGTGCAGCCCCAGCAGACACCAAGCAGACCATGGTGTGGGAAGCATCAAACAGATCCTACCAAGCTACAGAAGAGAAGCAGACAGTCAAGGGAAACTGTGGTGTGCAAAGCCAGTCATTCAGCAAGTACTACACGGATTGATCTGACCTGAAAGTGCACACTAGGACACAGCTAATGCTGGTCACAGAATGCATGAGAAATGACTGCACATGTAAGCACACCATTTGACATTCTGCTTCTGCACTCCTTGGCTTATTGTAAACAGAATGCCACTTCTGAAAAAAAAAAATGCCTGCACACAAGCAGTAGACTAAGTGCATATGTTGCACGAAGTACTGAATGCAAAGTCAATAAATGCCAATAAACCTTTCCATTTAAGAACTGAGTGGAGCAACTGTGTCATTTGTATTTCAGTAATTTCTCAAAAACCTCAGGATGAGGACATCAATCCACTGGACATTGCAATCATAACAGCCAAGTCTCTAACCCGAAAAATAGACGAGTTTGAATTTAAGTAAAAATATAACACACAAGCAGGAGGGTAAGGCGCAGCACAAACTGTCATTCTAATTGCCATTACAAAAAAAGCCCAAACCAAACCCTACAGAATACAAGAAGCAAATTCTTGAAATTACAGCATAACTGGAGTTTAGGATCTACAATCACAGCTGTAATTTCAGTTGTTGGGGAAAAACAGAACAACTGTAGTTCAACTACTGCTGTTCAGATATGAGAACATTACACTTTCACGCCATTGACACACTTTCCAACAGCGGCAAAAACAGACTACAAAGGGCAAAGAGGGTGGGTGGGGAAAGAGCTCTAATGGGAAGCAAAGGACCCTTCATAACAGTCTTAACCAAAAGGGAGAACAGCTACAAAACAAAGTGTCTGTAAGCTTACAGCCCATTCCAGGGACTATTTAAATCTCTCCTCATCTGAGGCTCTTATTCATGGATGTTGACATTCCAGTCCTGCCAGCACAAAGCACAGGGCTTAACTGCACACCACAGGGAGCTCCCAAGAAAACAAGTCAATTAGAAAAGAGTCACGTGCAAGTACTTGGTTTCTTTAGAGACTACAACTTCTTTTTTAAAAAACAAAACAAACCAAAAATCAAAGCAACTTCCACATAGTAAGCACGTTCTCATCATGGCAACATAAGCGTTGTCAGTAAAAGTTAGGGTGACTACCCAGAAAATATTTACTGAGTGTTAACTTGCACTTCTAAATACTGGTAAGTGAATCCCATTTAGAGTTCTACCCATAACACTGCTTTACCAGCATTTCTTCCCCTTGCCAATCCACCACAGATTGCTTCTCGTGTTCTCAAATGCTGGAACACAATTCCGTGATTTGTGCCTCAGTGAGGGAACTTCATTAACAAACCTAATCACACATGCAAATTCCTCTCTAAAGTTGCTGTAGTGCAAGTCCCTTCAAGACAGCAAGCTCATTTTGGTAAAGCTGAAGCCTGCACTGGCTGGCTCAGCAGCAACTTTGTTGCATACAACTGTGTAAAGTTCATGGAAAACACCAGAAAACCTTTTGAACCCAGGCAATTTTGCAGTGCAATAAAAATGTTTTCCAACTGTTAAGCGAGGCAGCTCATTTAGTGAACAAACTCCAAAGAAATTTCAAGTCCTTTTCACCGTGACTTGAAAAAACAAAATTGCATTTAAAATCTGCTACTTACAAGCAACATTTCTGTAAATGAAAACATCATTGTCAACAGTCCTATACTGAATTTTCATAAATAACTATGGGAAAAACGTCCTTGGCTACAACAGCATCATGTGTACAAATTATGAAAATGGTACCATTTTGTCCTGGCAGAAGCCTTAATTTTTTTGCTGAGATACAGAAACTTCGGGAAGACTCATCATGCCTAGAGCCCAACACTTATTGCTCATGGGAAGAAGAGGGGAAGAGTGGAAGAAACAAGCAGCAACCAGGATCAACAAAAGAAGGAAAGCTCAGAAAGCTGAAGAAATTTACTGCAGAAATGTGTCCTTTACAGCTTAGCAGAAGAATGTCAGAGGAGCCTAACAAGCAAACCATATAACAATTCCAACACATTACAAGATCAAATTAGGATAAAACAAAAAAGAAAGTGAAAAAGACTAATTTTGCAACAAAGTTCTTGCTAGTATTTCTTAACAAATCTTAAAATGAACTATGGGAAACCAGGAATACATGCAGCAGCTTTCAAACAGTCTTAATACTGTATACATTTTAAGTTCTGTCCACTAAAATTTAAGGAATCAAACTTTACTGCCAAATAAAACAGTCATGCATAAAAGTACATTCAGTAATAGAATTACTGGATTAAAAGCCATATTCTGCCACATTTAGCCTTACAACCTTACTGAAACTAGTGGGGGCAATTAAAAAACAACCCACTGCTCACTGCATAAGGATGACATTGCTACCGGTGCTGCAAGAAAACAAAGAGAAATTTGACAAAAGAAAGCAAAATAAAGGGTTTGCCAAATTAGAAATTGTCAAAATATCTTGATAGTGAAACTAGGAAGCACATTAGCGGGTGTATGATCTCAAATCACCAAATTTTAAGCAGCAATAATTTAATTTGCAGAATTAAGTCTTGATGCATCTAAAAAAACCAGCCAATACATGTATTCCCAGCAAAAGTGAAGCAGGTGGTAGAAATATACACATTAAAATAAAACAAAAAAGCAACTCCCAGGTGAGTACACACATCTACATATACGCACACGCTTGTTCTTTAAATGAAACCCTGAGCATTTGTGCAAATACAATGGCAAACAAAGGGGAAGCAACACGAAAATCTAGTGATAGTCTCATAAAAGTTTAAATTCGTATCTTAGCTGGGAAGCAACCACAAGAAGACAGACAACAATCCACAAATATCTGAGAGACGTAAGCTAAAAAGAAAGAAGGATTAAGGAATAGGAATAGAAATGAGAGAACACATTAAGTCAAAGCAAAATTCTGGTCAAGCATCGAATTATATATTAAGTGCTTTCTGAAGATCTTATTGAAAATATCACCCGTTAAGGACACGTAAAATTAAATTAAAAAGGGCTCTAAGAGAAACCTCACCCAAGCACCTGCAAAGACAGAGGTTACAATATTAATTACTCGGTATTTCCAAGTTACTAGCTTCTTACTATTCTAAATGCAACACATCATATTTATATATAAAGCCACCAAAAAAGAGTTCACAGAAGTGAATTCTGGGTTTAACAGTTTGGTTTTAATTTAGCAATATGGCTTCAGGACATTTTATCAATTCATTTGCAAATGTTTGACGCAATCCTGGATGGCAATCAACTACAGTGATGCACTAAAACGGGAAAGACTCAAATGTCTCCCAAACTCAATTACATCTTCCCATTAAACCTTCTCCTGCTTACATTCAGGATGTTAACAAACGAAGATGGCTTTTCAGAACACTGAACACAATCTGCTACATCCTTGATGTTTTAAATACATTCGTAGATTTTTCCACCCTCTCCCTATAAATTGGTTTTATGCTTTTAATAAAGTTATTTCTAACAATTCTGAACCAAATAATTTCATATTCCACCTCAAAACTACCTCTCCCTTTTGCTTTCCCAACCACCAACCTGGCAAAGGCATATAACAGAGATACCAGTTGTGCACTAAGGCGTGCAGAATCATCACTAAACATAACATTCATTCTCCAGCACCACCTTGTTGGAAAGGTTTCAAAGCTTTAAGCAAAAACAAATTGGGCATGAGAACACATGGCTCTAGCCAAGCTCCACTTAGTATCTCTGAGCAGCTTTAACCCGGATCACCTGGATACATTGGAGCACATCCCACTGGCAGCTCACCTCGACCTCTAGAGGAACTTCGACCTCGAGGAGCCCCTACCACCGTTCCTCCTCCGCGTCCCGTCAACCGCAGGACGGCAGCACTGTTTACAGACATCGAGAAATTTCTCTGCCAAGAAGAAAGAGTCACGGTCAGATTCGACTGGAAAAACCTTCATAGAGAAACCACAAGCAAATGCACAAAAAACCCAATAAAAACCAAACAAAACAAAAAGAAAAAACATAAACATTTACCATTATGCTAAATTTGGCTTTGTTTTCTTTGTGCTCATTACAAATTCTCTACAATTAACACTAGAAAGGAAAAGGATTCCATGCACACATGAGAAGCTGAAGCAGTCTCTAAAAGGATCTTGGTCAGTATTAGCATTTTCAAGTTACTTAGCTGAGATTTCTATGCTCTGAAGTAACCATTTGAACACCTACTCCTTTATCAGGTGATGCCAGCACAGAAGCCATAAGAACATCCGCAGTGTTAAACACACATTCCACTGCAAAATAGACTGGCACCTGCCTATACCTGACACCAATAATTAATACCAATTCTAAACTTACTCCTTAAACAAAGCAGGAACATGTAAAGACCAAGAGAACTTGAATAAAATTGTATTTACCAATCTCCTTTGCAGAAATAAGCCTTTTTATTCTCTAAATATATCACAAGAGCAACATATTTTAGGAAAAACTAAGTGTACTTAAGGCTTCTGAAATTTAAGTGATACTCATTTTCATAAAACAATAAACACCAGTAAAATTCAACTTTAGCTTAATATGAAACAATTGCTAAAGAAAAAGCTATTTCAATAATGGATAAATATAACCAACTCTGGCTCTATTCTCTGAGCACAAATACTTGGAAAACTGGGCCAAAGAATTCAGAAGCACATTCAGAAGCATTAACAAGGAAACCTGAATTGACACACACTTTCTGAATGCAAGTTCTGAATAATTAGAATGCAAAGGACTCCAAACAGCTGTTGTATCAGGCTTCTTGAAAGGAACTTAAAGCTGGCAAGGTGCTTACATCAACTCATTGGAATTACTATGACTTTGAAGGTCTTCAGAGAGCAATGAGACAAGCAATTACATATACCATTTAAAATCTACATCACTAACATCAAAGCCAACAGGCATTCGAAAAGAGTTTTAATACATTACAGAAACATTTCAGAAACTGCTTGATATGTGCTCCCTACAAAAGCAGATCTTCCTTCAAGAGAGAATTGGTAACTAATTAGACTTGAGGGGAAAGAAAAAATGCAGTCATGCATGGCAAAACCGTAAGGTCAGCCTCCAGTAAATCTGACTGTTTTCTGAGCTAGCTCCTAAAGTTTAAAGCAACCATTTCAACAGCAAGTCAAAAGGAACCACCTCCATCTGCCTCTGAGCAAACCACCACCTTTCCTGGTGTTGATACTTCTGCTTTTTTGTGAAGCGCTGAAATACTTCACTACAAAAACATATTTAAGCTATTTATCAGAATCATTGTCTTGCATAGGAGATTCCTCTTTTTTTTTATGCCTTATTCTTCCAGTAAGAACAAAATAACAATCTTATTTTCTTTTCCAATTCGTTTTTAATTTGACTTGTCTGCCTGCACTCTGAGAAACTTCTCCCTCCCCTCTGTAGAGCCTGCTGCAGTGAAGGCATAGTGGTAACAACCCACATGGTAAGATCACAGTAAGTAATGAAAAAGCAAAGCCAAAAAAGCAAAAATTGCCCTACTATTGATCAGTGTATTCCTTCAATGACCAATGCTGATGAAGCACACCAAAGAACAAAGCTGCCGCAGAACAGCTTTAGCAGCAAGTGAAGATGTCAGAAACATAACCAAGGAGGACACAAAAGGATCTCCATTATATTCAGCAAGAGTTTGAGCCTCCTCTACCATGCAAGCAGGTAAGATTAAGACAATCGAATTCTTTCCTAATGCAAATAGGAAAAAGGAGAGCAGTGGGAAAGGCAAAGGAACATTTGCTGCACGTTGCCGGTGCTCCGTGGTGGAAAGCCCTGTCAAAGCCATCTGCAGAAACCTTCTTTGCTTCAACAGACACTACCCTGGAAACACATCTTAGACAAATCTATTATTATAAACACATTATATTATATTACATCATCCTAGGTGAATCAGTTGACTCTAGGTTAGCTCAGCAACTTTATCATCAGGAAGTAACATTTTACAAGAAGAACCAGCAATTCCATCAAAAGCATGACCATGTCCTGTTACAGGGAACACTGTAGCCTTAAGTATCTAATTAAATTCTTCAAAACTAAAAACATTTAAGTTTAAATTCATGAAGCTGACATGATTTGTCATCCGTCCCTAGATAATACATCTTTAAATCAGCTTGACACAAGTTCTTTCCTGACAGAGTACACATACAACTGCAACGCCATCAGGTACACAACACAGCAGGAATTGTTCTGAACCTAAGCCCAAAGTAATCCTGACAGGCCCAGCTGCAACTGAACACTACGCCAAAGTACCAGTGTTCTGATCAGCCTCTCCTCTAAGGACTCCCAAATCCCTGCCCCTCAGGTTCTGAGGCGATAATTCTATTCTAAGTGTTCATGGAGGGGGTAAAAAGGTTTTTTAAACTCTCTTTTGTCAATCTTAATTGTAAGAAATTTCCTGCAACACAGCCAGCAGCAAACTCACTAATACCTCAAGATTACTTCTGAACATGATTCTTAATGGTAAACAATGTTATGTCATGGGGAACAAACACCAGAATTTCTAGCTTAAAAAATGCCATTCCCTTGGTACCTTGATTCAGTCATGAAGAAAAGGACATGAAAAACCAGATTGTTCACATCCTCTGGGTCCCCACAAAGCATTAAAGGAAAAGCTTTCTTAGAAAGGGAATATGGACCGCTCCTTTCAGATTATGATTTTTCTGGAGATTTTAGAGAATTGTTAAGCTGCTTAAAGGCTCCTGTATGATTACAGGTGAAAAGGAGCAGGAAAAAGCAGTGACACAGTACACACCAACTCCTCAGGAATTTTCAAGACTGGTGAAATGCTGGGTACTGCAGCAGAGGACCACATCCATCCCTGAAGCTCAGCAGCACTTACCATCCCATCTGTACTCAGCACACTTTCAATACCATAGCCTTCAACTCGTGCTATTCTCCACAGAGAGTATCTTGACAATCACCGAAAGTCAGGATCTCCTCAAACTGTAAAAGGCCTGTAGTCCTCCCTGAAGGACTCCACTACGCATCAGCAAAACAGTATGTCCAAAGGTATTTACACAAAGGTTCAACATTTAGGTGTGCTACCATATGTCTGGCTGACCATTTCTGAAACTTGCTGCCTGAATCCCTTCTCTTCCTACTCAAGAACAGGAGCTAAGATAAGACTTCCCATAAAAGCATAGTCTCAATCTCAGTTGCCTTTCAAGACTATGACATGAAGTGCTTACTGTGTATCCATGTGAACTCAAATGTAACTGCTGATTAAAAACTAAACCATTAGCATCTTGTGTGAAATGACAGTATCCTACAGAGACACAAGAAATATGGACCAACTCTGAAGAGGAAGGCAGACCAGAAGAAGTGAAGAGGATATACCAAAACACCCAGGCACAAAACAAAATGAAAAATTCAAGAACACAACAGCCTGGGGCAGGCAAAGGAAGGAGGATGCTCTGATATCTTAAGAAACTAATAGTCACACTACCCCCCCCNCGAAAAAATAAAATTACACAAGCCAGTAAAAATACTCAGCTTCCTAGTAGGAAAAAAAAAAAAAAACAACAAAAAAAGCCAAACCGCAGTATTATGAAATAAGAAAAGTGCTAAGAAACATGACAAATTGGAGAGCAACTGCAAAATGTAAAGTTTTGGCAGCCAGAAAGAGGGAAATCAGTTCAGAGTCAAAAGTCAGAGGCATTTATCCAGAGAAGGTGGGCAGTTTTCTCCATTAGGAATCAAATTTAAAGCAAGAGCTTTCAAACTATCCAGATCAGCCATCCTTGAAATGGAATCCTTATGGACTACCTCTTCTCACTCTTATCTTGTCCACCTCTATATGGTTATATACCCATAGACACCAAAGGAGGAGATAAACAAGCAACTGCTTATATACAGAGCAGTTAACAGTACTGCATCTTCTTAACAAATGTTAACAGTCAAAAAACTTCAGCACTTCTCCAAAGAACACAAAACTGAGGCTACAGAATTTAGCCACTTCTGTGACTCTATGGGTACCACAGAGAAGGTGGTAAAAAAACTGTAGAAAATGTCAGTGATCTGAAAATGGTGCATACTTAAAAAACAGGTAATACTTCCCTGATTATGATCCTGGATTTAACAACCTGTTGATGCTGTTCAACAGAACACTGTATGTCCAACAGAACATTGTATGAAAAAATAGTTTTTCAAATTTAAGACAATAATTGAGCATGGATAGAATTTAAACTTTATGCTGACACAGTATGCTTTCATAATTTCTTTCTCTGTGTCCTGGGTTACAATGAAAAGGTATAACCAAAAGTATGCATTTTATTACCATCTTCATAAGCTGTTAAAATAGGTGGGGCAGTGTTCTTTATCTTCTCCATGACCTCAGCCTGGTAACTCCCTCTGGGTAGCTACCTCCGTGACTCAGAATTACATCATCCCATTGTGAGATGCTCCGCCCAGGGGGAGAAACAAAGCATTCCTACCTGGATATAATCTGAGGCTTGGAACACCAGGAGAGCACTACCACTGGATTCCCAGAGGACACCAGCTCAATATGCGCCACTGGACCTCCAGAGAGGGACCGGACCCTTCTCCAGGATCACTGCTTCAACAGAATGCCATCTATCACTCCAACAGGACTGCAGCCACCATTTAATCAGACTGCTACCACCACCCTGACCAACAGGGTGTCAGGTCGTACTCTCACTCTGTCAGATTAAGTCAGAGTTTCTGTATTATTGCCTTTATTTTAATTTTCCCATTAAATTGTAGATCTGACTTGGAATCTCCCACTGGCATGCTTTCAAACTCGTACACTCTGAAACCTACTAATCTCAAATTTTATCGTTTTTCTTAATGGAAGCATACTCTTTATTATGTCTTTACACTAATAACAATCTGAAGATTAAAAAAAAAAATATACAAACCTGTTCTTCTTCTGTAAAAGGTACAAGTGCCAGTGGTGGCAGGGGCTCCTCTTGTAAAATAGGCAGAAATTCCTTATCCAGAAGGTCTGAAGGTATCTGTATGAAAGAAAAAGAGCATTCTACTACATCCAAGTATTTCCACTTCAGGGATGATGCCACACACATTGATTCACAAAAAATTTTTATTCTGCCAACTCTGTCTCCATCCACCCAGTACTTCCAGTAACTTTGACTGAGGGTGGGTATAACTCCACTGGAAATTTACAACCCTCAGCAAAAAAAATTCTTATAAACAAGGCATCACCCACCCACAAGGCCACACACATCAGAACTCAAACTTACACACCACTGCAGCTTAAATCCAAATCAAGTGACATTTCATCTGGTAAATTAAAAACTATTGCTTTTACCTTCAAGGCATTTTTATAGCCAGATTTTTAATTAACAAAACTACCACGTTCAGCACAGAGGTTGTATTTGATTTAAAGCAACCAACTCCAATTTACAACCAACCAGGAGAGGGGGAAAAAAAAACCCCAAACCAACCAACCAAAAAATCACACAAAAAAAGCCAAGTACAACAAAACTATATAGATTATATAGAGAACACTAATGATTTAAATCAAAATAAATTTTAACACTAATTTTGAATGAGAAGCTCCATCAAGAGATGTGACCTTGAGAATATGGACAAGAAGCTCCAATTACATAGAGCCAAAGTGAGCTCTATGCCAACAGATAACTGCTTCCACAATATTTAGTTTGTAACACTAAAGGCATTTTTTCATTTAGATATATGCTAGCAGAAGTCTTCCTGCTTTCAGTCAGTCTCTCTTTTAATCAGAGAAGCAACAGCTTAAAAACATTGCCGACATCTACTAGCTGACTAGAATGACTCTCAAGGGTCCTCTCAGTCTTCATAACCAGAATCACTCAACACCCTGGAAACATGTGGATATCAAAAGAAAGACATACTCTAACCATAATGCGCTTCTGGCAAACACATAGGAAGAAAATATTCTTTTGGACCATTCATAACAGTAGGAGAACTTCCTATAACACAGGATACTTGAGGGTTGTTCTGAATCAGCCCCAACAGCAGAGGTCTCAGCATCATCTGACATAACAAACACAAACTGCAAAAAACAATGACCTCCGACTGGCTGACCTATTCAAGCATAACGTAAAGATTTAAATTGCAGTTTCCTGAAGTAGAACAGGACAATTCTGCATGTTAAAGCATGGCTTTAAGCTATACCACACTTAACAGACTTAGAAAAATCTTTGACATTTGATGCCCTTAAATCCATGTTTGAGTAATGCAGGGCTCCCAGCATTGAACGAGAATGTCAGCACAGACAAGACAGGATAGGAACATGAAGCCGTGTGTGCACATCTCCATTCCAAGCTCAAGACACAATCCTGACATCATTTCTTGCAGTCCCTCCCTCCCTGAAGGGTAAGGCTCTCAGGAGGATTCAGACTTCCAAGTCTGCTGCAACAATAAACCAACCACTGTCACCATCTAGAGAAAAACCGAATGTTTACAACTGCAAAATGTATTAATCATTTGCCTGAAAGAGCTCTGAAATTTTATATCATCTTTTACATCACTGAGAACCTTTGCGTGAAGTGAAACCAGAAGGAAGTTCTTGACTTTCTATACTGCTCTTACGCATTACATGTCATTGTTTCTGTGTCCTGATTCCCAGGAAGTGAGCTACCTGAAGACTGCTCTCATTGGGCTAGTTACCTGCTGAAGTGACTTGACTTAAAACGGGATAAATAGAGATCTCTTGCTTTTTTCAGATGATCTGCTCATATGATTTACTGCCTAACTTTGTAGTTGAATCAAATAACTATTACGCACTACATTAAATAAAATCCTATTGAGGCAAGCAAATCTGCACAGCTGCAAGGAGACTAATCCACAGTCATCTGTGGCAGTTCGGACTGAATATGGCAGTCAGGTTTTTTTTGGTCTCTGGGGTACAGGAAGTTACCCCTAAAATGGAAAAAAAACAAAGAAACAAAAAACAAAAAACACGCAAACAAAAATACAAACAAACAAACACCCCAAAAACATACTGGGTGCGGTAAAAGTGCAATCAAACAAGCGCACACACAAAAACCCCCCACAATCAGCCTTCTTCAGTCTGGGATTGCAAGAGATACATGATTTCTTTGCCCATAATCACAAAATACAAACAATTATTCCTAATCACAAGACTGTCATTAGGAATAAACACATCAGGCCATCTTTCTTCTTCCTGCTCACCTTATTATCCTTTAGAAAAAGTGCCAACATTTCTTCTCTCCCATAGCGATAGTCTGCTAGTTTGTACTTCGGCAAAGCCGGAGACAGAGGAGGGGATGTCACACTCCCGCCACTAGACAAAGCTCGCAGCCTAAAAGAAAGCAGAAAAGCAATGAAAACTGAATAGAGAATGTCTTCACCTGTGCTACCATCCCTCTGCACATTTACAGATTTGACACAAACAAAATGAATACAATACTGAAAGTAAAGACATTAACAGTTTAACGTCAAAACTCTAAATCTCAGTGCTTCAATAGGAAGAGTGGAGGAGCCTCCCTCGTTTTACCCATAGCCAGGAAAGCAAGAAAAAAAAAAAATTCCCATGAGCACATCAAGGAATTCAACTTGCCCCAGGAAAACTCTTACGTTGACTATATAGCAAGCCAGCTATACCCCTCTAAAGCCTTGCCTAAGCTACTTACACAGTCTGCACACAAATCAGTGGGACATCTTAATGACAACAGCTTCTTTTTGACAAGAAAAATTCTTACCATGCTAGGAGAGTGCAGCAAATATTAAGCTAAGGAAGGAGTTTATTCAGATGTTTCATGAAGTTTAACAGTATAGCACACTATATTTTACAGCAAAGTTTCTTCTTGTGTCTCTGGAATCCTTCCTCACCACAAATCCCTTTTCCACAAGTTAAAATAAATGGCTTTTTTTTTAAGAGTGCATATACCATTTAAATTAGGCTACCAATAAAAGAAAAAATAAAATTTAAAGAAAGATATGTACAAAATATAGTGACACTACTTCAGAGATATTGCAAGCAACAGTCTAATTTATGGTAACAGATATATATGCTATTACATTTGTTCCCATCCCACACAGGTAAGTTACTTAACTTCCTGAAGGTAGCATCTTACCTTATTATATATCGTTGCACATAATTCCCACTGTGCAGGTGATTTAGTCTCATTCTACAGAGCCACTTCCTCAGCTACTCAAATATTCGGCATTTTTGAGTTTGAGGAACGTTTTACAAAAGGATATGTGTGTCAAGAAACAAAACCCTGCCCATTTTCTTACATTCTCCTTGATGGGCAACTTAAACAAGTAAAACAATAGAAGTTCTTCTCAGCAATCAAAAAATCCTTTCGAAGGTAAGGGGCTCTAAACTAAAATGGTGATTCAGAGGCTACCTTTCACCTAATTATTGAAGCATGCTTCGATTTGTTTTATTGTTCTTGAAGCAGAAAGGAAAAAGTCATTTGCAAGTCAAATGTTGATCTTATTTTTTTAGTTTGGTGCCACCCCGTGGCAGTTCCTCCACATACCACTTCCAAACAAATCATGCCTGCAGAAGAATTATTTAAAGGATTAGATGGCTCAGTACAATATTCAACACCAACCAAGAACAAACGTGACCCAGAGTTTGACTGTTAAGTGATACAGCAGCTTATGTGACAGACATTACTATAAGGCAACCCAAAAGAAAAATTATAAATCTTATGTTCCATTATTCCTGTAAAAATCTACTAATTCACTGAAGTATAATATATGCTTCCATACATAATCTAATCTGGTTTTTAAACTAACTGGAGACTCACTATGACAGTCCCCTCACTATGACACAGCAATGAAGTGACTGTTAAAATATGTGCTTTTTTTAGAATTGTCTTCCCCCTTCTCTTTTTCTAATATAACTTTGGCTTCCATCCATCAAGAATGTAATCATGTCTGTCTCTTACACTGAAAAGCACTCCAGCACAAGATATCTGCCTGGTGGGTATATTTATAGATAGTGATAAATTCATTCTTTAACCTTCTTTCATTCTAACAAAACAGACTGAGCTCTCATTGTTTCACAGGCTGCAAATCATGTCTTATTTCTTCACTGAATCCTCTCCAATTTCTGTACATTGTGTATAGATATGTGTCAGCAAAAGTGAATGTGTTCTGCCAGTAACAGTCCTATCACATACTATGCAGCAACTGTATTTCCTATAACTACTCCACGTTCCCATTCACGCACTTGGGGATCAATCGCTCTTCAGAAATCACACAACCCAGAATTCTTGTTTGTAACTGAAATTACCAACACTTTAACAAGAAATTGGAACAAATACTGAATAATCACACCTGTGCAATTGCTCTTGAGCAAAAGTCAGGACAATGCACATCAGACAAGCTGTATAACAGTGGATGAATTTATACGACAGCATGGATCCCCTTGAACACAATAGCTCTCTTTTCCTGACACTTTTCAATACAAACATGCAGGACACTCACACGAAACTCACTTTTACCATATTCCATACAGGGCTTGGGTTTTTTAAAAGTGGGAAAAGAAAAAGCTTGCTTAGCTATAGATTTAAGTACAGTGAGGAGAGTTTAAGAATTTCCTTATTAACATGCATCACACAGAAAGACTGAATAAGCACATCTTCAATTATTCTGTGCATACCTCCGATATCATAAACATTATTCCTCCCTCAAATGTTTGGCAGCAAGATAAATATTACGCATTAACATAACACAAAACCCAACACAATTCATACACAATGCCAATTCACAAAGTCAAGACTAATTTTATAATATTGCTTTCGATCACAGGCCAGGGACTGAGGTGAAGAAGGATGAAACAACAAAGATATTGTATCCCATTCAGTCCCATAATCAATTCTGCTACAAAGGAAAAAAACTCCTTTTAGACAAGTTCTGGAGTCTGACAAAACAGACAAAACTTACCATTCAGGCCCAAAGTTAAGTGTCTGAGTTTCTGCTGCCATTTTTTCCTGTTCTATTCCTCTTTTTTAAAAAGCGTGAACCTGAAAAATAAAAATGTTTATTATGAAAACAGCTGGATTGATACAGTCCTTCATAGATTAACTCAAAATACAGAAGCATACCTGGTTATGCAAAGAAGTGAAAAAATTGACTACATGGCATTTTTTTTTAAGGAACCCATTTCAGCTCTCCAGCAGAGATTGATTTACTAATATAGGAGCAACTGCATCAAGAGTTCTTCCCTAAATCCCTCTATAATGGCTCAAACAGGACACTGGATCAGGGTGTCTGAGGAAACAATTTGTACAAACACAGAGAACTTGATGCATAATCCTCTTCTCTAAGAACAGTAATGCTTAATTAACAGAATTGCTGCTTCCTGACAATTACAAGAGGATATAAACCCCACTAGAATTACAGCAAGACAGATTTGCCAGCTGAGTGGCAGAGTATTCAAGAATTTTCCACTGTTCACTCTTGAAAAATAAGCCTTCTAAAGATTGAGTACATCCAATGCTACATCCTCCAAAATTCTGCAGGCAAATGACAGTATTCTTTTCATTCTTGGTTTTATTAAGCAAAAAAAAAGCATAACTTAAGACTTCAGCTACTTTCATTGCTATTAGCCAAGGCACGTCCTGCAGACACTAGCAAAGCTCAGGTCAAGTTCCTACATAACCAGAATGTGTGGATAAGAGCAGATGAAGCCATACAGGAGGGAAAGAACACGACTAAGGTAAGGCTAACTTTTCCCTAACAGAACCAAGTCCAGCTCAGGCAGCTCTGGAGAAGTGCCTTTCCACACAATAAATACAGCTCTTCTTTCCTTTCAGCAGCAGCCAAATCCAAATCTGCCGAGGAAGATAGTTTGGTTTTTCAAAAACCAAACACACTGTAGTTAAAGCCCAAGAAAAAAAAAGATTTGAAGCATCACCAGCAGACACTGGTTGATTAGACTTCCAAGAACCCATAATGGCAGGGAGGGAACTTTGCTGTATCAGTACCATATCCCTTAACAGATGCAGGGACTAAATAAGGAACTTAATGAGTTTGTCTATACTTCGCATGAAAAGGTGATGAAAAAGAAAACCAAAATCTGGGGAGATAGAGGTGGAAAGGGCATTAGTTACTGAAGAAAACAAGACAAAATCAAAGGAAAATTTTTTTTCTTATATGCTACAGAAGTAATAATATTAAAGAAAATAAATCAATACCCTCAAAGCTAGAAAATGACAAAACATACTAAAACCAAATATGCTAAAACTGCTTGAGCAGATTTTACCCAAATATTTTGGGCGTAAGATTACAAATGCTTATAAAACTCCCTGCAGCCTAAACCCATCAACTAACATTTGGCTTACGTACTTTAACGACATGCCATTTCCTCTTTGTCCCATACACAATGTAATTTATACACAAATCTTAATGGTTTTATTTTCACAGTAATTCTAGGCAATGAAATGGAATTATCCCTACTACCTGCACCAAAAGGTAATACAAAAATACCCAGATATTCTCACAGGCCTAGTCTGAGATGATTTTGGTCTGATCTGAGTTGCCTTTTTGAAGAAGCTGACAGCTCATTACAACATTCAAGGTACATCCATTCACCATCCTGAAAATCAAAATAAAAGGTGAGTTACCCAAAGACAACATGCAGCAGCCACACATGAAAATATTGTGGGGCAATTCAAGTAAACTATCACGCACACTTGGGCAGAGACAAGACTCTAACACAATTCCTAGTAGCCTTAATTGGATGGCTGTCCCTCCACTTCCTGCAACGCCTGTAATCCTTCTGCTGGGGGTGGGGTGGGGTGGAGAGTTTTCAGATCAACCCAAGTGCATCACCAGGGAACCTGGGATCTTTTACGTCCTAACATCAAGGCTGGTCTAGTATCAGTAATTCCAAAAGAGGGTTAAACTGCAATGAAAACACAGCTGAAATGCATCAGATACAAGGACAAAGCACTAAAAACCAGTTAGGATCAAGCTGTTCACTGGTTCTGGACCCAATAGGCCCCACTCTTCAGCTTCTGCACTACCTTCCCAAAAAATTGAGGATGCTGTGTCATGTTTCTCTACTAGCCTCCTTAGCAGTTTAGTACTTCAAGAATGCTAGTCTCATTCCAGTGAGCTGCTAAATGGCTTTCCCTATCCCTCGTTCTGGCCACTGCACTTTGTTTTGTGAATGCTTCCTTTTCTGTAATGCATTCAGGTAAGTTACTCCATCCCTTGAAGTTCTGACTGTATGAATTTTGAACTGAAAACAAGACAACCGTAAGTGAATGAAAGTGTACTGAATACATCCCCCCTAAAACCCAAAACAGATGTGCAGATTTTCTGAATAGGTGTGACAGGTGAACTGAATAGACAACATTACCCAGAAATAAAAAATGAAAAAAAAGTTACAGGCCAGGCTGAGAGAAAACTGTTGGACAAGAGGCACTCTGGAAATGGGCAACGATTTGGGAGGAGGAGGGCAGAGAACAGGGAAAAAGCTCAGAAAAGTTAAGACAGCAAGTGCACCAGAGGAAAACACTAAGCCACGTCAGAGCAGATGAAACAGAGGGAGTGGAAATCCTGTGCTGCTTCTGCTGGTTCTCAAAGTGGCAGCCAGAAGGGGAGAGCATGGAAGCCGACCTGAAAGGAACCTCTGACAGTGACTGCACACCACACCCGGCTCTCGTGCAGGAGAAGCTGTACTAACTGGAAAGGCAAGTTGGAGTGGACTAGGCAGCACTCGTATCACAGGAGGCAAAAGTCAGGGTGGAGCAACAGAAAGCATGAGGAATTAGGAGACTGGAATGAATGATCAGGTCACAAATTTAATCATTTTGGCTAAGCAAAAGGCGTGAACTTTTCACATCTTTATTATCTAGATCACTTTCTTGGGTCTTAAAATTCAATATTAATAACTGAAATGTTGATTTTGGTCGTTATTAAAAAGCTGCTTCCTTATTAATCAAGGATGGCAAATTACACAAATAATATATATCTAACATTTCCTCCTTGATATGATTTGATGAGGGAAAAGCCCTTTTCTGAACAGCTAGTTTTGTGAGTCAAGGTTTTCTCCAAACCAATGGCTATTGATCGAGGAATCTCCACAGACACAGATTTTATATGGGCAGAAAGCACACAGGGACCTCAAGCTGAAGCAAGAAACTGAGGCAGTATTTTGATAATGGTCAACTGCTTGGCCAAGAAGGCTACCTGGTGCTTCCCACCACTCCTCCGAACAGGAACATTTTCTCCAAAGTTTTCTTCAAATAAGGTCAACACTTGATCAACCTCACAAACAGCTGGGGTTTTCCTGCATATTTTGCGAAAAATGGAATTCGTTCGTAAACTGGAATTGGGACCCCATTTTCCTGAGGTGATACCACAGCCACCAACGTGCCATCAGCATGCAGGAATGAAAAGAGAAGAAATCACATCAACCCCACAAACAACCTGCAGGCTGGCAAGAGGGGAAAAAACCCTATTTTGTCAGCTGTTTAGTACTTTTTGTCTGAACAGACACAAATTGTAGTCCAATAACATGAAGCCTTTAAGTGCCTTTCACTCACAATTAACAGGTAATATTATACATGCAGAAGCTGCCATCAGCAACACTCATTTCACTGGTTCACTTTAGGAACAATGGTTATTTTACCAAGCTTGCAGTTTCTTAAATTATTTTTCAAGCTCACTACTTAGTACCTTAAAAATGTATTAAAGCTCTCGAACATCTGCTACAGACACAAGCCAGAACTTGATTCTACTGGCTAGATTTATGTTGTTAAAATGCATAAGATGTTTCAGTTGAAGGTCTACAATTACTGTGGCACATTTTGCCCATAAGCTCTGGTATTTTATTTAAAACATACAGCTAGCTAATAAATAGCTAGACAAAAAGCTGTTTTCAGAGTTTTGAAAGATCTGTTTTCCAGACTTTGTTCAACCTCACATAACTGCCATTTAAGGTTCATTTGTTACTGACAGGCACCAGCATTAAGATTTTCAGGCAATGTTAAATTTCTACATTTCCATTACAGAATTCTCTCAGCTTGCAGCCCATGGCAATCTCTCTCACCAAGACATTCTGCTGTTCTGGGTAAAGACTACCAAGACAGAGATTCTTCGTGTTCCAAGTTTAGTCTAGGCAATGGCTGCATTCAGGTCTGCCCATCTAATCGTTTCTGCAACAAAAAAAAAAAAAAAANCTGTGTGCTTAGTTTTTTATTAACTCTGGAAACCTAAAAAAGATATACCACTGATCCTTCCTGTACACAGCTATTTTATTTTGAAATGGTCTACTCTTTGATCAGAGATGTTTAGGAAGAAAAGTATCCTTTCCTTTCAAGGTAGTTCTGTTGCTACTGTAGGTCTGAAACAATCTTTTAAACCTAGAAATTGGATGAAAATTTGAGAACCAAAGAACACAACAGAAATCCAAAATGAGCAGACTTAAGTGCAAGGAAACAGGTTCTCCTTCAATAAACATGGAGAAGGAATTTAACAGCAGTGCTCCACCATTCAACAGCAACATTACATCAAGATGACAAAACTTCACCTTCCACAAGCAAGAAAACATTCCACAGGCAGCTACTAGAGCTAACTAATATCAGTGCCAGTAACTGTGTTTTTAAAAAAATTAACAGGTTGACTGAATAATTAATGCTGATTTTCTCTAATTCTTTAAATATTAAAGATGATCCACAACTGTATGCAAGCCACCTTTGAAGTACAATGATAAACAGGATGACTCAGGCGGCTACACTACCTGTCTTGTTTGATATTAATCACTGGCTAAAGCAGACAACACTGATTAAAGGACACTGACATAATTAAGGCCAGGCAACATAGACTTATGGAAGACATTCAATCAAAATATAGTTTTGTAAGAGTAGAAATGTCATTGCTTGAGCAAGTAAATAAATTTTAACTTCTGCACGACATTTCAATTCACTGGAACGTTAAAAAGGACAAAATCATTCAGAACCACATGAAAAGTTTCAAATCATCACAACCTAATTTTTCTTCTCTTCTAAAGAATCTGTAACAACCCATCTCAGACAGAATTCTCAAAACCAAGTAAAAGGTAAGAAGCTATCTTCTACAGAGTCTGTAACACTAACCCACTAAACTTCTAAAACCTAAGGATGACAAACGTGGATACGGTAAATAATGGAAATGACACATCATCAATAGTACCATCATGAATTATTCAATGACTCAGTCCAGTATAGCAGGTTGCACTGAATAAGGCAAAGCCAAGAGACTCACAAGCAGAACACACAGGTGATATATAAGAAATGCAAGACTATTCCAGAAAAACAGTCCTGAGACCATGCTGAGATTTATGACACTAATCAACTGAAAAGGAATATATGACACAGCATTGACTAAAAGAGCTAACAAAAAACACTTAACCCCGGAAAAAGTAAATGCAGAGTACATATACACCAAATTTTACCACTGAAGGGATATGGTGTCCTTTCTGTTGTAAGAGGCAAAAGAACTGATAAATCAGGTGTTCAAAAACTGATAGAACCTGACAGACATGCCCTGCAGTGAGGAGGAAAAACACCAACAACATACTAAAGTTCTATTTATTGAGCTTTGAGAAAAAATTATCTTAGTCTGTAAATGATCACGCAACTAAAAACATCTGAAGACCCAAGTTTATTCAGTGAAGGGACTGAAGCAAGACATTCGGAGATAATCAACTAAGTCAGTTGGTTTTAGGCCAATGTGAAATGATTTTTTAAGAAGTATGTTCTACTTTAAACCAAAAATTAGTCAGAAAAAGAAAAATCTATTAGTCACATTAGACAAGATGCCAGACAAGTCACAGGAGTCCCGTCTGGCTTATCAAACCTTATTCCTGATAAAGGCAGTGAATTTTCCAACCCTTGCAAAAGTATTTCAATCTCTCAGCAGTTTCTGATCAAAAACTGCCCAAGGCTACCTCAAATAGCACTTTAAAATTGGCACTCCTCTGCTCACTGCACAGATCCACTTAAAGCTTTATGGAGCACTGCAGCTTGCAACATGTTGCACCCTGGTCAAGAACAACAAATACAAGTAGCCCTTCAGGGATAGCATGACACAAGAGACTAACAAGACCTAATCACCAAACCCAAGAAAAATTTAGAACATTAAGTAACACAACTCCAGATGTTCTCTTTTCCTACCTACAGTTGTGAAGTTGATGGTTTAGAGGTAGGCTGGAGAGCTATCCACTTCTTGCTTCACGCAGCCAAATGTGAATGCTTTTCCCACTCTCTCCACCAGAACACAGCGTGACCTCCACCTTTATTACCAGACTCCCAGCCAAAGGCAGACACTAGCGATTAAGCTCCAAGCAGAGTCAGGGAACCACACCCTCGGCCTTGCCACTGGCTGGAACACAAATGCTTCCCATTCCAAACCTTATCCCAAAATCCTGCTAGCGCTCACTTTCCAGCTAAAAAAAAAAATCACTTCCACATCTGTCTACCTCGTACATGGAAAACTTGCTGGTAGATAAACATTTCGTCTGTGCCCTTCCAGAAGGCGTTACAGATGAGGATGCCAAGTCTGTCTACCTGCTCCCCAGCAAGGCCAGCAGCCACACTGAATGCAACAAAAAACCCCACTGCAGCACCTCTTTCCCACTCGTCACACATGTTATACAGCCCATACATATTTTCAAAGTGGAAGAACACAGTTTCAAACTACATTCACTGAAAACAGCCACTGAATTAACAGATCTGGGTTGCTGTGAGGGTCCAGAGGTTTGTTCTTAAAATGTCATTTAAATAAGGAGCTTCCTTGGGCTTTGGAAATTCTCTCCCTCTCCTCTCCCCGTTCTTTAAGGTTTCCTGCTCATGCAGTCCTGAGACATCCTATACTTCAGGAAACAAACATTCAACAGTGAGTGTTTAATAAAATGTTCTAACAGAAAGAATCAGAATGTGTATCAGACTGCATACTACACATGAACTACAATACTTTTTAACAGCTTATCAATTTTCGCAAAAATTGCTAAAAAAATTAACTTATTTTGATTTAAGAACCATATCTTTGTAAATTGACTTGATGTTAGCCTGATCCTGGTCTTAGTAGTCTTAAAACTTCTGTTATACTAACAGAAAATCACATATGCAAATGATTCAGCATTAACGAAGCCTATCATAAAAGCTTCCACTGGTTTAAATGGTGGTTGAATGGGGCCTCTGATTTATTAAGTTATGAAATGTTTTTACATAAAAACCTAGCCATATGCTATTCCATGATCAGCCTCACTCACTTTCTGTCACACACAGTCTAACACTGACGTCAGCCCTGCTTTGAGCAGGAGGCTGGAGCAGACAACCACCAAAGGCTCTTCCAACTAAACTATCCTCAGATTCTAACACAAGTGGCTCAAAAGATCAGTTTATAAATTCATTACTTGCCAGCCAAACCAACTCCTTGCCACATGACATTTTGACTCTATGGCTGAAGGCATGTAAATTCAGCTATTCAGCTATCTATCATCACAAAACTTCACCCAAAGTCATCTCCAGAGTGTCCAGAGTGTATCTCTTCCTTGTTTCTTCCAGTCTGAACGGACACACTACCACACACAGAGCCCATCTGCTTTCCCCCAAACTGATATACCCATGGACATCTACAGCCTCTGAGTCTCCCAGTCACACAAGCCAGTATCTTTATCATACAATACTACTAACAGAATGCAATTTACATTTACTGTCAGGGAGAAAACATTAAAAAAACCTGTTTCATTGTAACCAGAACTTGAAACAAGTATTTCTCTACTGAATAAAAAGGACAAAATTTCAAGTAACAAAACACTTCACGAAGTGCAATGCATCATGCTTACTTTCATTGGAATAATAACTATTTAACAGAACAAAAATATTTCTCTAACCATTTTTTGTAACTATATATATAAGCTTCTTTATCACTTTATAATGACAAACACATTAAAATGACAAACAATACAGATATGCATACATAAGGAGACCTACTAAAGCCATCAAGTAATAGTTCTTTATTTCCCAAGATTTTTTAAACACATGGCCAAAGAGAGAGAATGATGATAATGCACAGTTTTAATAACTAGCTGAGACAATCAAAAATTAGTAAGTGATCCAAAAGGCAGTCAACAAAGCAGTATTTTAAAACAATTCTCTAAATATCCATCAAAACTCTTCATTGACCTACACACCCTACAACCTCTACACAACTCATAGGATTCCTTCTGCTTTTCTTTATAATCCTGAGGTCTACATATCCAGCTTCTATATACTACACGCTTTAAGGATTACAGGAGAGACTCACTCCTGAAAAAACACACTTTGATTTCATGCTTGCAAAAAAATCTCAGATGCATCAAAACAATTCTAGGCATACTTTCCTCTAAAAAAAAAAAAAGGCGTAGATAAAAATTTTAATGGCACGCTACTTTCCCATGCTAACATCAACCCATCTCTGCAGTGTCTAAATTTAAGGAATGTTTAACCACCTTTAGAGGAAATGGAATTAAAGTCCTCCCTCTGCAAAAAAAAGAGAAGTGGACACGTTTTGTAATCAACACACAGTGGCAATCTCAGCTCCTAACAAAGCAATGCAAAGACCTCAGCCTGCTACAATCCCCAGCTGCCATCTGAGCTAAACATGAAAAAATAATGGTATTAAACATCCCCATGATGAACTGGTTATATATATCCACACACATATTACCACCAACCACAAGGGGGCCAATGCCGTACAGACCTTGTCACTTAAAGCACTTAATTCTTAGTTCCATCCATAACTTAGGCACATCTTGAGCAATCTTTCTAAGTTTTCTCACTTCTGGGGATTTTCAAGCCAGATCCTTTATGCAACAAATAAAAACATTCCGGAGTTGAGAGCAAGAAATAAAAGGAGAGGCTAAGCTGGGCAGAAAACTGACTTTGTTCCCACAAAAGCAAACCCCATCCCCCTGCAGCATTTCACACACCTTGGATTTCAAATGTCACTCTATGAACTAAAATAAATTGATGAGAAAACCACACGAAGAAAGAGCCTCTTTCAAGGCAAATGCTTCCTCAGTAAACAAAGAAACAGGTTTCTCCTCACCAAGGCATCCAATGGATCTCTAGCAAGCACTGTAGGGAGAAGGCTCCCTTGGTCTGCCCCACAGCTCTACTTATTATCATGAATTAAATACAGCTTATCTCCACTAATCTTTGAGCAGAAGCACTGAAGGGGAAAAAAAGTAAGAAAAACAGAAAAATTAAGAAAAAAATGCTTGGAAATGGATTTTTTTTTCTAAATCAGTCTGAAAGAACTTAATACCATACTTATAAAAGTCCTAAGGAAGAATTTTAAAGACCTCAATGAAAGAATAAGAAACATATATATGACAGTTACTCGAACTTACAAGAGCAGACAAAAGTAGGCAAAACCAAATTTTGCATTCTTAGTAATTAAAATAAATAGATAAATAAATGAAGAGAGACAGCAAAGAGGAAGGCACAGATCATAGCGCCCGGCTCATCTTCATCAGTTACAGTGAAACAGTGTTTTCCCTTCTAGGTTTAAATAGAAAGATCTTCCAGC
This sequence comes from Ifrita kowaldi, assembly GCA_013398055.1. Taxonomy (NCBI): domain Eukaryota; kingdom Metazoa; phylum Chordata; class Aves; order Passeriformes; family Cinclosomatidae; genus Ifrita; species Ifrita kowaldi. Next base: position 214,614 of record VZRS01012764.1, read on the forward strand.
AGAGAGATGTATCAGCAAAGCCTTCAGCCACTCAGCTGTCCCAACAAGGTGTTCCGTGGTACTCTGACATCTAGGGTTGGGGTTTTTTTTAATGAAGTATCTATAGATCCTAAAAAACTGCCGATTTTTTTCTTACATTCAGGTAAGAGGAACTCCAGTTTGCAACAGAACTTCATTCAGACAACTGGCCTTAGAAGAGAGATACAGTAATGCTTAGTCTCAAATCCTTAAAAAACCCAAAACCTTCTTTGCACTCCCTTTTTGCACAAAGTTTTTTCCTCAACCCAGGAGTAAAACAGTAAGGAAAAAAATTAATTACAAAGCCCTCAACTGTCTATTTAGAAGCATTTTTTTCACTTACATAACCATAGAGATCATAGTTTTAGTTTACTTTATGTTTTAGAAGGGCAAGCAAAAATGCTAATAGGAGCACCTGAGGATATTTTACCATCCTCAAGATCAACACCTGTAACAAAAAGAGGATATGCAAGAGTCCGAGGTTTTACTGTGGTATCAAATTTTTTCGTAAGCACCCTGTGAAACAAATCATTCCTGCTCCAAGACCACATTACATTTTAGTTCTGTGCTCTTGCTTTAAAAGACAGGCTCAAGAAACCGTTCAGAAAAAGGCCCCAAAAGAAATAGTGTCCAGGTGTCCCCAGGCATGTTCCTGTATTCCGGGGCTGGGAGAGCCTGAGGAATCATTCAGCCCCAGGATTTATACACAATATTGTGAGACATTGAAATGGGTTATCAAAGTCTCAACATAAGAGGTGACATCCAACTTCCAGGGTTAAAATTCTACCCTCTCTTTAATCCAGCTGACTATTAGACAGAAACTTCATTTTTTTTAAATCACACATTCATTGAGAAATTAACACCAACACGTAACCACTGGCATCAATTGACTTGTACAACTACATGAACCTGGGGAGCAAAGCAGGTGCACAAGGGGCCGTGGACAGTCCAGCATTTTTATTGGCACCCCCAGGATCAGTTAGACCACATGTTTTCACACTGGCATCAGCTAACTGCTCAAAGGATACCTACTCAAGCATACGGCAAGAAAACCAACACCTCATAGCAATAGTGCTCTTATTATCTACTGCAGTTACCACCCAATAACAGAACTTAAAAATACCAAAACAAAACTTTTGTTGGTGACAACTGCAACCAATTTTGCTTACAAAGGTTTCCAATTATCACACTGTGCATCAACCAAATGCTCCATTCACAGAACAACAAATTAATTTGTGTTTATTAAAGAGTTTCTTAAGAACAAAAGCAACCAGCACAGTTATAAGAAAAAAAAAATTCACACGTACTTTCCAGGAACTTGCCCAAGTCAGCTCCTGAAGCGAGAAAATAGAATGAGCAGCAGGAGGTTAGAGAAATATAATCAGAATTCAAAAGGCCTTTCCCCGCCCGCCCAAGCACACATATGTTCAAGAATTACAGTAAAAGCAGCACACCACGAACGTNCCTCACAGCCGCGGCGGCTCCTCAGCCCAACAACACAAGATGGCGGGTGCGCCGCCACGCAGCGTCACGTGAGGGCGAAACCACGCCCCCAGCCCCCGCCGCGGGACCCGGATGAGCGGCGGCGCCTCCCGCCCACCGCCCGTGTGACGCCACCGCGGAGGGGGCGGGCCTCCAGCGCCCTCTGCCGGAGGCGCGAGCACCCCGCCGCCGCCCGCCATTCCCCTTTACAGCCCTGAGGGGAGATGGAGGTGGGGGCAGATGGCGGGTCCCCACGCCTCCTGCCCTGTTTGAACCCCCCGGTAGTCAAATTACTTTCAGCACTTCCCCCTGCACTCGGCACTGGTAAGGCCGCACCTTGAGTCCTATGTCCAGTTTTGGGCCTCTCAATTCAGGAAGGACATTGAGGGGCTGGAGCATGTCCAGAGAGGGGAACAGAGCTGGGGAAGGTTCACCAGTCTGACAAGGAGCAGCTGAAGGAGATGGGGGGACTCAGCCTGAAGAAAAGGAGGCTCCGGGGGACCCTTCGTGCTCTCCACAGCTCCCTGTGGCAGCAGGGTGCAGCTGCTGGGGGTCGGGCTCAGGGAATAAGGGACAGGACAGGAGGACATGGCCTCAAGCTGCATCAGGAGAGGTTTAGGTTGGACATCAGGAAGAAATTCTTCACGGAAAGGGTGATTAGACATTGGAAGGGGCTGTCAAGGGAGGTGGTGGAATCACTGTTTCAGGAGGTGTTCAAGGAATGCCTGGANTAAATAAATGAAGAGAGACAGCAAAGAGGAAGGCACAGATCATAGCGCCCGGCTCATCTTCATCAGTTACAGTGAAACAGTGTTTTCCCTTCTAGGTTTAAATAGAAAGATCTTCCAGCAGAGAGATGTATCAGCAAAGCCTTCAGCCACTCAGCTGTCCCAACAAGGTGTTCCGTGGTACTCTGACATCTAGGGTTGGGGTTTTTTTTAATGAAGTATCTATAGATCCTAAAAAACTGCCGATTTTTTTCTTACATTCAGGTAAGAGGAACTCCAGTTTGCAACAGAACTTCATTCAGACAACTGGCCTTAGAAGAGAGATACAGTAATGCTTAGTCTCAAATCCTTAAAAAACCCAAAACCTTCTTTGCACTCCCTTTTTGCACAAAGTTTTTTCCTCAACCCAGGAGTAAAACAGTAAGGAAAAAAATTAATTACAAAGCCCTCAACTGTCTATTTAGAAGCATTTTTTTCACTTACATAACCATAGAGATCATAGTTTTAGTTTACTTTATGTTTTAGAAGGGCAAGCAAAAATGCTAATAGGAGCACCTGAGGATATTTTACCATCCTCAAGATCAACACCTGTAACAAAAAGAGGATATGCAAGAGTCCGAGGTTTTACTGTGGTATCAAATTTTTTCGTAAGCACCCTGTGAAACAAATCATTCCTGCTCCAAGACCACATTACATTTTAGTTCTGTGCTCTTGCTTTAAAAGACAGGCTCAAGAAACCGTTCAGAAAAAGGCCCCAAAAGAAATAGTGTCCAGGTGTCCCCAGGCATGTTCCTGTATTCCGGGGCTGGGAGAGCCTGAGGAATCATTCAGCCCCAGGATTTATACACAATATTGTGAGACATTGAAATGGGTTATCAAAGTCTCAACATAAGAGGTGACATCCAACTTCCAGGGTTAAAATTCTACCCTCTCTTTAATCCAGCTGACTATTAGACAGAAACTTCATTTTTTTTAAATCACACATTCATTGAGAAATTAACACCAACACGTAACCACTGGCATCAATTGACTTGTACAACTACATGAACCTGGGGAGCAAAGCAGGTGCACAAGGGGCCGTGGACAGTCCAGCATTTTTATTGGCACCCCCAGGATCAGTTAGACCACATGTTTTCACACTGGCATCAGCTAACTGCTCAAAGGATACCTACTCAAGCATACGGCAAGAAAACCAACACCTCATAGCAATAGTGCTCTTATTATCTACTGCAGTTACCACCCAATAACAGAACTTAAAAATACCAAAACAAAACTTTTGTTGGTGACAACTGCAACCAATTTTGCTTACAAAGGTTTCCAATTATCACACTGTGCATCAACCAAATGCTCCATTCACAGAACAACAAATTAATTTGTGTTTATTAAAGAGTTTCTTAAGAACAAAAGCAACCAGCACAGTTATAAGAAAAAAAAAATTCACACGTACTTTCCAGGAACTTGCCCAAGTCAGCTCCTGAAGCGAGAAAATAGAATGAGCAGCAGGAGGTTAGAGAAATATAATCAGAATTCAAAAGGCCTTTCCCCGCCCGCCCAAGCACACATATGTTCAAGAATTACAGTAAAAGCAGCACACCACGAACGTTGAACTGAATGTTACTGGGGAAAACGTGTTTTTTTATTCCAGAAGCACTACTTAGCAACATCTCCTTTTGGCCTACACCTTGTCCCACTTCAAAGTGCAATCACAGAGAACTGAAAGAGCCGTAAGTGCTTTGTTGACACTGAAACTACTTGTCTTGGATCAATACCAAACGTACACAATTCTGATCGATGCTCTCTTCAGTCTGCCAAGGCCTCTCCAGTCAAACACTGCCGGTCACCGCTGCTCCCAACACCCTGCTGCCTGCGCGGAAGAAGGCTCGGAGCTCCCTCCTTCCTCGGCCAGTGTAACCTGACAGAGCTGGGCGTGCTCGAAGCGGGGCTCACTGCGGCGCTCCCGCTGGGCTGGGAGGGGACGAGCGAGTTCACAAGGGTCAGTGCGAGGGGAGAGGGCCCCGGAGGGCGTGAGGAGCCGCGGGCGCCCCGCCGCCGCCTGACAGGCACCAAGGACCCGCATGGAGAGCTCAAGGCCCGCTCGCCCCAGCTCCAACGACCTCTGCAGAGGCCCATGGGGAGCGCAGGGGGGCCCTCCAGGCGCAAACCCCCCCCCTCGGGGCGGCCTCGCCTCCCGGTTAGGCCGCGGGGCGCCTCGGTGCTGCGGCAGCCGCGACGGACGGGGGCCGATGGCAGGGCCGGTGGTCGGGCGGGGCGCGCGNAGAGCTGGGGAAGGTTCACCAGTCTGACAAGGAGCAGCTGAAGGAGATGGGGGGACTCAGCCTGAAGAAAAGGAGGCTCCGGGGGACCCTTCGTGCTCTCCACAGCTCCCTGTGGCAGCAGGGTGCAGCTGCTGGGGGTCGGGCTCAGGGAATAAGGGACAGGACAGGAGGACATGGCCTCAAGCTGCATCAGGAGAGGTTTAGGTTGGACATCAGGAAGAAATTCTTCACGGAAAGGGTGATTAGACATTGGAAGGGGCTGTCAAGGGAGGTGGTGGAATCACTGTTTCAGGAGGTGTTCAAGGAATGCCTGGACGTGGCACTCAGTGCCCTGGTCCGGTTGACAAGGTGAGGATCAGTCACAGGTTGGACTCGATGACCTCAGAGGTCTTTTTCAACCGGAATGATTCCGTGATTCTGCCACCCTCCCGCCGCTGTCTCACCCACACACACAGAAGCGGCCTCAGCAGCGCAGTGTGGCTCACAGCCTTATCTGTTGCCTCTGTGTGGTTCAATGAGGCAATTCAGCTTTATCGGTGGCCACAAGAAACTGTGTGAGAAGCCACCGTGTGTGAGCACTCACAGTGCCCAGGCACCGAGGGCTAGACCTGCTCTCGCCCAGGTACTGGAGGAGCCCTGAGGACGCGCTGCCGTGGGAGTCACCCTGGGAGGCGGCAGCAGATGCTGCTGCTACTGACAGAGAAAGGGCATTAGATGATACATATTTTGACTCTTCCTGATGGAAAAATCAGGAGCTCAAGGCAAACTTTCTTCAGCTAAAAATACCAGTTTATTTTTAGTCCCCAAACCCATATTAGTACATGATGCAGAATAGCCCCATGTGGTTCCTTCAGCCTAAAAAAACTATTCTTGGCTGTTACGCACTGCTGAAGGTATAACCGTGTTCAGCTGAAACAGTTTCACTCCAATCATGATGTCAGCCACAACCCATGTAGCTTTCTCCTTCCACTTCTAGGTGAATAAATACATGTCATTGTATACTGAATGACAGCCAAAAATGATGCAACAGTGAACACCAGTGATTCTTATGAGCTAATGGGTTGAAAGCCTGTAATTCTTGGGGCTTATTTTTAGCTGAGAGCTACATAGGACTACCTCACCCAAAAACCTTAGAATGGAATTTCTCCATTAAGAGGCTGGTATGGAAAAGCAAAGCTCCCATGAAAAGGGCTGGCCTCTTATAAGCTGCATTCAATCCCCCCGGTTGTTGTCACACAGCTTGAGCCAATACTAATAACGATAAAGAGAGGGACAGAGGGAGACAGAGCTGCATTTTAAGCTGTCAGTGAGAACTTCCAATTTTATTGCAGAAGCAGCTATGCCTTGTTATTCTACTTATCAACTGCGAGGTTGAGCACTCAAAAATATTTTCACATGCTCTAAGACAACCTTTATCTGAGATGGGAGATGTTTAGCACTTGTGGAAATTTTTTTACCCAAGTTAGCACAAACATTATATGACTGAGACAAAAAAAAATCGAATTCAAGAAGCGTCTGAAACATGCCTCATCTGCAGAACTTGGCATTTCTGTAAAATACCTCAAGGAAGCTCAAATGACAATCTTTTGGTAATAGCAGATGCATCTTAAATCTTCCACAACACTCATTCAAGCAGAACAGGGAGAATCTCATGAAAATTCAAGACTGTACCTGTGCAGTAAAATTCCTGCATGGCTCAATGACAGCATGTCAGCTGATATCTTGTAGGTGTGAAATCACCCCAGCAGCCAGTCTGGCTACCAAGGGCATGATGTACTTCAGAGTCCTGGATTACTGTGCCAATTCATCCACACTACAAAAAATCCAAGTGCAGGGAAGCGGCATTCCCAACAAACTGTAAACCTTACTTACTAAACCCTTGTTTTCACTCATTCTGGCTTGGAGGCAAGAGCCTGCCTCCCACAGTACAGTAGTAAAGCTAGGAACACAGAGCACAGCTTTGAAATGATACATAATGATCATAAAGCAGCCCAGAAAGATGTGTCATAGTCATGTTTCCCCTTGCCACTCCTACATTTTGTTACTTGGAAAAGTGGTTCCCCCGTTTGTTGAAATAACCAGGGATTTTGTCTGGGAAGAGTCAATGTCTTCTCAGCAGCCTCTGTTTTCCATGTCCTCATTTATCACATCCCTAAAAATAATGAAAACAGCAGCAAAGCAGGCAAACATCCAACTGCAGTTTTTAAAGTCAGTCACTTCAATGCATCTGTCACCTCAGGTGGCTTATGCTGAAAGAATACCACAAACAAGCTGCTACTTCTGCTACACTCAATTACTTTTAGATGTCTTTCTTGGATTTATTTGGACACACCCAGAAGGTTAAAATGTTATTTTGTCACCTTAATCCTCACAGACAAACCCCAAACCTTGAGCCAGGAAGAGCCCAATCACACCATTTCTCTCTCTCCACTGTGACCACACTGAGCTCTTCAGGTGAGACTTCCTGCTGCCACAGGTTGTCCCTTGCAGCCAATGGCAATGGCTGTGACAGGAGCATCCTTGAGAAATCCACTGCAATCTGAGCATACAGACAGGCTGAACCCACCCTTGGTGCTGACTGAAGTGCTAGTGACTCCTCTATTGTACTTTGCCTACTCTGGGAAATGTTAAACAAAATCCCTTCAGGGATCAAGGACTACCTGGAGTTCCCATTCTAGATGGATGACTTGAGGCAAGTCTTTTTCCCTTCTGAGAAAGACCACTAAGTGCAACAGGCTTTTCATCAAACTCCTCTACTTGCCATCACAGAGTTAAGGCCCTTGGGGCATGTCAGAAATATCAAACATTAATGTACCAGCAGGCATCAAAAAAGAGAGCTGGGATTGCCAGGACCTTTGAGAGCCACCTGTGGTGACCTCAGGCATAAAAGGACAAAGGATTGTAATGGATAAATTACAGGTAAATACAACTAAGTATTGTCACATGGTTTTAGGTGGGAGATATAGCTAGAAAACTTCTCTTCAGTACTTCTGCATAACCTAATGACACTGTTATCCAACCCAATAATTGCCAGCAAAACAGAACAATTTAGAAAGCAATTAATTTTCCCAATGTCCATTTTTGCAAAGCTAATTTCAAAACACACGTTGCATTGCTGCAACTTCAAAATAAATGTACATCTAAAAGTACTTACTGTTCACTGCACTAAATGCACGTGCCAACTAACAGCACCTGTTTGAATTGAACAAAATCACAGACAATGCTCATTTCCTTACTGAAACTTGTCAGCTGGAGTTTACTCAATTCTATTAAAATAAAACCACTAGAAAGCCTTTTTCCACCCTCTTCTCCTGCAGCCCTGGGCTCCTTACCCAGCTGCATGTGCAAAGCAGCACAAGTCAGCAGTGCTTGTCTATGCTGTAAAGAAAAAAAAAAAAATCAAGGGCTGCAGTGTCGCAATTTTCCTGGGGAAATAGAGACTAAGGAAACTTCACCCTGATTTTACCTGACCTCTGAGGACTCATAGACACAGTGAATGTATCAGCACAGAGCAGAGATGCACGGGATGAAATATTTATGGCTTCTACTTCATCACTGGACCTGAAATAAGGCATGGTTACACCTCTTCCTGAACCCCCTTCCCCAGTGTGGCCATGCCAGCAAAGCTTAGCAGATCTGCAATAGTAGAAACAAAATGCTTGGACACATTTTCAGATATCGATGCATTTTTCTTTTTTCTCCCTTAATAAAGGCAGAAGCAAGAAATGCAAAGGGAATTCTAGCTGAAGCAACCTGCCCCACTCCCAGCTGGGGCACTATGGGGGCTGAGACAGAGACTATTTTAAGATAAGGAAAGGCTGACAACCTTCAGATGTCAACATTTAGCAGTGGGCAGTACTTCAATTATTTACACAGCCATGTCCCTTTCTGAGGAATTGCAAACATTAGGGCATTTTATACCAGAACTGCTGTGCAGAAGAGGAAGTGTTATCAAGAAGGGGTTGAACACTCCCCCCACTCATCCAAGTCAGGATGCTGAGCTTTGGGGAATACTACTGTAATTTGTGAAAAATGCTATATTCAAGGACCTGAAATAAACCACAGACAAGACTGGAGATAACAATGCTTTATTTTTACATTTCAGCAACAGGAGAAATAATTGAAGATGAAATTATCTGCTTTCTTGTAAAGTATAAAAACATTTAATTATAAATATTTAGCTAAAAAAGCGTGATTTATAAAATATAATCTGTGAAGATATATACACAGTTTAATTGTTTAGCAATTCTTTCACCTGACATTAAAGAGTAGAGGTTTTTCTATTTATTATTCCAAGCTCACAGTTTAGTGCTCACAGTTTAAGAAGCAAAACAGACAAGTGAAAAGATGACTGGTGAGTTTTGTTCTGGAAAAAAAAAAAATTTGCCATGAATTGGGGCAAGAGCAGAGGCAGAATTTGAGCAAATCCATGTCTTGAGAGAGGTCTCTAAGGGAACACAGCTCCCCTGCCGTCACTGACAGTGTTTATATCCAGACAAGCAGTAGGCATCTCAACGTTTGTGGGCAAGTTTCTTGTGTTTCCAAGAGAAAATGGCTAATAGCATAGTGCAAGCCCTCGAAATTCAGTTCAGTTAAATGTGCTCACCTCGCTGCTCTCTGAGCAGAGGTTGCTCAGTATGCTGTGCTGGTGGTCCTCTGTTGTGCCTCTAATGAAATCAAACAATGTCACCTTCATGATTCAGGCTATAAGCAAATTTCCAAATAGAAAACCCCAGCGTGCCATCCAATTGCACTGCCCAGCTGACAATACCCCCTAAAAACAGATACAGCTGCCTAAGGCTGGAAAATAACAGTGAAGCTGTACAGTACACTAAATGGGATGGAATGTGAAAGAAGATCAATGGTCAGGCAACTCAGTTTTCTATTCCTCGTTTAAGAGAGCCAGCTTCCTCCCTTCGAAGTCTTGGGAAATCTCGCCTCTTATTGAGGGGTTTGTTACTATGGCACTTCAGAGAAGAGAAACTGGAAGACTCTTCAACATGCTGGGTGGCAGAAAATGCTACAGGAAATGATAGTGAATTTGATCCATGTCCCTAGTAATTATCTTTCTCTCTTCCCAGTGTTTTCACAGAGCCTGTGGCACAGAGCTTTGAGGAATATGAAAAGGGTGACAACACCCAACAGCAGTACAACCATACAGAAGTCAAGCTGTTCTTTGTACACCTTGATTTACACAAGACCTCACTATTTGCCTGTAAGCAAGGAATGAATTAATACAGGATTAAGAGAAAAAGGATGTATAGGAAAGAATGAAATAGGCAAACATGACACTTGTCAGTGCTCACCCATGATTTGCTACCTGCTGTTTCTGCTTTAGGGTGATGTGCTTGTAACAGTTCAGAGCAAACAGCCCGTACACAGCTCCTACTATTCACATCATTATGAATGCATAGTAACTGCAAGAGTTGTGCCCTTAGGAACTCAGGAGGATCTTCAGGAAAGGAAGGTTAGCGAAGCTGTGATGAGTTTTAGGCAGGATCCAAGCAGTTCTGTCCAGGCAGAGCCCTGATCTGGGAAACGTACCAAGTCGTGTGCAATTTCAGAGTGCATATTGGCCGGTCAGTTACTGGGTAAATGCAGACTTTAACTCCCTGAAAGCTGCTCGGCGGTGCTTCCTTTCCTCCTCTTCCCGCTTTCGCTCATCCTGCTCAGCTTTTATCTCTGCTTCAAACTTACTGGCTGAGGAGAGGGCTTGAGCCTTTATGAGACAGAGAGAAAATAAACAAGTGTCAAGCCTTGCATCTGAGGGAGAGCCAAAGCCTGAGCTACTCCCAGATAAGCAACACAGAACTGTTTGCTGCACCTCCCAGTGCTTGCTGAGATCCTCTGTCAGGACAGCTCAAGTATTAATTATGCTGCAGTGTTTGGGTATTTACACCCAATACCTGTTACCTTCCTTAACTTTCACATCAACAAAAGACAGGTCACTTACTAATAAGTCACTAACACGGGACCAAAACAATGCCATCAGTACTGGGTCACATACATTATTTCCGTAAGCCGGCAGCAGGGCATAGGTTGTGAGTATGCAGTGGGAGAAACTGCCGCAGAAAACACTCTGAATCACAGCCAAATCTAAGAACATCATACTACACCATGGATAATCTGCAGATCAAAGAGACATTGTTTACTTGCTGGCTATTTTTCCAGCTTTCATCTCAGTACATCTGCTGTGCAATAGCTGTGTTAGGCTCTTGGGAAAAAAACTTCTTATGTAAACAAGCAGGATTATTTTCTCTCCAAGAGAGCTTTCAGAAAGGGTGCTTTGTCAGCTTCGGATGGTGTACAGCTCTTTTTGCCAACCCCAGGACCCTGCAGAATAATTTTGATTCCAAAGGTTACAGAGAGCTGCTCAAGAAAGAGATGTCTGAAATCCTATACTCCAAAACATTCCATTCACCACTGAACTCAGAGTGTTCTGGTTGAGGGAGGTTTTGCAAAATGGGAAAACTCTGACCCTATTGCATTATTTTTCTCAGCATTTTTGTCTTTAAAACAGGTCAGCCAGCTAGTGCCAGCCACAGGGACACAGGTCAGCCAGTCAGCTCTACCAGGGTAAGACCCAGAAGACAGACTGAATTACACTGCTCTGGTGCGTTGACCGAGTCATAGAAAGGCTCTAGCTAGAGTGCAACAAAATTTGAAAGGAAACTCAGCTACAGTTGGGTTGCTAAGCTTCAGCAACCGCTGAGTTTTTTCATATTCCTCTGTGCCACACCATACCTTAGCTTCAAAGAAGTTCTTGGCTCCTTTGACTCCCTCAATGGATACATCTATCTCTGAGAGCTTCGCAAGAGTCAATAGGCCGCTGTCCTCTTCAAGTTCCCCAGCTGCAGCTTTATGGAAAATCAGCAGGAACTAGCAAGACAGAGAGGAAACATTCAGGTTTTTCACTAAGGCTCAAACGACTTTAAACAGAAACAGCACAATCACCTGGAGAGGATGGAATTCACATTTCAGAGCAAAGGAAACCAGGTCTAGATAAACCAAGTGGTACCAAGGAACTTGTGCTCCAGTACACAGTCCTGTTACAGGCTAAAAGCAGTAGGAATCTCATAGGAAAACAAGGTTTCCTGGGAACCAGAGCCCTGGTAAAGCACAGTTCCTACCAAGCCTGAGCTGCTATGTGGTTAGAGGAAGGAGGCCACCACTGCACCTGCCCTGTACAACCATAGGGCAAGCTCAGATATAGCTCTTTATGTCCCCATACCCTAATGGTGTATTCACAAGCCCACCACCAGCTTCCTCAGTGTTCTAGGGACTCAGATCACAGCCCATGACAATGAAAGCACGGCAAACACAGTCCTGGTTCACCTCTGGCTCCCCAAACCAAGGCATCAGTGCAGTCCTTTTAGAGAGAACAGCAACCCAGGTGTGTGCATGCCCTTGTGACAGAGTGGCTTGAAAAAGTGTCCACAGAGCAAGCTGGTGTGAAACTTCTGTCCTGCACTGGACCATGGCCATTTAACAAATCCAGAGTCACTACAGCAGAGTGGGTATTGGGAAATAAATTGCAAAGGGAAACAAACAGGAAAAGAGAGGTGTACCTCATTCCACAAAAGCATACTTTTTGTTCTAACAGAAGGAACAAAACCTGCCTGCTTAAAAATAAAGACCTCTGCAGCACCATCCACCTGCCAACCGAACTCCAGGTTAAGATGTGGAAGCTCTAGGTGTACTTGCAGAGGTCCTGTAACTCCCTGCTATTATTGGTGATCCCAGGACGTGTCTCAGTGCTTGGAACAGCACGGAGAGAACAGACACAAGGACAAGCCATCCAGGTACAAAAGGAGCACAAGCAACAAAGCTGCACTGGTGCAGCACTTCAGGTCAGGTCAGAGGGCTGCAGATACCAGGTAGTGTTGCCCTGAAATCCCTTTGCACAGGAACATCAAATATCTCTAAGTACTGTGCTCCTCAGACTGGCAGGCTGGGTAGTTTGCTGCTTCCTATGGAGAGCCCGAGCTGTCCCAGAGGAGGGCAGCAGAGTCCCAGCATCCAAACCGAGCCAGCCCTCCTTCAAGTTGCTCACAGAAGCTGGTGGGAATGCAAGAATTTGGGAAGGCTTCCCATGAGGAAGGGTGTGGAGATGACAGCAGCGCTGGCCACCCTCTCGCGAAGGCAGCGTCACCAGGGACTGCTCCATGCAACAGCCTCTTAACCCGTGAGTGCTCAGCACAGGGCAAGCAGAAAGCAGACCGGGCTTGGCAAGGGAACTTTTCCCTCTCCAAACACATTGCAGTGGGTTGACCCTGGCTGGATGCCAGGCTACCAAAGCCACTCTATCACTCCCCTTCTCATCTGGATAGGCGAGAGAAAATACAACAGAAGTTCATGAGTTAAGGACCTGGAGAGATTATTCACCAAAATACTGTCATAGGCAAAAAAGGCTCAACTTGGGGATATTAATCGAATTTATTACTAACAAAATTAGAGCAGGATAATGAGAAGTAAAATAAATCTTAAAGACACCTTCCCCCCACCCCTCCCTCATTCCCAGCTCTACCTGCTTTCTCCAGTGGCACCGGGAGACAGGGAATGGGGGTTATGGTCAGTTCTTGCACAGGTTGCCACTGTGCAGGGAAAAGAGTCCTTCCCCTGCTCCAGCATGGGCTCCTCTCTCCACAGGTCTACAGGTCTCTGCCAGGAGTCTGCTCCAGCATAGGCTTCCCATGGGTTCACATCCTCCTTTCAGGCAACCACCTGCTCTGGCATGGGTATCATCCACGGGCTGCAGGTGGATCTCTGCATCCCCATGGACCTCCATGGGCTGCAGGGGAACAGCCTGTTTCACATGGTCTGCACCACAGGCTGCAGGGGAACCTCAGCTCCAGCACGTGGATCACCTCCTGCCCCTCCTTCTCCACGGACCTGGGTTTCTGCAAAGCTGTTCCTCTCACATATTCTCACTCTTCTCTTCTCTGGCCATAGTTACCTCTGCACAACAACTTTTTAACATTCTTAAATATGTTATCACAGAGGCATTACTATCATTCCCGATTGGCTCGCCTTAGTGGCAGGTCTGTCCTGGAGCCAGCTGGCTTTGGCTTACCAGACACGGGGGAAGATTCTAACAGCTTCTCACGGAAGCCACTCCTTGTAGACCCCCACTATGAAAACCTGGCCATGCAAACCCAATACACACATGTAAGAAATAAATGGTTCACTGCTGAACAGGCAAAGCATCCTTCCTGGAAAGAAACCAAATCCTCCCCAAGACATCCATTCTCTCTGCTCAGATCCACTGGGCTCTGGCTAGTTCCTCTTCGTCACCACCAGGCACGGTGACACAGAGGGCTGGCAGCTAGGCTGGAATTAGTCATGGTTCCTCCTGCTCCACCCTGCAAGTCCCACTTCCTGGCACTGGAAAAGAGCAGTGGAGACAGCACAATCCTGAGGTCTGATACAGCTGTCACCTGGGGAGGGACTGGGTCATGAGTACAAATGAGCATGAATCATCCTGAAACTAAGGGATGGGGCAGCAATCCTCTAGAAGAATATAGGTTGCTGTGGCCACAAAAGGTGGGCTGAGTTAAAGGAAACTTGGGACTGAGACATTGGTTGGGGTGGACAGAGCACAACATCAGTCCCAAGCATCTGGCAAGGTGGACTATGGGACATCATGCTGGTTTCCACAGGAGCTCAGCAGCAATCCTTCCTCATGTCAGCACATAGCCTGCAGCCGACCTCACCAGGTATTTACCCTTGAGGTATTGGTCCTTATTAACTAGAGAACNCAGCCCTCCTTCAAGTTGCTCACAGAAGCTGGTGGGAATGCAAGAATTTGGGAAGGCTTCCCATGAGGAAGGGTGTGGAGATGACAGCAGCGCTGGCCACCCTCTCGCGAAGGCAGCGTCACCAGGGACTGCTCCATGCAACAGCCTCTTAACCCGTGAGTGCTCAGCACAGGGCAAGCAGAAAGCAGACCGGGCTTGGCAAGGGAACTTTTCCCTCTCCAAACACATTGCAGTGGGTTGACCCTGGCTGGATGCCAGGCTACCAAAGCCACTCTATCACTCCCCTTCTCATCTGGATAGGCGAGAGAAAATACAACAGAAGTTCATGAGTTAAGGACCTGGAGAGATTATTCACCAAAATACTGTCATAGGCAAAAAAGGCTCAACTTGGGGATATTAATCGAATTTATTACTAACAAAATTAGAGCAGGATAATGAGAAGTAAAATAAATCTTAAAGACACCTTCCCCCCACCCCTCCCTCATTCCCAGCTCTACCTGCTTTCTCCAGTGGCACCGGGAGACAGGGAATGGGGGTTATGGTCAGTTCTTGCACAGGTTGCCACTGTGCAGGGAAAAGAGTCCTTCCCCTGCTCCAGCATGGGCTCCTCTCTCCACAGGTCTACAGGTCTCTGCCAGGAGTCTGCTCCAGCATAGGCTTCCCATGGGTTCACATCCTCCTTTCAGGCAACCACCTGCTCTGGCATGGGTATCATCCACGGGCTGCAGGTGGATCTCTGCATCCCCATGGACCTCCATGGGCTGCAGGGGAACAGCCTGTTTCACATGGTCTGCACCACAGGCTGCAGGGGAACCTCAGCTCCAGCACGTGGATCACCTCCTGCCCCTCCTTCTCCACGGACCTGGGTTTCTGCAAAGCTGTTCCTCTCACATATTCTCACTCTTCTCTTCTCTGGCCATAGTTACCTCTGCACAACAACTTTTTAACATTCTTAAATATGTTATCACAGAGGCATTACTATCATTCCCGATTGGCTCGCCTTAGTGGCAGGTCTGTCCTGGAGCCAGCTGGCTTTGGCTTACCAGACACGGGGGAAGATTCTAACAGCTTCTCACGGAAGCCACTCCTTGTAGACCCCCACTATGAAAACCTGGCCATGCAAACCCAATACACACATGTAAGAAATAAATGGTTCACTGCTGAACAGGCAAAGCATCCTTCCTGGAAAGAAACCAAATCCTCCCCAAGACATCCATTCTCTCTGCTCAGATCCACTGGGCTCTGGCTAGTTCCTCTTCGTCACCACCAGGCACGGTGACACAGAGGGCTGGCAGCTAGGCTGGAATTAGTCATGGTTCCTCCTGCTCCACCCTGCAAGTCCCACTTCCTGGCACTGGAAAAGAGCAGTGGAGACAGCACAATCCTGAGGTCTGATACAGCTGTCACCTGGGGAGGGACTGGGTCATGAGTACAAATGAGCATGAATCATCCTGAAACTAAGGGATGGGGCAGCAATCCTCTAGAAGAATATAGGTTGCTGTGGCCACAAAAGGTGGGCTGAGTTAAAGGAAACTTGGGACTGAGACATTGGTTGGGGTGGACAGAGCACAACATCAGTCCCAAGCATCTGGCAAGGTGGACTATGGGACATCATGCTGGTTTCCACAGGAGCTCAGCAGCAATCCTTCCTCATGTCAGCACATAGCCTGCAGCCGACCTCACCAGGTATTTACCCTTGAGGTATTGGTCCTTATTAACTAGAGAACACCAGCAATCTGCATTCAGCTCCCATTGCCAGCCTGTCTCACACCCTTGCTGGGCCCAGGACACGCCATGTGCAGCTAAGCCTCAGGGAAATGTCAACAGAGAAGCAAAAGTGAATAATGTAGGTCGGTATCTTTCAAAGCTTTGCTCTCAAAGAGGACAACAGGACCCACACTTTCCAACCCACTAACATGCTAAATTGTATGTGCTCTCACATCCTTCATGATCCAAGACCTACCCCACAGGGCCAGGCTGGACATCACACAAGGAAAGGTGTGGGACTGACAGGCAGCAGCACCCTTGCAACAACAGCTTGCCAGAAAAGCAGCACTACGTAAGGATGTGGTTTGCACCAACCCTGATAGCAAACACATCATATGGGTCAACATTTCAGCTGGTGAGGGCGTGGGGGGCAGTGGGTGGATTTCTGTGAGTTCTAGGTAGCAGCTCCAATTACACGTTACTATTACAGCAATTAACTCTGGTTTCCTGTGGTAATGATGGAACTAGACAGTCAGAGGTGTGGGGTTTTTTCCTCCCACTACACCTAATCTTTTTAAGCCTAAACTTCATTGCTTGAGTCACAGCAGGAGTCTTGTACAGTTAATTGTTGATGTATTGGTGGACATTGCAAGGTCAATGGTAGAAGGCAGCTTTCCTAATTGGGCCTGTGGTTCATCAGCAGCCTGCTTGCCAGGCAACAGCTTACCTGGAATGGGAGGACACTACTCAAAGCAGCAGAAAAAGGTGATCTATTGCAAGTGAAAGAGGTCCCTACCAATTCTCTGTCCAGGCCACAAGAAGAGTATGTTCAGGCAGGTATGCCAGGACTTGCTATACTCTGCATAGGCAGAGAGGAGCCCTCCAGTGCGATAGTTGCACCCTACTGAGTTCAGACACTCATTTAAACCAGGTTTCTCCTGGTAGTATCTGAGTGACCCAAGTCAGCTTAGTCACCCTCCACATGCTTGCTTGTCACCACCAATGAGAAGCAGAATGGGACAGGCCTATGGGATGGTTGAGGCCTCCTAACCCACCAGGGAACCTGCTTCCCTGACTGACCTCGGCCTGAACACAGCAGCTGGACAGGGCACACCTGCAGCAAGGCAAGAAACATCCTGCTCCTTTCTACCACAGGAAGCTCTGGGTGTCTGACAAAGCTTCTGTGTAATTTGTCCCCAGAGCTCTGCCAGTGATGCTCCCTCATTCCAACCCATGGACCACTCAAGCTTGCATTTGCTTGACCATTGTTTTGCATCTGGCAAGAAGCTTCAACAGCACCAGCTGCTGCATGCCACATGCCAGGGGCTGGCAGCACAGGCAGCCGTGCAGGGGGCTGTGCTCCAGACAGGTGGCAGCAGAAGGGGAGCTGCTCTGCCACTTGTGCCATGCCACTGATGCCAGGACATCACAGCATCTTTCAGCACCTTGAGGATAAAGGCATTTCTCTTCCATGGGAGAGAGCCCCTGCAGCAAGCCTGGAGGCTGTCCCCAGCTCTTCACCTGGAATGAAGGGTGGCCCAGAAGGCACACAGAGAGACAGAGGGCTCCTCAGCCCACGAAGTGATTCGGCAGTCAGTGACCTGGGGCCATGGGCACAGTGCTGTTCCTGTGCCATTGGATTCTTTGCTACCTCCAGTTCACCTCTGACTGGGCACCAGAGAACTCAGGGACAGGTTCTCACTTCCCAGATTTGCGTATCCTTCCCCCTCTCTTGTAACCCAAGTCTTTGGCCTCTGTCTTTTCTTGCTGCCCTCCTGCAGTGAAATGAACCCAACAAAGCCCTCGGGGCATGAAAGCAGAGGGAGATGGGTGTGATGTGCCAGCGCAGAGAGATGGTGCAGCAGCTCCATGAGTGACAGTCACCCCTCATGCCCCAACCAGCCCAGCCAGTCATGGGCCTTGGCTGCTCATCCTCCCTCCCAGCACTGCCAGAGCTCTCAAACTTCCACAATGGAGAGCTTGACGTTCCAAGCCCTACCCTGGAAGAGGCATGGTGAGAGCACCATGCCTGCAGAAACAAAGCAGCCCAGCTGCTCAGGGCCCACCACAGCCATCTCATGGGGCGGAAGGAAGCAGGACAGCAGCACAGCCCTCAAAACCAGTACAGGACATAAGCGGTGCTGCCCCTCCTCCTGCTACCTAAGGGGCTGTGGGTTGATTCAGAAAACCAGTGTGACATTTGCTTGTGACCAAGCCAGCTATCAAAGTCTGAGAGGAGGAGATGATGCAACAGGAGCTTTTGGTACCTGGGTTTCCCCCTTTCTGCTGAGATGATTTGGGTACCCCTGAGTGCATGCAGGTCACTGCTCAAATTTTCACTCTTCCTCTGCCTGGCAGAGGATTCTGGCCTGTCCTCCCAGCTGTCACAATACACTGGTAACAGACAGACCTGTTTGAGCCGTGTCCCTGCTGAGCGTACCAGCGTGCAGTACCAAACTGCTGCATCCCCATATTTATTCCTTGCTGCAGGGAGGTGACCACCCCTCATAAAGCTTGCCATGGCTGGTCACTGCATGATGCAGAGAGGGTCCAAATACAAATTGGAAGAGACAGGCTTTTGTGCCCCATGAGATGAGCTGCTCCAAGCAGAGCTCCTGCACTGCACCTGAAATGAGGCCTGAGCTGCTGTACCACAGGAGCCAAGCAATGAGACCTGGAAACAGAAGGGACATAACTCCCTCCAGCTGCAACAGGGAGCTCAGTAAGCACTCCCAGCAGCTGCAACTGGGCTCAAATGTGCTCCCAAAGCAAGCAGGGAGGTTGGAGAGCTTTGGGATCAGGTACCATGACTGTCACGTGGAGACGGAGGCTAACAATGCTCTGCACCCTTGGCATGGGGAAGCTCATCGGTTTCTCCACTGCACCCCACCACTGGAAAAACACAGAGGGGAGAGGGCAGAGTACTGGGCCCAGCTGCCTCCTCCTTCCACCCCACAGCCACATCCCTGTCTGTTACGGCAGCCACCCTCACCTCACGGAAGCTGAGCTTCCCATCAAAGTCTTCATCCACCTCCTTGATCATGTTCTTCAGCCCCAGGTGGGTCTGCGGGGCTCCCAGCTTTTCCATCATCAGCTTCAGCTCCATTAGGTCGATATATCCATCCCGTCCCGAGTCATACCTGCAGGGTGCAAAAGAGAAGGGGTCAACCATCATCATCCCCATACTCATCTCCCCAGAAGAGGAACCACGCACATGGATAAAGTCACTGTGTGGTCCAAAGCTCAGCAGAGTGGGGAAGCTGCATGATATGGCTAGTGCTGAGATATATTAAGCTCAGGGAAGTAGCTGTCAGCTTTCAGAGCTGTCCCACCAGACAGAGAAGTACTCAGGGGAACTCAGACCAAACCACCCACACAGAAGGAGCATGGAGGAACTCAGCTTATCTCAGAGGGATTTTCATTTCACCCACATGCCTGTCCAGCACAAAGGTTACTTGCACGCAGCTTACACCATGCACCAGCATGGTGAGGCAAAGGCATGCAGAGTCAGCTGCTGCCAGGTTTCCTGCTAGTTTCAAGGAGAAACAGGGAGCAGAGACCAAGCAGAACCTCTTGGCAGAAAGCAATCTTTTTTCGTAAGCAAAACTCTCCCCC
>VZRS01012765.1:1822-32372 GCA_013398055.1 Ifrita kowaldi
AAAAGGTCCCCTCAGAGCTGGGGTTGTGTCCCCACTACCTCGGGAATGCCCCCCGATCACCCCACACACTGTGGGCCTGAGGCGTGGGGAGATGTCGAGACTGAAGGAGAGGGAAAAGGAAATGTTCAAGGTGAGGCTGAATGGGGCACTGAGCAAACTAGGAAGAAATATGGGAAGAGATGTTTCCCTTGTGTCCCCACTACCTCGGGAATGCCCCCCGATCACCCCACACACTGTGGGCCTGAGGCGTGGGGAGATGTCGAGACTGAAGGAGAGGGAAAAGGAAATGTTCAAGGTGAGGCTGAATGGGGCTCTGAGCAACCTAGGAAGCAATATGGGAAGAGATGTTTCCCTGTGAGGGTGTAAGGCCCTGGAACAGGTTGCCCAGAGCAGCTGTGGCTGCCCCATCTCTGGGAGTGTCCAAGGCCAGGTTGGACAGGGTTTGGAGCAGCCTGGGATAGTGGAAGGTGTCCCTGCCTGTGGCAGGGGGTGGAATGAGATCCACTTTAAGGTCCCTTGCAACTCAAGCCACTCTGTGATTTTATGATTCTAATTGTGTAAGCAAAAAAAAAAAGAGGATCTGTGAAAAAGGATACCCTCCTACCCTGGAAAACAAAGTAATGATCCCCAAGGATTTCTGGGCCTTAATTTGTAATAGTAAAGACCTCAGCAAGGAAGAATAAAGAATTTAAAAGTCATCCTCTTCTGAATTTGTGGGCAAAGCAGCAAACTGCTGCACACACAGAGGATGTCCTGTGCAGTAGGAAGGGTGAAAATTTCAGACCTTTCATTTTCAACAGAGTAAAAAAGGTGTGAGAAAGCTGACAGTGTTTGGAGTTCTTGGGTAACTGTTACCTTTGGTCTGTCTCCAGCAATATGATTGTGTCTGGACTTACAGAAATAGTTTTGAGTGAGGAAAGATGTCAACAGCTGAGAATTTATTACTAAAAGAAATAAAAGGGAAAAAGATCCTATTCACATTTTTCCCTCTAAAAGGGTCACCAGGGTTTAGGTGCAGCAATGCAAAGACAGCAGACTGGATGGAAATAGCCAACTCACCACATTTAAATAGTTCATTTGTGTTTACAAATTCAAATGTTAGTTACCTGTCTGAGGGATGTTCTCAGTGGAGCCTTAGTGATTTCTGTGTGAGTTACTGGGATAATGAAGGGTGTTGAGCAGACAGGAAAGAAAACTGTCTAAAGACTGGTTGTTTTTTTCTTGTCAGTCAATTATCTCTAACAAAACCATTGCTCAGAGATTTTGCCTTTTCTGCTTGAGGCCTTAAGAAGGAGGATGAAATCTTGGGTTTAGTTTAGAACTGCTGTGATGGGCTGACCTGGTATTCAAAGGCAACATAAAACCAAAAAGGTGTGAGTGATGAGAAATAGGTTGCAAATCCCTTGTAGGCTATGCAGACATGGAGGCACAGAGAGGCTATTTCTACATACATCTGTATTCCTGGGACACAGGGAACTGCCAGCATGCCCTGAATCTGTGGATTCAGATACCCAGTCATTTCCCAAGGTGCTGCCAGAAAAGCCAGTCTGGCTCTGAGAATCAGCCAGCTCAGGATACAGACAGAGCATGACACTGCTCTCTGGATTGTCACTGTACTGGGGTGACCCTGGCTGGACAGTGGATGCCTCCCAAAACTGCTCTCACTCCCCTCCTCAGCTGGGCAGGGAAAGAAAATACAATGAAAGGCTCGTTGTTGGGATAAGGGCAGAGAGAGATCACTCACCAGTTACTGTCAAGAGCAAAAGAGATTGAGGAAATCAGTTTCATTTATTACCAATCAAATCAGAGTAGGGCAATGAGAAATAAACCCGAATCTTAAATCACTTTTTCCCCACCTCTCCTTTCTTCCCAGGCTCACTCTCTCTCCTGATTCTCTATCCCTCATTCAAAGTGGTGCAGGGTGACAGGGAATGGGGCTGTTGCCAGTCCAGCACCACATTGTCTCTGACGCTCCTTCCTCCTTAGGGGCTGGACTTCTCACGCTCTCCCCCTGCTCCAGCATGGGCCTCCCATGGGGTCACAGCCTCCTTCAGACATCCCCATGCTCTGGCATGGGTGTCCATGAGCTACAGGTAGGTCTCTGCACGCCCATGCCCTCCATGGCTCCATCAGACATGGAGGGAAGCTCCAGCACCTAACAGGAGTCAGCCCCGTGTCAAAGCTTTGTCACCCAAACCCAGCACAGTCACACAGGTGCCAGCACAAGTTGCTCCTGCCAAGGGATGCCAAAAGGTTCCAACCAGTGGAAGCATTTCTGGCATGGCTCTAAAACACCACATGGATTAGCCCAATACAGCCAGCTCAGGGCTCAGGGGTTGGCATCTACTGTCAAATATTATCCCCATCCTCTACTTTGTCTCTCCTCACATCTGTTTGTGTTCACTTGAAGTTATCAGTGATAACAATACTTACATTTTCACATCTGCTCCCCCCTTTCTTGCCAAACATAGCTCGCTGTTGTACAAAAGACAGAAAGTAAAAACATTGTTTAAGAGTGCAAATAAACTTGGAGTAATTGTTCCCATCCTAGATATCAGTTGAATTTCTCTTCATTGATGTCAGATTTGGCGAACTGCTTCTGTGCTCAGCAGTTTATGTGGGTTTTTATCCAGCTAGGTGGAT
The DNA here is from genome assembly GCA_013398055.1 of Ifrita kowaldi. Lineage (NCBI taxonomy): Eukaryota > Metazoa > Chordata > Aves > Passeriformes > Cinclosomatidae > Ifrita > Ifrita kowaldi. The sequence continues at coordinate 4,466 of VZRS01012765.1, forward strand.
AAAGCACAAGATGCCATCCATCCTTAGACCTCTCCCCACCCTTTTCCCAACAGCAGTTCTTTAAAAGTCATAGAATCACAGAATCACAAAATGGTTTGGGTTGGAAGGGACCTCAAAGCTCATCTCATTCTAATGCCCTGCCATAGGCAGGGACACCATGCAGTAGAGCAGTTATTCCAAGTCCTGTCCAACCTGGCCTTGAATGCTTCCAGGGATAGGGAAGCCCCAACTTTCCTGGGCAAGCTGGGAAATTAGCAATTCAAAAGGTTTTTGCAATTTGGGAATCAAAAGGTTTTCTGCCAGGTAACTGGAGTTATTAGATGTGTGCAGTGATTGATGGTTGTTTTTTATCAAGCAAACTTTAAATCTCTTTAAAAAAGAGTTAAGAAGGATCATCCAGTGAATGAGAACAGGAGGAGAGTTCTGACATCACAATAAACCAACAGCCCAGCTAACAGAGCATTCATCAGCTGCCTGTGGCCAATCTCAAATACTTGGGAGAAGAGTAACATCTGTGTGAGTGTTGTACAAGAGAAGAAATCCTTTCCTAACCTTGTCAGTGATTACAGTGTGCCCTCTCTGGCACTGTCTGCATCAAATATTAGCTGTGGGAGATAATTATTGTTAAATTAACTTTAATCTGTTTCATTTTAACATGCAAAAATATTTCATAATAAATGTACTAGAATGGTTAAAACACCCTTTCCTGGCAACAGGCACAGCAGGACAATGGTGTTTTTGCAAACTACACATAGGGAGGGGATTGCCTTGAGGGATAGAAAAGCCCTGTGTATCACAGCTAAAAACATAACATCATCAGAGCAACACTTCAGTGACTGATCTCTGCTCTCTGGTGACCAGGGACAGGACCAAAGGGAATGGCTAAAGCAGTGTCATGGAAGGTTTAAGTGAATATTAGGAAAAGATTCTTCCCCCCAGAGGGTGGTCGGATACTGAACAGGCTCCACAGCATTTGTTGTGGCCCCAAAGCTGCCAGAGCTCCAGGAGCGTTCAGACAACGCTCTCAGGCGCAGAGTGGGATTGTTGGGGTGTCCTGTGCAGAGCCAGGGGTTGGACTCAATGATCCTTGTGGGTCCTTTCCCACTCAGGCTACTCTATTCCATGATATTCTATGACTCGCACAACTTTATGCAGTGTATGAAATAACCAATTCAACAAGTGTTTCCATGGACATGGATTTTAGACAACTATAAAAAAGCAAGTACAACAAGCAAGTACCACCAGCGCTGAATCAGGTCTGGAATGAGGAGTTACACTCACCTCTGTTCACTCTTGCTGCCAAACTTTTATGGCCCCATCTGTTGTCGTTATATGCGCAGTTGAATCCATATTTACTCAGCACATATTTGCTCAGTATATAAGCCAAGTTACTACCCACTTCATATGCCCAATGACAGGATAGCTGGACATGCTAATTAATGAATTGGCCTCTGGGGTGAAATTATGTCCGCATTAAGAAGATTCACNTCCCCATCCTCTACTTTGTCTCTCCTCACATCTGTTTGTGTTCACTTGAAGTTATCAGTGATAACAATACTTACATTTTCACATCTGCTCCCCCCTTTCTTGCCAAACATAGCTCGCTGTTGTACAAAAGACAGAAAGTAAAAACATTGTTTAAGAGTGCAAATAAACTTGGAGTAATTGTTCCCATCCTAGATATCAGTTGAATTTCTCTTCATTGATGTCAGATTTGGCGAACTGCTTCTGTGCTCAGCAGTTTATGTGGGTTTTTATCCAGCTAGGTGGATAAAGCACAAGATGCCATCCATCCTTAGACCTCTCCCCACCCTTTTCCCAACAGCAGTTCTTTAAACGTCATAGAATCACAGAATCACAAAATGGTTTGGGTTGGAAGGGACCTCAAAGCTCATCTCATTCTAATGCCCTGCCATAGGCAGGGACACCATGCAGTAGAGCAGTTATTCCAAGTCCTGTCCAACCTGGCCTTGAATGCTTCCAGGGATAGGGAAGCCCCAACTTTCCTGGGCAAGCTGGGAAATTAGCAATTCAAAAGGTTTTTGCAATTTGGGAATCAAAAGGTTTTCTGCCAGGTAACTGGAGTTATTAGATGTGTGCAGTGATTGATGGTTGTTTTTTATCAAGCAAACTTTAAATCTCTTTAAAAAAGAGTTAAGAAGGATCATCCAGTGAATGAGAACAGGAGGAGAGTTCTGACATCACAATAAACCAACAGCCCAGCTAACAGAGCATTCATCAGCTGCCTGTGGCCAATCTCAAATACTTGGGAGAAGAGTAACATCTGTGTGAGTGTTGTACAAGAGAAGAAATCCTTTCCTAACCTTGTCAGTGATTACAGTGTGCCCTCTCTGGCACTGTCTGCATCAAATATTAGCTGTGGGAGATAATTATTGTTAAATTAACTTTAATCTGTTTCATTTTAACATGCAAAAATATTTCATAATAAATGTACTAGAATGGTTAAAACACCCTTTCCTGGCAACAGGCACAGCAGGACAATGGTGTTTTTGCAAACTACACATAGGGAGGGGATTGCCTTGAGGGATAGAAAAGCCCTGTGTATCACAGCTAAAAACATAACATCATCAGAGCAACACTTCAGTGACTGATCTCTGCTCTCTGGTGACCAGGGACAGGACCAAAGGGAATGGCTAAAGCAGTGTCATGGAAGGTTTAAGTGAATATTAGGAAAAGATTCTTCCCCCCAGAGGGTGGTCGGATACTGAACAGGCTCCACAGCATTTGTTGTGGCCCCAAAGCTGCCAGAGCTCCAGGAGCGTTCAGACAACGCTCTCAGGCGCAGAGTGGGATTGTTGGGGTGTCCTGTGCAGAGCCAGGGGTTGGACTCAATGATCCTTGTGGGTCCTTTCCCACTCAGGCTACTCTATTCCATGATATTCTATGACTCGCACAACTTTATGCAGTGTATGAAATAACCAATTCAACAAGTGTTTCCATGGACATGGATTTTAGACAACTATAAAAAAGCAAGTACAACAAGCAAGTACCACCAGCGCTGAATCAGGTCTGGAATGAGGAGTTACACTCACCTCTGTTCACTCTTGCTGCCAAACTTTTATGGCCCCATCTGTTGTCGTTATATGTGCAGTTGAATCCATATTTACTCAGCACATATTTGCTCAGTATATAAGCCAAGTTACTACCCACTTCATATGCCCAATGACAGGATAGCTGGACATGCTAATTAATGAATTGGCCTCTGGGGTGAAATTATGTCCGCATTAAGAAGATTCACATTGATATTAATAAGGTCAGAACATCATTGCTGATGGCTGAGTCATGGCTGAGCTGCGTACCACAGACACGTAAACAGTGGATCTGCCCTAGGAGGCTTGTTCAATGGTATGTTTATCCAAATGGATCAAGTTATGGTGATATCAGGGGTCAAAAATCACATGAAACCATAACCATAATACTGCATTGTACAGGCTTTTTATCGTCTGTTGAGATGAGCTCACAGGAGTCCTGAATTTCAGACATAACTCCCTAGCCAAGGGCCTGGAATCAACTCTTTCCAATTATCTTGTAACCCAGCATTGCCAGTTTTTCTACTCCTCACCCAACCTGCTGTTTCCACCCATTGCATCCTCTGCCCACATTCCCAAATCCTCAGCACCTTGCACCCTGTCTCTTCTGTTGAAGGTTCTTCCACTTTCCCCAAAACTTCTCTTTCTTTGGTACTTCATCTCTGCAGCACCAGTGAAGTCTGAATCCGAACGTGATCATGCCCAGACCAAAATATATTCACTCGAGATGCTTGTTTGCTACCCGTGGAGGTGCGTGAGGCAACTCTACACATAAAAACTGCCACGTGGTCTTATCATAAAATCCCAGAATGGTTTAGGTTGAAAAGGACCTTAGAGACCATCTTGTTCCACCCCCTGCCATGGGTGGGGCCCCTAGACCAGATTGCTCCAGGCCCTGTCCAACCTGGCCTGGAACACTCACAGGGATGGGGCAGCCACAGCTTCTCTGGGCAACCTGTGCCAGGGCCTCACCACCCTCACAGGGAAGAATTTTTGTTAGTGCCTACTCTAACCTGCCCTCTGGCAGTGGCACAAACATTCCCCCTTGTCCTGTCATTCCAGGCCCTTGTTCAAGGTTTCTCTCCAGGTCTCTGGTAACCCCTCTGGGCACTGGAAGGTGCTCAAAGGTCTCCCTGGAGCCTTCTCTTCTCCAGGCTGAACAGCCCCAACTCTTCCTTCAAAACACTCTCTGGATCATTTGAAGGACTTGTTTCTTTTTTTTTTTTTTCCTCTCCAGGTTTCCTGCAAACAACTCACCCTTGTTTTGTTTTGGTTGCCTCGATCCTGTCCCAGACCTCACACTGGCACAAGTCCCCCTCATACCAGAGAGCTTTTCCACCCAAGTTCCCGAGCTGATACAAATGTCAGAACAGCAGGAGAAAGCACAGAAACCCTCTGTTTTCTACCCACCCAACTGGAAATCCTGCTATGAGCATGTTTGACAACACAAATCCAATTTTTAAGCACATTTAGGTATAAATTCAGAGTCTGCCAGAGGTCAAGTTTGATCTCTCTTTTTCCTTTATTTAGATGTGGATGGCCAAAGGTCCTTTGAAAAAGTGCTTAATAAGGGAAGAACTATAGGAACTCAAGTGCTGCTGGGAACAAAGGTCTGAGAGATTTGCAGGCACAATAATGATGAATAGCAGAAAAATAACTACATCTGCACAGTTGCTTTAGATTTTTAGGATAGAGAAAAACTAGTAATAAAACTTTATTGAAGCCCAGAAATTGGGAGAGAAAATTAAGAACAGTGCACTCTTCCAAAGCTGTTGTGGACACGGTGGTTAGGGAGACTGCGAAAACCTCACGTGGACTTGGGTTATGTGCAGAGCCCTGGAAGAGCTCTAATGACTGCAAAAGTTTGGGTTTTGGTTTTTTATGTAATTCAAAATAATATTTCATAGGATCATAGAATGTTTTAAGTGGGAAGGGACATTAAAGATCATACGTAGCATCAGGAAGGCTGCTGGATCCATCCAGGTTCAGCAAAAAGCATCTCAGTGGCCAAGTTACTTGCAGTGTATCTGCTCTGTCTCGTTCTTGTAGATTTTCTATTTTGAGGTCATGTCTTGAAAGAGATTCATGGAAAGATTTGACCCATTTATCTCCATCTGATTTTAGGGGGAAGATGTGCAGGCTCTGAAGAGCAGCATCTGATGGCCTCAAGTTGGGTAACTATGAAACCAAAGTATTTGTTTGGGAAAATGCTGATTTATATAGACCAGGTACTAAAGTTAGGGCCAGACCTGGGAAGTGTGACTCCCAGCCCAGAGCCATAATTTCTGTAAAACCACTCCTCCAAAGTCCTGGCATATTTTGAGATAACCTCCATCTTAACAATGAAAATCAAAGTATTGTATTAAGAGCAAAGAGAGAGAAGCAAAAAAAAAAGTCAAAAGAAAGTAACTTGCATGTCTTGGGAACAGAAAAATAATTTCAGTGAGCCATCTCTGACAGATATTTTTTGAAAACTAACACAGAATAGTATATTTGCTGCAGGAAAGAAGTCAACTACATGCTCAAACCATGATATTTATAAAAAGAAAGGCTGTGTTTGCAAGCAACTCTTCTGCATAGACGAATCATCCAGTTCCAGCCTGCTTTCTGGAAGGAGCATGTTAATTACATCAGCCTTTTTTTCAAGCATGGAGCAAAGTCCCAAGTGTAGCAAGTAATTGAAAGATCGTTGACCAACAATAGCAAGTCAGATGGGGAGAGCCTGGATGCTGTATAAATAGCTCTGTCTCCCTCCTTCCTTCCAACACGGAGCCCAGCAAGAGGATAACAAAAGGCATTCAGAGTCACTGCCATAGCCCGGGATAATGTGACCCTCCCCACATTCAGCTGAGGGAAGGGGTTGGAAAGAGAGGAGCTGCCAGCATTATTCAGGGTGTTCTTGGGAGGAAAAAAGGGAGGTAAGACAGTTTTGTATATTCAAAGCCAAACCCCAAACAAAACAGCGAAGACAGGCTGCACATTGTTCAAGGCCACACTAGACGTTCTGCGTTTCTCACAGAGAGGCATCTCTGCTGTGTCTGATCTCAGCTACTCCCTGCTCTGATGTCGGGTCTGGGGAAGCAGCTGGTGCCCATGGTGGTTTGGTAGAGCAAGAGCCCTGGCAGCCCCGTGATGGGTGCAAGACTCACCCCTCTAACACCATCCCAAGGGTGCAGACAGGCAGGCAGATGGTGCCACATATGTTTGAGGAGGTTTCACCTCCCCTGGAGAGATTTACTGATGAGGAAGAGGAGGAAGGGAAGGAGATGCTATTGCATTCATGCCTCCCCTTCCTCTCCTCTTCCCCAACTCATTTGCAGAGGCTCCAGAAGCGCAACGCTTCCTTGCCTCAACCCTTTCTGTTGGGAGTTGAGCAGTGCTGCCCAACCCTCACTGACGCAGCTACAAGGAAACGTGACTGCTGCCCTTGACATGCAGCCTAGCACTGGCTGACTCACATATCTGGGGTGGAAACACCTTCTCCAATCAGCCCCTGGTACCACCGTTCCCCTGGCTTTTTTTACTTTCTGGGAACAGGCATGGCCCCATCAGAGGGACTGTGGGGAGGTCAGGCACTGCTCCAGGGATGCAGGTGTGTTTCTGGCTGCTGCACAGACAGACCCTGTGCAATACCCAACCTCTGCTGGGTGCAATTCCACTACCAATTCTCTCTCTCTCCTCTGGTTCACACATCAAGTTGCTTCCTTCCAGCTCTTGGGAAAGATGTCAGAATGGTATTCGCTCTCCGGGAGAAGATACTAAGCTCCATTTTCTCAGCTGCTTGAAGCCTTAACCACCTTCCCTGGCTACAGCCAGGGAAACAGCAGTGGCAGGAGACATCAACCTTGGGCTCCACGGCTGTTTTGGTGACTCCCTGTCAAAAATCTCTGCTGGAATGTACACCTACTACTTGCCAGGGGATGAAGCAGGGCTGGCTGAGGTTGCTTGGGCAGCTGCCTCTTGGCTGAAGCTACAAAACTCCTGACATGGCTGTACCTGAAAGTACACTGGTAAAAAGCTAGTCAGTGTAAAGTCCTTTCTATGGCTGACTCCTCAGTGTTCCCGATAAAACCAGCCCCAGGGCTCCACATCTCCAGCTCCACAGTGCTCGGGCTGATGGCCTTTCAGTGCTGTGCTGTGTTGCTGGTCTACCAGCTCTCCATTAGCTCTTGTGCAGGACTAGATGGAGCTACTGGAAACATGACTTCATGCTGGAGAAAAGAGAGACCATCAAAAAGTTACAGACTCTGAAAGCATGTCCAGGAAAGGGAAGAGAGCTGGGGAAGGGTCTGGAGCATGTCTGATGTGGAGCAGCTGAGGGAGCTGGGGGTGCTCAGCCTGGGCAAAAGGAGGCTCAGGCCAGTCCTTCTGGCTCTCTGCAACTCCCTGACAAGAGGGTGCAGCCAGGTGGGGGTTGGGCTCCTCTCCCAAATAATAAGTGACAGGACAAGAAAAAGTGACCTCAAGTTGTGCAAGAGAAGGTTCAGGTTGGATATTAAGGGAAATTTCTTCATGGAAAGCATTGTCCAGCCCTAGCACAGGCTGCCCAGGGCACTGGTAGAGTGTCCATCCCAGGAGGGATTTAAAAGACATGTGAATGTGGCACTTGGGGACACAGGTTAGTGGCAGCCCTGGAATTGCTGGGGTGGCAGTTGGACTCAAAGGTCTTGAAGCACTTTTCCAATCTTAATGACTCTGTTATTCTATGAAAGCACAAATACCCTCATCCTAACATTTACAAGAACAGAAATGCCTGAATGTAACATTTGGGCTCTAGTCCATCAGTAGCACATTGTTTCTCAAAGCTTATTGTTTTTCATAAAACCCCCTCAGGGGTGATGCCTCTGAAGTTTCTTGCACCTTGCTTGCTCACAGCCAGATTTACAGGAGAGGCTGTTGTAGCAGAAGTGCACTGAATCTGTATGTTCATGGCTGAGGAATGGGAATTACGTGTTAAATTATGCCATCGTGCATTTCTTATATCTCATCCTTGAGATGTCTTGCAAACTGCACAGCACACCAGTACCACAGATCTCTAGGATTTGGAGCACTGCTTGCCCAGCCTTGGAAGAGCTTGCCTGAAGGGAGCTCCAGCTTCATACCAGTTGAATACCATCAGCTATAGGAGAGCTGCTCCTTTTTCATAGTATAATACTTCACCTCTGCTCTGGAGACAGGCTGTGAGAGTTGGGATTGTTCAGCCTGGAGATGAGAAAGCTCCAGGGAGGCATTTCCAGTGCCTGGAGATATTGAAGAATCATCTGGATGCAATCCTGTGCCATGTGCTCTAGGATGACCCTTTCTGAGCAGGAAGTTGGACCAGATGACCCACTGTGGTTGCTTCCAACCTGACCAATTCCAAATATTCTGGGAATGAAGGGGCTCCAAGACAGCTGGAATGGGACTTGGAAAAATGGCCTGGAGTGACAGAAAAAGGGGAACAGATTCCCACGAGCAGAGAGCAGGTTAGATTGGCTATTGGGAATAAATCGCCCACAGAAGCTGTGGCTGCCCCTGGATCCCCAGAAGTGTTCAAGGCCAGGTTGGACGGGGCTTGGAGCACCCTGGGATAGTGGAAGGTGTCCCTGCCCATGGCAGGGGGTGGAATGATGTTACCTTCAAGGGCCCTTCCAGTTCAAACCATTCTGTGATTCTGCAAGTAACATTACTACTGGAGCAGCAGCATTCAGCACTAAGAGTGACCTGGGCGGGCTGCTGGCTTCCCTGGGTGAGGTTATGCTGGTTTAAATCAACTTAATAACTGGCTGGGGACTGTGTTGGCAGAACATATGCAAACGCTGTTGTTCAGCCACCTTGGGCGAAATTAGTTTCCTCAGCCATGTAATCTCTGGGATACAGAGCCTCACATTTATAAAAAGTTTATGAAATTACGCTTTATCCAAACTTTTATACATGGACTCGTCATTAAGAGAAGGACTGGTCTGGCTGACTTCTGTGGGAGGGGATGGATGTGTAGTTAAACTGGTGCCTGCAACTGAAGAAGAGTGGAACTTCCCCATGGGCTGGTCTGTGGCCTGTTGAAACAGCACACAAGGAACTTGGGTTTTAGATTATATCAACACTTTTTTCTTCCTCCTATCATGACAGGCCAAACCAGTAAGGAGTACTGATTTTACATTGAAACCAGTTCTCCAAACACCTCTCCAAAATAGTTGGGCAAAGTATAATAGAGCCCAGGATAATAACAGCATTGAAGCAGGTGTTTTGCTAGAGGTTGCATGAATAGCACTGGAGGGTAGGAAATGCCTAAAAGAGGGGGATGGACATACAGAGAACACACAGATACAGGGGTGAATTCTTATGGGTGAAGAAAGCAGAACTGTGGAATCACAGAAGAATTGGGGTTGGAAGAAGTCACCTGGTCCAACCCTCTCCCCTTCGACCAAGCAGCTCAAACCACCTTGGAGAAATATTTGGGACTTGAAGATAAATGACTAGTCAACACCTCTGAGCACTAAATCAAGATTAATAGTTTCATGCAACTTAACTGCAGTACAGCTGCAGATGCCTATATATTACAGGGCTTAACAGGGGATTAAACCAATTTTAGGAGTGAAAGAACCTTGGAAGCATGTTCGTTCCTCCCTTGGTAGAGACGGTGTAACTCCATCAGGAGGAGTACCACCAGGGCATGGTTTTTGGGTGGCACAGAGAGAGGAGGAATAAACTGCTGGGAGCAGACCTGCAGCAGCCTTTGCCCCACTGGGTGAGTCATTGCAAAATCTGGGTGCGAGGGCAGAGGGGTCATGAGGAAAGGGAGAGAGAAGTGAACAGAGTAGGAAGCAGATGCTACCATACAACTGGTTTGTGTAGGATTTATGACAGGTAATGGAGTCAGAGGCAAGAAGGGACCATTAACTCATGGAGGCTGTTTTCCTGCATTTTGGTTCCATCCTGTTGCCTGGGGTGCAGACTGTACTCATACTCCATTCGCAGTCCCAGAGGGTCTCACATCTCTGGGCTCCCAGGTTGTGCTGGAAAAGCTCGGCTCTGTGGCACAATTTGGGGTGATGGCCACTGCAATTTGAGCCCTGTGCAGCTGTTCAAGGAAGCAGAACATTTGGCTCAAGAAGGAGATTGCTGTGGAATCCCTTGGGAGGAAACAGTTTTTCATTATAATTCAGAAAGGTCTAGGGGGCTGGATTTCTTTTTTTTTTTTTTCCAGTTTAAATGAATGTGGCTTAAATGTAAAAGGTTGTGATTTATGAAATAAATATAGAAAAGTTTTTTGACATTTCTTCCACTACTTTGAGCTCTCCTCAGCATGATTGTGTGAGTGCCCAGTCTGAGCAAAGACAGACGAGGAGGAAAGGTGGGAGGCAAAGGAATAGGGAAAAAAACACCCCCAATTCAGCACAACTTCAAGTGCAGGTTCACAACTATTGGGAGATGACGAGACATCTGCCAAAACAAGAAATGGTGGTTTAGAAAGAGCAGAACTGTCTTGTGCAGACTCAGGATCTACCCTGAGCACACAAAACTGGCTGCTGCTGTGTTTGAGAATGCAGATGGAAAACAGAGCGGGCTCTTCCGCAATGAGACAAGCCCCAGGGGTGTCTTTATAACAGGATTGTGTGTTTTAGAAATAACATTGGGTAGAAGCATTATCTGGGAATCTGTGAGTCAGCTTGTGTTTGGTACTGGCAGATAAATATACTAATAAGCACATGGAATAATACCCACCTTGAAGGAACAGCCTCAGCTGCTGATATGAGCAACACGTTTGCTAACAATATGCAGAGATTGACATTAGGAAGTTGTTGTGGTTAAGTCCTGAACAGTCAGGGAGAGCCAAGAAAATGCATTCCTTGGCTGAACTGTGCTCCAGCACATGAATAAGCGATGGCCTTTCTGGAGCCTCAAATGCCATCCTTGCTCCAGGCCAGAAGTGCTGCATGGGCTCCGGGTTACTTGATATTTTATGGACAGCATTGCCTCTGTCCCAGAGGGTGGGACTCACCTCAGCAGACCTGTGAAACTGGCAGCAACTGGAAGATGCTTAGATGAGATTTCAGGAAGAAATTCTTCCCTATGAGGGAGGTAAGGCACTAGTACAGGTTGCCCAGAGAAGCTGTGGCTGCCCCATCCGTGGAACTGTTCAAGGGCAGGTCAAAGCAACCTGGTCTAGTGGAAGGTGTCCCTGCCCATGGCAGGGGGTTGGAATGAGGTTGTCTTTAAGTGCCCTTTCACTACAAACCATCCTGTGATTATGTCTTCTTCTGAGGCAGTCCTGGAGTCAGTAGAGAATTGATCAGAAGTCTGGGGCACCTCTCTGATGGGGAAAGGCTGAGGGACTTGGGATTGTTCAGCCTGGAGAAGAAGAGGCTCCAGAGAGACCTTATTGCAACCTTTCAGTACTTCTACGGGGGCCTGTAAGAAAGATGGGTACAAACGTTCAAAGCAAATTTTGTCTTTGGAACCAGAAATCAAAATTCTGCCATGCTTTGGTTTGCAGATGAGTGTGAGTGAGATGCAATTACTATTGTGTTTGGAAAGCCTTTAGAGACCCAGGAGAGAGTACACACCACAAGGCTGCAATGCAGGTATCCATGTACAGCAGCTCAAGAAAATCTGTAGATTTCTGCAGTTCATAGAATCCCAGAATCATCTCATTCCAATCCCCTGCCATGGACAGGGATACCTTCCACTAGACCAGGGTGATCCAAACTCCATCCAACCTGGCCTTGAACACTTCCAGAGATGGGGCAGCCATAGCTGCTCTGGCCAGCCTGTGTCAGGGCCTCCCCACCCTCCCAGGGAACAATTCCTTCCCAATATCCCATCTAACCCTGCCTTCTGTCAGTGGGAAGCCATTCCCCCTTGTCCTGTCCCTCTATCCCTTGTCCAAAGTCCCTCTCCAGCTCTCCTGGAGCCCCTTTAAATGCTGAAACATGCTGGAAGGTCTCCCCAGAGCCTTCCCTTTTCCAGGCTGGACACCCCCAGGTCTCCCAGTCTGTCTCTAGAGTAGAGGGGCTCCAGCCTGTAACATGCGTGTTAGACATCCTCATACACGTACCAGATGCCTTTTCAGGGCCTCAGCTGAGATCAGAGGTTTGGTGTGTAGGATGTCAAGCAAAGCAAAAGATGTCTTCTGCAGGAAGCTCAGAACTGAGCAGCAGGAAGGACTTGGCCAATGGAGGAGCCAAGCAAAGAAGGTGAGAGGAATGATGAGCATAGAACTGAAGAGCTGTGATTTTTGCAGACTTCAGCAAGGGGTGACCTTCCAGGCACTGTGGGGGCATTTCACGGGCAAGATTGAGGAGCAGCTTAAAGAAAAAGCAGGCAAAAATGTCAGATTCTGGGGGCTGCAAAAGGCTGCAGCTATATGGAGAACAGAGTTATAGTTGCAAGGAAGGTGCTCTGTTTGGTGCAGGCTCAGACTGTGAGGCAGGGAAAGGATGGAGTCACATGGACAATGTGTTTGAGCCATTGCTGCTGGGAAGATGATGCCAGCAGCAATGGAGGAGAACCAACGTGCTCTTGGAAAAGTATCATAGATAACCCAACTCCTCAGGCCACCTTTCAACCCTTCAGCTCATGCAGAAATCTCATGACCATGTAAAGTGTCTCTTTTTCACAATGAGCCCCATTTTACTTTTATTACTTTTTCACTCTCCATTTGCTCAGAAATGAATGGATTACCTTTGGAGCAAAATAGCAAGAAATAGGTGATTCTGCACACAGAACTCAGGGTAAAGAGTGAGGAGCATGAGGGGAAAATAACTCACCTTGTGATGAGAGGAATTATGAGTGGGAAGCGGGAGGTAAAGAATGTAAATTTTCATGCTGGAGTAATTTTAACGACACACAACAAGCACCTTGCCATAATTAAGTGCTAAGAAATAACAACCTACCATTAAGTCATCACATTATAGTCTCAACAGTGATCGTGTAGCAGCCTCGATGTCCATGGTGTCAAACCAGGATATTCACAGGAGGATTAATGAGCAGCTAAAACATGAAAGCTCCTTGCCAGGTTTTTTCCAGGAAATGCCTGCAAGCTCAATTGTTGTTACTTAAATAAACAGAACAGCATTGTTGAATATGAACATTTTTACATTGTCTTATAAAAATGTCAGAATAAAGGTGAAGAGGAAGTATTTTACAGCAAATATCCAGAGGCAAACCTGTTTTCTGCATAATTTGCCACAGCTTTAACACCCCAAACTCCCTAATTTGCCTACAGATACCATGCTGTGATCTGTGCTTTCTGACATCATTTTAGGGAGTCCCCTGCCCTGGAGAAGGGTTATTTCATAGAATCATGAAATGGTTTTGTTTGGAAGGGGCCTTAAAGATCACCTAGTTTCTAAACCCCTGCCCTGGGAAGGGATGCCACTCACTAGATCAGGTTGCTCAGGGCCCTTGATTTCTTCTAAAGCTGTTTTGTGAGGGACATTAATACATGATTCTCATTTCTAGATTCTTTTTCCTGGTGGGAAAATATCTTCACCTTCTTCTGCCCAAGCTCACAGAGCGTGACAAACTCCTGGCTGGTGGCTAGAAAAGTTGCAGAAGCTTCCAAGGAATACCTAATCCAAGAATTGGGACTGCTGGTGTTACTTTCCTCAGCCTGGTATCTCATATTAGAGGAAAAGGATTAAAAAGGCTTAGAGTGGGTAACTGGTCTTGTGTTTGGATGAGAATCACTGTGAAGATGGTGATTAAATGCTCCGCTGTCTGTTTTTCGAGAATTTGCCTTGTGGGAGGTGTTCCTATAAAAGTCACCTGTCTACCTAGGAAGTGCTGATGGCTGATAAAGAGGCAAGGCAGGAGGGTAGATGAGGGTGACTCAGGAGCCAGGTGCTCTCAGGGAAGTGAACTCTCTTTGTAGACGTTGAGATAATGAACTTGTTTTAGCCTCTGTCATCCAGGACTGAGTTCTGTTACAGGAGCTCAAACTCCACTTAGGAGACAGTGGTGGAGACTTCCCATGGGGTGAAGCCGTGGGATTTCATGGATCATTGGCCACCTCGTCTCCAGAGGGAAACTGACATCAGATGGGTGGAGAAACCACTGAACCAGCGTCAGTGGAGATGACCAGATGGAGTGACAACCACTTAGAATCACAGAATCACAGGATGGTTTGGGTTGGAAGGGAGTTAAAGGACATGTGGTTTAACCCCCCTCCCATGGGCAGGGATACCACTCACTAGATCAGGTTACTCAGGGCGCCATCCAGCCTACCCTTGAACACTTCAAGGAATGGGACCATGCAAAACCTTGTTGGGAAGGCTCGAGATATGAAGTGGAAAATCCCTTCACAGTGCCAGTGGTGCTCCTCAGTACATCTGCAAATCAGAGGACCTGTTTCTAACATGTGAGTCTTGAGATCCTCACCCCTCGGGTGCCCTGACCTGTGTGTATGCTGCCCTGAGCCACTGTACACAGGCTACCAAGGTGGGGTAGTTCATCCCAGACAGTTCAGGTCAACCTCGCTTTGGCCTGTCTCCACTACAGGCTGACAGAATCAGGACTAAGAACCTACAGATGGATAGAAATTGGCCTGTCAAGTCCTCTGCTTTGCAGCTTCTTCATTGGTGAGTTAAACCAAGCTACATGTGAGCAAATTCACAGAGAGAGCATCCCCAGAGCTCTGTCAGCAACCAGAAATCGCAGATGCTCCCAGACGTCTTCTCTGTCCCTCACATCTTCTGTAATTATCCAGAGGACTTGTCCATCCCACTGGCATCACTGTTTCTGCACCAAATGCCTGGATCAAACCCACAAGTAGCTTGTCCAGGATTAGATTATTAGATATTAGATACTAGGAAGAAGTTCTTTACTATAAGGATGGTGAGGCCCTGGCACAGGTTGTCTAGAGAAGCTTTGGCTGCCCCATCCCTGGGACTGTCTAAGGCCAGGCTGGATGGGGCTTGGAGCAACATGGGATACTGGAAGGTGTCCCTGCCCGTGGCAGGGGGTCAGAACTGGATGGTCTTTAAGGTCCTTTCCAACCCAAATCATTCCATGATTTTATGAAGGCTGCAGCTCACCTGCCCTTGGCACAATGCATCACAGTCCCATGACTTATCATATAAATTTACTTTTGGCATCCAACTCTCAGATGACAGAGGTCTTGCAGACACAGGACAAAGCCGTATACTTTCCTGTCTCCTCCTGATTACCCCTGATTACCCAGCTTTGCCCAGCCAGCAGGAACACATTGCAGTCCACTCCAGCTAGCACCACCAGCCCCAGCAGCCTTCTTTCCTTTCCAGCTTGCAAAAGCCAGGCTACAGCACCTCAGGTATCCAGAAATCCCCTGGTTCACATGCAGAAGACCATCCCCTCTGTGCCTTGCACTTACCCTTCCCCAGGTGACCCCAGCCACAGACAAGTTCCAGCAGTCTCTCTTTGAAGGATTTTTGTGCAATATGAAATCAAGTGCATGAACCACTGGGAACACAGCCTTTTCCACCAGGAAATGCCCTTGAGAAGGCATTGGCTCTTACCACATGCACAGCCTCACAGCATCTGGCAGAGTCCTTGGCTCCCCCAAAATGCACTCAGCTGCTTCTGAATGGGAAGTGCTGTAGGGAGGAAAGGTAAAAATTCGTTGTGTGGGATTTGGTTTCTTTCTGGCATAGTCAGAAGAGAAGAAAGGAATGAAAAGGAAAAGCTTAGTGAAATCAGACTTGGCTTTCCAGAGCCAAGTATCTGCGTACCTCACTTCTGCATCCGAGTGCCTCACTTCCCTGCCCCACTCCCAGCATTCAGCCAGCTCAGCTCTTGGCTCAGCTCTAGATGAAGGCTGACAAATTCTTTCCTGGGAGTGTGGCGAGGCCCTGGAACAGGTTGCCCAGAGAAGCTGCGGCTGCCCCATCCCTGGCAGTGTCCAAGGCCAGGTTGGACAGGGCTTGAAGCAGCCTGATCTAGTGGAAGGTGTCCCTGCCTGTGGCAGGGGGCTGGAACTGAATGAGTTTTAAGATCTCTTCTAACCCAAAGCATCCTGTGATTTCATGATTCTATGATCTGACACATAAACACTGTCAGGACAACAAACAAGAAACTTAAGGCTTTGAAATATGGCTTTGAAGCTTTGTCATTCTTCAGTCCCCAGTGCAGGATTTTTGGTGCAGTGGCTTCTGCTCCAAGCGATTTCCCACTGCAGCAAACAGGCTGGTTACTGCAAGGCAGGAGCACAATATATCTGCCCATAACAGCTGAATTGGTCTGAGCTCTACAGAGCTTATCAGCCATGAAAATGCCCCTCCTTGCCATCCTGGAAGAATTGACTTTAATGATGAGAGACATTCTCCCTTGAGTCTGGTCAAAAGGGTAGGATGCCTTTCAGGGTGATTTCAGCTCATCCTTGGGAGCGTCTCATGCAGTCAGAGAGCTCAGAGCTTTCTCTTAACCCTCTCCTACCATGGAGTAAGGAATTTCAGAAGCTCAATGATGGATTAATACAAGACTTGGAATTACAATATATATAATTACTACAAGACTTGGCATTTGGGTTTTTAAAATTATTTTTCTTGGCGAGCTTCTTAATGTGTTTCTTTTTTTAAACACCTTTAGGAACAGTGACCCCACCACCTCCCTGGGCAGCCCACTCCAATGCCAAACCATTCTTTCTGTGAAGAATTTTTATCTAATACCTAGCCTAAACTTCCCCTGGCACAGCTTGAGGCTGTGACCTCTCATCCTGTTATTGGTCACCTGGGAGAAGAGACCGACCCCCGCCTGGCTACAACCTCCTTTCAGGTAGTTGCAGAGAGTGGTAAGGTTCCCCCTCAGCCTTCTTTTCTCTGGGCTAAACAGCCCCAGCTCCCTCAGCTGCTCTTCATAGGGCTTGTGTTCCAGGCCCATCACCAGCCTTCTTGCCTTCCTCTGCATGCATTCAAGCATCTCAACGTCCTTCCTAAACTGAGGGGCCCAGAACTGGACACAGCACTCAATGTGCAGCCTCACCAGCGCCGAGTACAGGGGAAGAATGACTTCCCTGGTCCGGCTGGCCACACTATTCCTGGTACATGCTGGGAAACCTCCTGTAGCATCTCACTGGAAAGGTTCTTGCACATTGTGTTTCTTGTTTGTTTCAATGTCCTTGAACAGCTAAAAGGATACGATTCCTGGCTTCTGTCCTTACATCTGTGTTCTACATCCAGTCTCACATCCAGGCAACCACAGATGGGATTTATCTCCAGCATGCATAGGGCTGTTATCTGTGCCTATGTTCGGATGGGCAATGCCAGCAGGACCCTGTGCTATTTTCCCCTAATCATTGTATCTCCCTAAGGCAGCAATTTTTCCTCATGCTTCCCCTCTCTGAGCAGCATCTCCTAATAGCCCAGTCTCAGCTATGGGAGCTATGAAATGTGACAGAAAGAATGGGATATTTATCCTATCTCCCAGCTGGGCTGCACTGACTGTCAGGGCTTTGATGAGCCCAGATTTAGGACACAGCTGCAAAGAACGTGTGAGTTGGGCTGAGATTTTCAAGGGATTAATAAAGGCCCTCCCCATCAGTGAGCTGGGTAGAGGAGATGATCATCGTGAAAGGAAATGGTTGTAAGTTTCCCCTGGAGGAGGATACTTACCATGGAAGAAGGTGTTTCTCTCTGTGAGAACAGACTGATCTCTTACTAGTTATTAGTAAGTAACTATAATAACTAAGTTATTATTAGCAGGCTAAGAGAGCTGGGGGTGTTCAGCTTGGAAAAGAGAAGGCTTCAAGGAGATCTTACTACCTCTTCTAGTGCCTGAAGTGGCTCCAGGAGAGCTGGAGAGGGACTTTGGACAAGGACATGGATTGGCAGAATAAGGGGGAATGGCTTCACACTGGCAGAGGACAGGGTTAGATGGGATATTGGACAGAAATTCTTCCCTATGAGGGTGGTGGGACCCTGGCACAGGGTGCCCAGGGCAGCTGTAGCTGCCCCATCCCTTGAAGTATCCAAGGCCAGGCTGGATGGGGCTTGGAGCACCCTGGGGTAGTGGAAGGTGTCCCTGCCTGTGGTAGGGATTGGAATGAGATGGTCTTTATGGTCCTATCCAACCATTCAATGATTAATAATAATAATAATATCTGGTCTTACAGCAGCATCTGAATTTACAACCACAAAGGATATGGGGGTCATGCCACTCTGAAGAGGACATCCCTCCCTTAGGGCTGATAAGGCAAGCTGCCCTTTTTGAATCACTGTGATCAGCTATGACCTCCCAGCTTGGGTCTGAGATGGCTCAAAATTTAGGCCCAGGAGTCATATCATCCTAGTCCCTCTTCTGCTGACTATCCATCAAAGGTGTCTCTTGAATCCTGAGCAAAATATTCCTATCTCAATAACCCTGGAGAAAAGAGAAGAAAGTCCTGCAAGCAGGACTGGAATGTAAATCCAGTGATTCTCCTTTTTCTTCCACAATCCTTGGGTACTGCAATTAACAAAGTAATGGAGTAAAAATATGGATTCAGCACAATCCAAAGACAAATCTTTCCAATTTCTCTGTGAGTTCTCTGTGCCAGATCAGCCCAAGAGATGGTTATGGATTGATGGCACATCTGAGCTCAGCAAGCTAGGGACTACTGTGCCTCAGTGCTTTTCCCCATGCCAAAACCCCTTGCTGTGAGTCTGGAGGGAATATTCCCAATGCAAATGAGTTTATAGTATATATAAATTAAGCCCTGGAGGACTTGCTAGCAGAACAATTCTGTGTCCAAGCACTTCATCTCACACCTAGCCTTCCTACCATGGCTCTGCACTTCATAGGGAGGGAGTGGTTTAGTCTCCATCATCAAATTCTCCTGATATTACCAGGAAGGAGGCAATTACTCCAACAGCTTCGCTGAAGTAGCTTGTCCAGTATAGGGAGGCCACTAAACTCACCACACCAAGCTAATGAACACCTGGTGGGAACAATGCTCAGTCACTGCACAGCCACTGTGGATTCTGGTCTATTCTCAGCCCTGATGATTTCTTTCAGTGATGTATTTAAGCCCATATCAGGGTTGCTCAAGAGCTGAGTCTGCAAGCCAAGTCCATCACTCCTGGGACTGATTTTTTTATTGCAGGACAATCCATCCTGCCATGACAGTATCTCTTTATCACTGAACAGTGCTGCTCAGAGCATGTCACCACCTTATTTTTCATTCATGGGTCATCTGGTTTTGTTTGTCGTTCACTAGGAGACAAGCATGCGTTCAGCCATTTAGGATCATTAATAGATGATGTTGCTCAGGGAGCAAGACAGGGAAAACACATACTAGGTTGAGAAGTGTTGGTCAGAGGAGTGTGCAGCAACATGTGCTCATGAATTTTATGTCCCTGGATCTCTCTGCCCACAGAGTGGAGTTCTCCACTCTCCCAGGCTTTAGCAGGTAAACTCAGGTTTTGGTTTCCTTGGTTGATCACAAATCCACCACATGAGTTCATGTGCTGGCAGTGCAGAAAGTCGATGCAGATAGCTGGACATTTTCTTGCTCCTGGCGATGCCTTTTCCATGTCTGAGCAGCCTCAATACTGTTCCCTCAAAGCCCAAGGGTGAAACTATCCCTTTTCCCAGGAAACCCATTCTGGCTGCAGAGCTGGGATTCCTTCAGCATGGTTCATCTGTCAGGGTTGGGGGACTAGCTGTTGTCTCCACATTTCCCCATGCACCAGAGATTGTGGTGACGTCCTCTGGAATGGCCTCTGATGGACCACAAGGCAAAGGCAGCATGGAGGAGAGGCTCTGATGGGAAGGTCCTCTGCAACCAGGGAGGAAATCATCTAGAGATGTTGTTAATTTAGCAAATTAACATAAAGTGTTGCTCCAGCCATAGGTGGCTCCAAGAAGCTGCAAAGCTTCTTAGTCAGGCTTTTTTCTGCTGGTTTGGTGATCAGATATGTTATAATATGGTCAAGTTCAGAATCATGGAATCATTTAGTTTGGAAAAGAGCTCTACGATCATTGACTCCAACCATTAACCCAACACTTCTACCTATGCAGGACAAATAATTCAAGACAGGGTGTTGATGAGGGCTGGTCAAGCCTTCATACACCTGCCTTGAAACCACTGATCAGTGGTTTCACCTCATTACACAGATTCCTAAAATACCTGTTCCTCTTCCTCTGTTCAGTCACCCTCATGGTGCATTTTTCCTTCCTTATATCCAGTTGGATTTCTTTTTCCTGCATATTGCACCTTGTCCCTTTGCTGTGAATCTGTAGGAAGTCTGTCTCTCCTCTGTCTGTCCTTTCTGCCATCCTCCCCACTGCCAAGATAGTAGAAGGCTTTACAGGACCACTTTAAAATTTATTTGTATACAACCAGTTCTAGACAAGTTCTCTTAAATATTCCTAGCTTTCTAAGCCCATCTGCAATCTGGAGAGCTGAAAATACGGAACTGATGCACTGGCCATGTAGGAATGCCTGGGGGAAAGAGAAGAGCTCAGCTGGATCCTGGGAAGGAGCACAACACAGGACCAGGTTTGTCCTGAAGAACTATCCATCTATACAACCTTTGATGGGATTTTGTTCTATAGCAACCATCTTGCAACTTTTTTATTTAAATTCTTTTTGAGTAGTTAGGCCCATTTCTCTGCTCTGTCACCTTCAGGCTGTGGGGTTTATTTGGACTCCTGGAAGTTTGGGAAGCCAGAGCATGCTTTGTGTGCATGAGCTGCTTACTCTCTGCCCGGACTGCTCTGTGTTCTCTTCCCTCCATCCTGAGGATGCCTGAGGTAGGTTGCACTCATCAGGCATTATCTTAGCCTTGACACCATGTTGAGTCACACAAACTGTTCCCACGTCCTTCAGCTCCTTGATGGAGCCATAATATCCCCCATTTTTCTGCCTGCTCCTGCCCCAGATCACTTGTTTCACCTCCTTGGTGGGCACACGTAGACCTTCGCTTCCAAGGGACACATGCCTGAGTGCTTTGAGCTTTGTTCTCAGCTACCTACCTCCATGAAGGTTTTTAATATTTTTTAACAACCACCTTCAAAACAGGGCAGTGATTAGGGACGGAAGGAAGTCTCTGAGCAGGCTGTGGTTAAAGAAGAATCTGAGGCTGGGCAGGCTTTGTCCTGGCTCTCTGTGCTCTTAAGGTGGCCTGGCTGTGATATGAGGGTTTTTAAGTCTAGTTCAACACCAAGTCCCCTCCTGTGCCACCCCAAAAGTGTCTTTGGGCTTAAAAAATTAAATAATGCTGAGTTTTCCGAATTTGCCACACATACAACTGCTTGAGTTGGAAGGAGAAATGTGACTTTCATAAGACCTTTTCTCTTACAGCCTCTAGGAGGCTGAGCCCAGGAAATCATAGAGTCACAGAGATCACAGAGTGGTTTGTGTTGGAAGGGAATTTAAAGGTTATCCAGTTCCAATTCCCCTGCCATGGGCGGGGACACCTTCCACTGGCCCTGGGTGCTCCAAGCCCCATCCAACCTGGCCTTGAACACTTCCGGGGATCCAGGGGCAGCCACAGCTTCTCTGGGCAGCCTGTACCAGGGCCTCCCCACTCTCCCAGGGAAGAATTTCATAGTAAATATTTCATTTATTTTATATAATTAAAATTCATTTGCTCAGTAAATCCTCTCCTTGCAAGGCCCTTTTGACACCTCCCAGTACTGCAGAACCTTGGACACCCCAAATTCTTTTGGTGGCACTGACTTTCCATGGCTCAGTGACTTAATGATTTTGGGAGCAGAAATGCAGTGTGCCATGTGCCCGTGCAGCTGTGGCCTCAGCTGGGGGATGTATTCAAGCACCCTCCGAGATCCTTTCACTGGGATGTCTCCTGGCACTAAGCAGCCTGGTCTGGTGGCATGGTTAGGGAAGATCCACATCCCAAGGAGTCCAGCAGATTTCCATCCAGCTTGCTGAATCACTTGACAAAGTTACATCATGAACAGCATTTCCAGGTCATGCCAAGTGTTCTTTGAGCCTCCTGGACTGCACAAGCAAGAAAAAGCTCATGACAGGACTCAGCTGGAAGGATGTCAGCAAAGGGAGGGAGCTTGCTCACNAGGGAATTTAAAGGTTATCCAGTTCCAATTCCCCTGCCATGGGCGGGGACACCTTCCACTGGCCCTGGGTGCTCCAAGCCCCATCCAACCTGGCCTTGAACACTTCCGGGGATCCAGGGGCAGCCACAGCTTCTCTGGGCAGCCTGTACCAGGGCCTCCCCACTCTCCCAGGGAAGAATTTCATAGTAAATATTTCATTTATTTTATATAATTAAAATTCATTTGCTCAGTAAATCCTCTCCTTGCAAGGCCCTTTTGACACCTCCCAGTACTGCAGAACCTTGGACACCCCAAATTCTTTTGGTGGCACTGACTTTCCATGGCTCAGTGACTTAATGATTTTGGGAGCAGAAATGCAGTGTGCCATGTGCCCGTGCAGCTGTGGCCTCAGCTGGGGGATGTATTCAAGCACCCTCCGAGATCCTTTCACTGGGATGTCTCCTGGCACTAAGCAGCCTGGTCTGGTGGCATGGTTAGGGAAGATCCACATCCCAAGGAGTCCAGCAGATTTCCATCCAGCTTGCTGAATCACTTGACAAAGTTACATCATGAACAGCATTTCCAGGTCATGCCAAGTGTTCTTTGAGCCTCCTGGACTGCACAAGCAAGAAAAAGCTCATGACAGGACTCAGCTGGAAGGATGTCAGCAAAGGGAGGGAGCTTGCTCACCCCTGGCAGCCCCATGGCTGCCACACTGCTCCAGCCTTCGGAGGTGACTTGAAGACACAGCAGAAGATCTGCTGGGAAAGAAGGAGCTATTTTCATTTGCAGGTCACAAAAAAAGCATTTGTGACCGCAGCCGCCTTACAAACACAGGCCCCTTATTGTTTGCAAAGACACCCTTGGCAACCTTTCGGAGCAGCCTGGAGATGAACCAAGAAGGCCTTTGTGAAGCCTTATAAAGGGGCATTATGAGCAGGGGGCCCCACAGGCGGGCGGGATGTGCTGGGGCGATCCTCCCCAGAGAGAGCTGTGGGAAGTAGGAATCTCTAGGAGTTGTTTTATACTCGAACTGGTCTAGATCCAGGCTCTCGTGCTGGGGATAGGCCCATTGTTCCCATCTTCCTGCGCAGAACATCCTCACAGTGAAGAGAGAAGCTCTTTGGGAAGCCGAGCAAGAGATGTGGATGATCTGACTTGAAAAACTTCACTGACACCCGTCACAGTTATGGCTGGAATGGGGTTGGAGGAGTTTCGGTCCTGGATCCTGGTCCTGCTGCTCTGCTGCAGAGCATCTGACAGCACTGGGCAGATGTCCCAGACCAAGAAAATCCTGTTTTCTTGTGAAAATATAAAATAACCACTGGTGAAATCCAGTCCTTTTTGCTTAATGGGATATCAGTGATCAGACCCCAAGCCCAAGTCAGGCGCTTCAGTTCCAGAAAGGATTTTCCCTGTCTTTGGTCATTTGGCATCATGAGGAAGACCTAATAGCCAAGAAAAAGTGCTGTCTGGAGGGAGGCATGGGTGTGCTACGGATGATAAAATAAAGATGGCTTCATCTCAGGCTTATACGCATGGTCTCACACTTGTGGGAGGGTCTCCCTTTTGTTGTTTCTGTGGCTGAAGGACCACCTGCCTTGAGATGCTGAGACAAGGCAGCTGAGTACCCAGTCACGGCAAGAGGTACCTACAGCCTTCCTCAGGAAGGATGACCTAAAAGTCAGGGATGATTTTCTGTCCCCATATCTGAGGGTGTCTTGTTTAGTCAGGAGGTAATGATATGGAAGCTCCCAAATTCTTCCTGCATGCTTGTCACAGCAGAAGGACACATCACCTTGTCCGTGGTGTGAGCAAACCAGCCTTTCAGAAGGAGGAGGAGGTTGGCTTTTGTGAGAGCCACAGCCAGGACTGTGCTTCTGCAGACAGAGCAGAGGCAGAGAAAAATCAGGCCAATGCAACCTTGGGTGACTTTTATGGAGGTGACAGCAGCAGGGAACCTTCCAGCCATGCTGGGCCACAAATTCTGCAGGCTGAGGCCATAAACCACATGTGGACTCCAGGGAATGGTGCTCTTCCTCCTTTTTCCATTGGTTTCGTAACAAGGTCTGCCCCAAAGCCAGCCCTCTTGTCACAAGTGGGGGATGTGACCACACAGCAGAGGACCCTCTATTTTGTCATGAGAGCTGCACATGTGTCCCTTTACTCAGGCCAGATGTGTGAGCTGAGCCCACTCACGACCCACTGTGTGCCCCCTGTGCAAGGGGACTGCGTTTGGGTCATTGGATGCATGTGACAGTCAGGGGTGTTGAAACCAGCAAGAAAAGACCATCAGTCATTCTTTGCCCTTGAGAAGATGGAGAGGTGGGATGAGCCATCCTGCAAACCTCCTAACGTGGGGATGCCCAGAGCTGCCCCTCACCAGAGCACTCCCACACCAGGCTGATGGTCTGCATTCAACATGGACTGGGCAGAGGTGAGATCAGGCTGCATGCCTAAAAGGGGTTTTATGAGAAAGTTGGAGAGGGACTTTGGACAAGGGATGGAGGGACAGGACACAGGGAATGGCTTCCCACTGCCACAGGGCAGGGATGGATGGGATATTGGGAAGAAATTCCTCCCTGCGAGAGTGGTGAGGCCCTGGCACAGGGTGCCCAGAGCAGCTGTGACTGCCCATCCGTGGGAGTGTTCAAGGCCAGGTTGGATGGGGCTTGGAGTACCCTGGGATAGTGGAAAGTGTCCCCGCTCATGGGAAGGAGGTTGGAACCTGTGGTGTCTTGTATGTGGGCTCCACCTTCTGGCTGCTCTGCAAACCCCGCTGCCACCAGTCTGCTGCTGTGCAGGCACTGCCACCAACACCACCTCTGCTCCCTCACAGACACTTCTCCATGCAGCAAGTCCTTTTCGTAAAGAGCTGTGGAATCACATCGCAATTGCCAGGGGTTTCCCCAGGATGTGCTCCTGTCACAAACCACAGAACAGCAGACTTATTTAGGTCAGAAAACTGCTCCAAGACCATTAAGTCCAACTGCTACCCCAGCACTGCCAGGACCAACACTAAGCCATGTCCCCAACTGCCACATCCACATGGCTTTTAAATCCCCGTAGGGATGGGGACCACTTCCCTGGGCAGTCTGTGCCAGGGCTGGACAATCCTTTCCCTAATTTTCACTAATATTTAACCTGACCCTCCCCTGACCCAGTCTGAGGCCATTCCTTCTCATCCTGTCCCTGTTCCCTGGCAGCAAATCCCAACCCCCACCTGGCTGCCCCCTCCTGTCAGGGAGTTGTGCAGAGCCACAGGGTCCCCCCTGAGCCTTCTTTTCTCCAGGCTGAGCCCCTTTCCCAGCTCCCTCAGCCATTCCTCGGGCTCCAGCCCCTTCCCAGCCCCGTTCCCTTCCCTGGACACGCTCCAGCCCCTCGGGGTCTCTCCAGAGCTGCCCCCAGCACTGGAGGTGCCCCAGCAGTGCCAGCACAGGGGACGGGCACTGCCCTGGCCCTGCTGCCACCCCAGAGCTGGCACAGCCCAGGGACCATTGGCCTTCTTGGCAGCTCCACATCGTCCCCATCTGAGCTTCCCTTTGGAGCTGGATGTAATCACCCTGTATATCACTCATCAGATTGGATCTGTAGCACCTTCCAACTGAGCAGATCTTCTGCTCTCCAAGTGATTCGGCTCCAATCTCCCCGTGGTGAGAAGCCCCACTCAAGCCATGGGGCTCTCCTTCCAAACTGCTCAGAGGAGGTTTTGCAACTCCCCATGACAGCATTTGGAGCAGCCCAGCTTCCACAAGCTGTACAAGCCACGAGAAGCTTTCTCAGCAAGGATAAATTCGCCAAAATCCAAGATCCCAGACTATTTACAAATTCAAGCCAAATTATTTTTGCCGGGCAAAAGCCCTGCAGAATCTGGGCAGAGGGATTGCTGGAGCAACTGGTGAAGCCCTGTTTTACTGGAAATGTCAGTGGCTGCACCAACCTGCCCCTGTGGACCCATAAGATACCTTCAACCCTGGGCTGTGGCCCATTGGGACAATCTGAGGATCCTTAGAATCCACGCACCACTGCTTAAACTGGAACCACTTCTCCCCTGCCATAGCAACAAGGCTGGCTGGTATCTTGACATGGTTCAGGGCTCTGTGGTGTCATGATGGAGCTGTTCAGCCGAGTGTGAAGCACTTAAGTAATCACTAAGGTGATGCTGGGAACAGCTCAAGCTGATAGTGCAGAACATTCACTCAGAACAAAGAAAAAAATGAAGAATCTTTCTCTTCTTCTCTTTCATTACTC
Organism: Ifrita kowaldi; assembly: GCA_013398055.1. NCBI lineage: Eukaryota > Metazoa > Chordata > Aves > Passeriformes > Cinclosomatidae > Ifrita > Ifrita kowaldi. Next base: position 30,718 of record VZRS01012765.1, read on the forward strand.
ACACAAAATTACCCTGACATCAGCAGAGAGATAGAAAAGAGCATCCCCCAACTCCAGCCTCTGTCTGTGAGCCTGGGATCACCCTGGACAGGGCTCCAGCATCCTGGTCCATGTCTTCTACTGGGACACATATAAGTGGGAAGGCTATGAAGACCTGAGCTCTTTTTATCCCTTATAGGGGCCCAAGTGGTTTCATGTGAAGTGAAACATTGCTGTCAAGCCTAGAAATAAATGAAGATTTTGAATTTTAGAGTGTTTTGACAAGAAAGAAAAAAGCAGCACGATTTTCTCTTTGGCACTTAGGAAGTAGACAAGGGCTACAAGCAAGAAATAAATGATTTGGGGTGGCATAGATGAGAGAGCTGAGAGTAATGGGATTAATATAAGGAAGAACAGACTGGTGTGGAAAATGCATTTTCTAACAGCCAGAAGCAGCTCTCCAAGAAAAGGATGAGAGTCCCAGCATGGGAACTTGCAATTTCCAATAGAATACCCCAGAAAACATCCCACTGAGGATAGTCCCATCCTGCAAGTCCCCATTGGTGGGAAGAGTGAATCCTCAGCTCTTCTGCCACTGGCTCACTCCAGTTTCTCCAATTTTCACACATTCTCCTGCGTTGCAAGACTGGCTCTGAAAATGATGAGCAGTTGCAAGATTAAATGCTTTAAAAGCAAAAAAGGAACAGAAAATGCCTGAAGGCACACGGACAGATAATATGCTGTATTCATAAAGGTTTTAATAATTTACTGCCAGCAGCTGTATTCTGTGGTATTCCGTCCCCTTCCACCACTCCTCTTCAAGGACGACTCAAGGAACACAAATCAAAGGATGTCTTGCATCCTTCTAGGTGGAGTCATATTTTATTAACCACAGAAACTTGTTTTCTGGTAAGAAATTAAAAGTACTTTTATTGAGTTCAAGGCTCGTGAAAAATTCCAGATGAATATCCTGGAAATAAAAGACAGTGTTTGCCTCGGTTCTGGCCGGGCAAAGAAAACCTGCTCAGGGGAAGGAGTTAAGCATATCCTTAAAATTAGCTGTGTTCCGAAGGGATTTCCTGAAAATAAAGCCCAAAATGCAGCATTTCAAGTCTCTCCTTTGCTAGAGAGACTTTGCATATCCTTTGTGTCTTAGGTTACAATGTAAGATGTAACCAAAAGTATGTATTCTATTACCATCTTCATAAGGTGCTAAAATAGGTGGGGCAGTGTTCTTTATCTCCTCCGTGCCTCATCCCTGGTAACACCCTCTGGAGGGGCCATCTCTGCTAATGAGCCATCAAGGGCTCCCAGCATGACTCATAAAATTACACCATCCCATGAGATGTTCCGCCCAGGGGGAGGAACCAAACATTCCTGCCTGTCTATAATCAGAGGTTTGGAACACTATGGGCACTACCTACTGTATTCCTAGAGGACAAAAGCTAAATAACCACCACTGGACCTCCAGAGATAGACCAGACCTTCCTACAGGATTGCTGCTTCGACAGAACCACATGCATCGCTCCAACGGCACTGTAGCCAGCATTTAATCAGACTGCTACCACCACCCTGACTAACCGGGTGTCAGGTTATATTCTGACTTTGTCAGTTTGAGCCAGTGTTTCTGTACTATTGGCTTTATTTTAATTTTCCTATTAAATTGTAGTTCTGAC
>VZRS01012765.1:32420-48872 GCA_013398055.1 Ifrita kowaldi
TTTTGCAACTCCCCATGACAGCATTTGGAGCAGCCCAGCTTCCACAAGCTGTACAAGCCACGAGAAGCTTTCTCAGCAAGGATAAATTCGCCAAAATCCAAGATCCCAGACTATTTACAAATTCAAGCCAAATTATTTTTGCCGGGCAAAAGCCCTGCAGAATCTGGGCAGAGGGATTGCTGGAGCAACTGGTGAAGCCCTGTTTTACTGGAAATGTCAGTGGCTGCACCAACCTGCCCCTGTGGACCCATAAGATACCTTCAACCCTGGGCTGTGGCCCATTGGGACAATCTGAGGATCCTTAGAATCCACGCACCACTGCTTAAACTGGAACCACTTCTCCCCTGCCATAGCAACAAGGCTGGCTGGTATCTTGACATGGTTCAGGGCTCTGTGGTGTCATGATGGAGCTGTTCAGCCGAGTGTGAAGCACTTAAGTAATCACTAAGGTGATGCTGGGAACAGCTCAAGCTGATAGTGCAGAACATTCACTCAGAACAAAGAAAAAAATGAAGAATCTTTCTCTTCTTCTCTTTCATTACTCACACAAAATTACCCTGACATCAGCAGAGAGATAGAAAAGAGCATCCCCCAACTCCAGCCTCTGTCTGTGAGCCTGGGATCACCCTGGACAGGGCTCCAGCATCCTGGTCCATGTCTTCTACTGGGACACATATAAGTGGGAAGGCTATGAAGACCTGAGCTCTTTTTATCCCTTATAGGGGCCCAAGTGGTTTCATGTGAAGTGAAACATTGCTGTCAAGCCTAGAAATAAATGAAGATTTTGAATTTTAGAGTGTTTTGACAAGAAAGAAAAAAGCAGCACGATTTTCTCTTTGGCACTTAGGAAGTAGACAAGGGCTACAAGCAAGAAATAAATGATTTGGGGTGGCATAGATGAGAGAGCTGAGAGTAATGGGATTAATATAAGGAAGAACAGACTGGTGTGGAAAATGCATTTTCTAACAGCCAGAAGCAGCTCTCCAAGAAAAGGATGAGAGTCCCAGCATGGGAACTTGCAATTTCCAATAGAATACCCCAGAAAACATCCCACTGAGGATAGTCCCATCCTGCAAGTCCCCATTGGTGGGAAGAGTGAATCCTCAGCTCTTCTGCCACTGGCTCACTCCAGTTTCTCCAATTTTCACACATTCTCCTGCGTTGCAAGACTGGCTCTGAAAATGATGAGCAGTTGCAAGATTAAATGCTTTAAAAGCAAAAAAGGAACAGAAAATGCCTGAAGGCACACGGACAGATAATATGCTGTATTCATAAAGGTTTTAATAATTTACTGCCAGCAGCTGTATTCTGTGGTATTCCGTCCCCTTCCACCACTCCTCTTCAAGGACGACTCAAGGAACACAAATCAAAGGATGTCTTGCATCCTTCTAGGTGGAGTCATATTTTATTAACCACAGAAACTTGTTTTCTGGTAAGAAATTAAAAGTACTTTTATTGAGTTCAAGGCTCGTGAAAAATTCCAGATGAATATCCTGGAAATAAAAGACAGTGTTTGCCTCGGTTCTGGCCGGGCAAAGAAAACCTGCTCAGGGGAAGGAGTTAAGCATATCCTTAAAATTAGCTGTGTTCCGAAGGGATTTCCTGAAAATAAAGCCCAAAATGCAGCATTTCAAGTCTCTCCTTTGCTAGAGAGACTTTGCATATCCTTTGTGTCTTAGGTTACAATGTAAGATGTAACCAAAAGTATGTATTCTATTACCATCTTCATAAGGTGCTAAAATAGGTGGGGCAGTGTTCTTTATCTCCTCCGTGCCTCATCCCTGGTAACACCCTCTGGAGGGGCCATCTCTGCTAATGAGCCATCAAGGGCTCCCAGCATGACTCATAAAATTACACCATCCCATGAGATGTTCCGCCCAGGGGGAGGAACCAAACATTCCTGCCTGTCTATAATCAGAGGTTTGGAACACTATGGGCACTACCTACTGTATTCCTAGAGGACAAAAGCTAAATAACCACCACTGGACCTCCAGAGATAGACCAGACCTTCCTACAGGATTGCTGCTTCGACAGAACCACATGCATCGCTCCAACGGCACTGTAGCCAGCATTTAATCAGACTGCTACCACCACCCTGACTAACCGGGTGTCAGGTTATATTCTGACTTTGTCAGTTTGAGCCAGTGTTTCTGTACTATTGGCTTTATTTTAATTTTCCTATTAAATTGTAGTTCTGACTTGGAATCTCCTGCTGGTTTGCTTTCAAACTAGTACACTTTGGCACTGAGAAGGGGGAACACCTGTCTGGGAATCCCTTAGGATTCCTGCAACAGGGTGGTGGGTTTCTTCCATATGATTCCACTCACAGCCATAAACCTGGTGATTAGCCAAAAACAGACAATAAAAGCTTTCCTGGAAGAGAAGGATGGAGGAATGGGAAGGGAAAATACTGGGTTGAAATAGAAGGTGGGGACAGAAATAGAAGTGACCAATGAGCAAACCTACAACACCTTCCTTCTGCTTTTTTTTTTTTGCCCTTTTTTTTTTTTTTTGCCTTTTTTTTTTTAAATTTAATCTGTTTAGAGGCATTTCCTTCAAAAATACGATCCTAGTTGTAAAGTGGAGAGCAGGATATTGCTGTGAAGAAATTAATTTGACCAGGATACATCTGGTGTAAGTGGCTTAGCTGGTGATCCTGCAATGGCACTCCTATACAGGGGACCTGCAGATGGGCTTTGGCTGGGCACTGGTAGTTTGGGAAACTTCTGTTGGATTGCCCTCAGAAAAAGCAGGTGCAGAGCATGGCTGGCCAGGGAAATGGGATCTTCCATCCTTTTCTTTTTAGGAGAAAAACAGTGAAATTAAAATTAATCTGAAGCAGGAAGGGGTGTGAAGACCAAGGGCTTGGTGGAACTCTGTCAGGCTTGATGCCATGACCACTTCCCTGGGGAGCCTGTTCCCGTGCCTGAGCACCCACTGGGGAAAGAACCTTTGGGTTCTTTGGTTCTTCGGTTTACAGAAACCTTGAGAAGACCAAGCTAAGTGCCATTTGTGGAGATGGGAGCAGTTTCCATCCTGACCCTCAGTTCTTACCCCCACATTTTGTCCAGTCTGACCACAGCTGAGGGGTGAAGAGGTCCCCTGGCCTCAAGGGGCTGTGGAAGGGACATTCTGGAGTCAGTGGGGATGGGGATTACAGCTACCACATACAAGGTGCACCAGGGACCCCTTTCACCACCAATGGGACAGAAATTTAGAAGGCTGCAGATGTGCTGGTGACAGCAGAGCAGGATTGGCCACAGGCTGAGGAGGAGACCACATCAGCATTCAGGCAGGATGGCCCTCCAGCATTTGGGCTGTGGGAGGGTTCATAAATCCAGGTTTGCAGTTGAGAGGAAGAACCTGTCTTCTGACTACCAGTTTTAAAATCACAGAATGGTTTGGTTTGAAAGAGACCTTAAAGTCCACCTAGTTCCAATCCCTGAATACATATATTCTATACTCGATAGTCTGTAGTTTTGTTTTAACACAGGTGTCATGAATTTTCCAAGATCAAGCTCACGAGCGGTGGGGTTTTTTCTAAGGACTGTGTTCCTGAGAAGAGGTAAGTGGAGGAGGTGAATGATTATCCACACTATTGTGGTGCACCAGTTTGGGGTCATCAAGTGAGTTTTAGGTTGGCTGGTTCCAAACCAGTACAGAGTTTAACCAGAGAGAGACTCATCTCTGTAGATTGACGTGGAAGCCAACACTTTCCATGGCCTCAGAAAGCAGCTGACCCACTCTGTTAAACAAAGGAGCATGCAGTTCACCCCCGGCATCCGCTGAGCCAGGGAGAGCTGCATGTTGGAGGGTGTCCAGAGAAGGACCACTCTGCTATTACCTAGGAACTAAGGGAAGTTTTAGGTTGATCTAGTATGGCCATTTGTAGGATCTTCCATTCTGAAACCTCCACATTTCAAATGCAAATTAAATCCCATGTCTTGACTTATTCTGGGGGTCCAATTAGACAAACACAATGTTCCCTTTCAGCCTCAAAATCTGTGAATAAAGTGAACAAGAACCATCCTTTTATCTGTGGCAGATCTGGCCCACAGACAATAATAACTGCTTTAAATTGAGCCTGCTCAGCTCAGAGAAGGCAGAGATTATATGAATAATTTATGAAACTAGATAGAACACAGAGGGAAGATTATTTTTTTCCCTTAATCCCTTGACAGTGGAAGAGGTAAAGACCATGGATTCTCTTAATGATGGGAGGTTAAAACCTCAGTGAGAACGACTGGGTCTGGTTCATTTTGTCGTGACAGGTATGACATCCTTTGCTGAGTTACAAGTGACTCAGGAGCTCAGCTGATTGAGGGTAAAACCAGATGGATTAGATGAACAGAAAATATTAATATCATTTGTTCCATGGGCAGAAACCTATAGGAAAAGCAATCCTTAAGTTTTGTACCTACACCTGTTGAAGCACAGCCTTGTCCATGTTGATGCTCTAAGGGCTGGGAGGCAGAGCAAGACCTGCCTTGGTCATTCAGAGATCAGAGAGGTCATCCCTTCCCTGGCTGCTCCAACTTCAGAGCCAGGAAAAAAATGCCTCGGAGCCACACACTACCATGTAGAGGGGTTGTGAGAAAATAAAAAGTGGCCAAATTGCTGCTGAGCATTAACTGGCACCATGGAGCCAATTGTGGAGGTACCTACCCCACATCCCTTGGGGACAGACGGTCTCCCCAGGTCTTCAGCATGGAACACCTCTCCTATGAGGAAAGGCTGAGAGAGCTCGGGTGGTTCAGCCTGGAGAAGACTTTGGGGAGACCTTTGAGCACCTTCCAGTGCCTAAAGAGGCTCCAAGAGAGCTGGAGAAGGACTTTGGACAAGGGCATGGATTTCCAGGACAAGGGGGAATGGCTTCCCACTGCCAGAGGGCAGGGTTAGATTGAATGTTGGGAAGAAATTCTTCCCTGTGAGGGTGGTGAGGCCCCTGGCACAGGGTGCCCAGAGCAGCTGTGGCTGCCCCATCCCTGGAAGTGTTCCAGACCACGTTGCATGGGGCTTGGAGAAACCTGGTCTGGTAGAAGGTGTCCCTGCCCATGGTAGAAGGCAGAATTAGGTGGTCTTTGAGGTCCCTTTCAATCCAAACCATTCCATGATCCAGTGATTCTCAGCACATCCTCCCAGCCCAGTAAGGCAAGCACTTGCCACTTAAGCCAGGCTATGAAACTGTTCCCTGTTACACTGCACTGCCTCTTTTCCATGGAAATAGCATGTGCATCACAAATGTTTTGTTGTTGCTACTCCTGGGCTCCATCAGACGCTCTTCTCTGACCTCCACAAGCCTTTTCTTTCTCCTGCTGTAATTAATACCCTCATTCATACCCTTGTGGTCTTGGCAAGTTGGCGAGTGGCATAAAGACCTTGGCATTAAGTATTTCATTACCAGGCAGTGCAAGATATTAACAGGGACAGTAAATAGTAAGTGTCCCCTTTGTGAAGGAAAATTAACTAATTTATTATATACTGCCTCGCTTGTTTCCACAAGAGAAGGCAAAATCAGGGTTTTAGCTCTCATTCAAACGCTCGTTAAAAATACCGCTTAAATCCTAAAGAAGGGTTTGCCTGAAGAGTTTGTGTATTATAGGAATTCCTGGGTAAATAAAGATAGGCTCCTGTGTCTGTAAACAACAAGGATTTTTGAGCAGCTAAAACCTGCCTGGCTGGACCTGCGGGGGAAACAAAATTCAGCATATTTCTAGAAAGAGAACAGAGACTTTCTAGTCTCTTCTCTTTCTGTTCATTTCACCGAGCCATGCTACTAGTGCATCTTGCAGTCATTTAATTAGTTTGATTAACTAGTCTGATTCTGTAGCATCTCTGAAGCTTTTTCATTAAAATTGAAGTTATTCCTCCTCAGTCTTTCTTTAAACCTCCCTCTTTTTTGTCCAGATCTGTGAATTTCCGTAGTATTAACTGTGTTGGTATAGGAAGGGTAAAAGATTTTTCTTTGTTTATTTTCATGGTGGGTTTTTTAATAATTTCCTGATTTTCCTCTTTTGAAAACCTCTAATGCAGGCTGCAAGCTGAATGCCCATCCAGCTGGGACATGAGGAGGATGCTGGAGCATCTCAGGGCCACTGGCCATGATAGAAGCTCTCCTGGCCTAAGGAGGGGGAGGGATGGAGAGGGGACAGGAGGACAGGATGAGGTCCCCATGGCCTCCTTACTTCTCTGGTCCCAGACCCGGCAGCAGGGATGCACCACCTGGATGTGGCCAAGGAGCCATGTGGCACTGACAGTGCGTGGGGTGGCTTTCTCTCTGTGTAGCAGCTTTATTGGCTTTTAAGAGATATAAGCAGTGAGTCAGTGACAGATCCTGCTGTTAGCATCCCACCCAGGCAGCCAAATTTCCCCAGGGAGAGGAAGGGAGGGAGCTGCATCTGTGCTGCCTTTATACAGCCAGGCTGGTGCCTGTTTTCTGGAGGAGCATCTTGGCTGGACTCTGGGGTAAGCCTTGGCACCATGCTAAAGCAACCAGACAGCCTGCAGACATCAAGGGCTGCAAGAAGGCAGGAGGTTTTGCTCACCAGACACAGCTCCCCATATCCATTTGAAACAAGTAGAAAATGCACAGGGATCTTGCAAAAAGACCTGTTCCACCAGTAATGTCCTTGTTCAATCCGAGAATCTCAGAATGGTTGGGGTTGGAAAGGACAATAAAGTCCCTCTCATTCCAACCCCCCTGCCATGGGACTTTCCACTAGACCAGGCTGCTTCAAGCCCCATCCAACCTGGCCTGGAACACATCCAGGGATGGGCCAGACAGCCTCTCTGGGCAACCTGCACCAGGGCCTCACCACCCTCACAGGGAGGAATTTCTTCCCAATACCCCATCTAACCCTGCCTCTGGCAGTGGGAAGCCAACCGCCCCTGTCCTGTCACTCTAGGCCCTTGTCCAAAGTCCCTCTCCATCTCTCTTGGAATACAATTAGGCACTGGAAGGTGCTCAAAGGTTTCCCTGGAGCCTTCTCTATGTCCAAGCAGGATGCACAAGGGATGATGCCAAAGATGGTTTTGTTCCTGTCTGCTTGACTTTGCACCCCAATTCCATTCTCTTGCCATGGGATCATAAGACCTTCATTAAATCTGCTTTATGGGCTGCTGACTTCAACCTTGAGTCAGGTGCTGGTGTCACATCATCAACACCTCTTAGTGTAGCACCTGTGATCCTGACACAACCATGGTCCTAACATAGCAATCCAGTGGGAAGAAGAGAAAGCTGTCACGGATATGAGACATCTTCGTATGAAATACAACCAAACCTGAGACATTTTGGTTTAACTACCTGGGTAAAAAAACACCCCAGTCCCAAGTATCCAAGAGGAACAAAACCCAGGTGGACAACAAATGTGTATTGAATTTCTGTGTTCTGCTCACTCAGCATTGGAGAGGTATGGAAGGTAAAGCTGAAATCTCGAGAAACCTTTTTTCTGTGCTAATTAAGAGCCATCACTTTGCTGAACTGAGACACGAATCTCCTTTTTTCCATCTCCTTTTTTCATGTCCCAGATGAGTTTAACTGTCTTAGAGACTAGTGAAGTGGTAATTGCTCCAGCTGCACCATGCAGCCTACTCCAGAGAAAGCTCCACGTCCTCAACTTAGGCACTGATCAGGTGTGTTGGTACCCAAAGTGCAGGAGATATTGTCCTGCCAGTTTTGAAGGATTTATCCCCCCTGGACGGCACTTATTNGTGCATCTATATGTTATTGTATTCACAGCCCCCTCTTGCACAGGAGACAAAATAGCTGGTAGGGAACTGTAGGAGAAAAAGGAATTTCATTTTCAGGGATTTGGGAAGACAAAGTATTTTGCAGGATAAGACAAAGGGAGTTATTACTGCTTTTTGGTCCTTTTTTTTTTTTTAACTAACAAGAATGAAAACAGGAGATAAAACATGCAATTACTTGATTCAGATTCCATCTCAGTCTGTTTTTTCTCACCTAGAAAGTGTCTGATGGACAGACAGGGATTGTTGCTGTGGTTTACACCCAAATATAGCACGCAGCCCATCAGCTTTTTGCTTCTATGTTTATCAGATACTTCTTTCTTATGTTTCTTTGTTTCTTTGTTATCTGATATTTCTTTCTCATCTCACACAACCAAAACTTTCAGCACTCATTCTTTTCCACCTGTCACTCCTCAGATCATTCCTTTCCCAGTATTCGTTGATGTGAATGTTGTTTGTGCCATCCAAGGGCTCTCCTCCACATTAAACCTAATCCAAACAGTCACGTCCATGGCTGAAATCCTCCTGGTAGTGCAGATGAAGAGGCAAGAGGCTTAAAGATTCTCATGTCTTTTTGCTGACCCTGCAGAATGTTGTGCCCATCAAAGTGACAGAATTTTAATTCACATTGGCTGTAACCGTAGGCAAATGCCACATGTAGATTTGAACCCAGCTGTTCTTTCTTGGGTGATGAAGAAGAGGAGGTTGGAAAAATGCTCACTTGCTGTTCTTCAGCTTTTTCCTTTCCCTGCCCTCCTGTACTTCACATCCCCCAAGTTTGTGGATTCTTTGTGGCACCCCACATTTTGGAAAGATCGTTTTCCTGGTGAGCAGGAGGCACGAAGCTGGAGCAGGGGTGATGAAGGTGCCTACTCACATCCATAGGTATTTGTCCCTGCAAGTGTGAACCGCAATCCTTTGCTATCAAGGATGCCAACAAGGTTCTCTGTTATGCACTCTGGAGGAAACAGCCTCAAGTCGCTCCCAGAGAAGGTTCAGGTTGGGTATTAGGGAATATTTCTTCATGGAAAGGGCTGTCCAGCCCTGGCACAACTGCCCAGGGCAGCAGTGAAGTCCCCATCCCTGGAGAGATTTAAAAGCTGTGTGGATGTGGCACTTGGAGACATGGGTTAGCGGTGGCTTTGGCAATGCTGGGGTAGCAGTTGGACTTAGTGATCTCAGAGGGCTTTTCCAACATAAAAAATTCCGTGATTCTCTGCAAAATTCCTTTGTGTAGTAGGTTGAAACATAGTTGATGGACAAGCAGTTAATCCAATGGCCCTTCGTGCGATTTGCATATTTAAAGCACACGCCGGTACAGGAATTTTCCCTTTTGCTGCTGCTTGCTGCCGAGGGGTGCACGGGGGGAGGCCTCCAGGCCGCATCCCAGAGCGGACCCGGGCCCGGGCCCCGCTCGACCCCCGGGCCAAGCCGCGAGGCCGGGAAGCCGCCCCGGAGCCACGAGGAGCCACGAGGAGCCGCGCGGCCGGGAAACCCCAACCGAGCCGGGGCTGCGCGGCCCAGGTACGACCTGAAGTTGCCGCGGCCCTGCGGGGAGCCGGCGGAGCCTCCCTGCAGCCAGCACAGCTCCTGCCGAACTGAAGAAGACACCATGCAGCCAGCAGCATAAAGGAAGTGAGGCTTTCTCCAGTGTAAAGCCTGAACAAGATCAACTCCTTGATGTGGCGACTCCAAGGTCAGAGAGAAAGGGAAGGATGGGATCACATGGGACGAAGCTATAAATGGCGGCGGGAAAAAGAGGGCGGAGGCGCTTCCAGCGCGGAGCTTGAAAATGCTTCTTGCAAGCCATGGTAAAAACCGTAATATCGCAAACTGTTTTTCTCTGTAATTCATTTAAAGTACATGGGGGGACGGAAAATCCACGCGCGGCCTGTGAAGATAAGAGAATGCCTATGCCAGGCCCTATAGAAGCGGTGAAAGGCTTCTAGAGATTTTGAAGAATAGAGCCTTTGTTTCTAGGCTGGAATAACTCATCCTTAAAAAACTGAACCCTGTGTTATTATGGCCCACAACTGCAGTGTGAGAAGACTGTGAGATTTCATGAGAGACATGTTTTTCCACCTCAGCAGATTGGTTTTTTTCCGGGCGGACTTTTACTGGGGACAGTTTGGAAACCACGTTAAAGCAGAAGAAACTTTCTCCTTAAATATTGGAGAGACTTTTAAGAACTGCAATAATGACCAAATCCCATGCTTTGTTATCCCTGGCGCGGGTCGGTGGGAAGGAGGGAGGCACTGGGAGAGAAAGGTGTTTGAAAGTTTGCTTTAATTTCTTGTTACCTCTTTTCACTTCTCATTCTGTTACTAATAAACTTTCTTTATATTGTAACTGCTTAAGTGTGGGCCTGTCTTGCCTTGCAGTCTTTTCTGTTTTCCTCAATAATCCTTATTTCCCCTTATGCAAATAATTAGATTTCGTGTGCTTGGTGCCTAACTGTGCATCAAACCACGACACTTTGATATCCCTGTTTTCTTCTCCCATTGCTGTTTTCTCTGCTTCTTTTCCCCATTAACGGCAACACAGCCAACCACCTTTCTCGTGACCTTCATGTATTTTATATTCTCACATCAAATGCCTGAGGAGGGAGGGAGGGAGGCAAAGGTGTTTTGTGGTTTCTATCTCATTGATGGGATTCTCTCCAGTAGTTTTGATACACCGACTTCAGCCGATCGATTTCTGGCTGTGTTTCCCCCCTGAGCTTCCCTCCTGTCTGCACTGAATTGGTTGTCATGTGCAGATTGTAATGATACCGACTCTGTGTGTGCACAAGCATCCACAAGGTTAATTTGCAGAACTGCAATGCATGTAGCATCGAGGTTGTTCAAAAGAAAAAAAAAGAAAAAATCAGGGCTGTTGAATTGCTTTTCTATCTTGCTCATTCTTACAGGAAGAAAATACATGAGGACCACATCATACCCAAGATCCCGAGGAGTATGCGAGTGGAACGAAGAGGGGAGGAAATTCGTTGCCCCATGAAACAAGTCTGGGACACCAAATTTTTTAAATTGTATCCCCCAAGCTTGTACAGGTCCATCACTTCAGCATTTTGTTAGGGAACATTGTGGGCTGCATTGCTTCTGCCTGAAGCTGAGGGCTCAGTTTAAACTTTCAGTTTAAAACTGTGTTTGAACTGAGAGAGGGCAGGGTTAGATTGAATACTGGGAAGAAATTCTTCCCTGTGAGGGTGGGCAGGCCCTGGCACAAGCTGCCCAGAAAAGCTGTGGCTGCCTCATCCCTGAAAGTGTTCAAGGCCAGGCTGGATGGGGCTTGGAGAAACCTGGGATAGGTGAAGGTGTCCCTGCCCACGGCAGGGGGTGTAACGAGATGATCTTTATGGTCCATTCCAACCCAAACCGTTCCTTGATTTTATGATGACTCTTGGCCTTAACAGTGTTGACAGATCTCCACATTGTTTCTGAAAGCAGGAGATGAGTGTCTTAGCTTACAAAGTAAGATGTAACCAAAACTGTGTAGTCTGTTAAAACCAAGTGGAGCAGTGTTCTTTGTCTCTTCCATGATACATCCCTGGTACTCCCTCTGGAGGAGTATCTTCTGCTAATGGGCCGTCCAGCCTCACTGCGTGACTCATAAAATTACATCAGCCCATTGTGAGATGCTCCGCCCAGGGGGAGGAACCAAGCATTCCTACCTGGATATAATGTGAGGTTTGGAACACCACAGTCAGCCCTTACCTACTGGGTTCCCAGAGGACAAGAGCTACATAACCACTACGGGACCTTCAGAGGAAGAGCAGACCCTTCTACCGGATCACCGCTTCAAGAGAACCACATCTATCGCTCAGGAGGACTGCAGCCACCCTTTAATCGGACTGCTACCACCACTCTGCCTGACAGGGTGTCAGGTTGTATTCTGACTCTGTCAGTGTTTCTGTACTACTGCATTTATTTTTAATTTTCCTATTAAATTGTAGTTCTGATTCCAAGTCTCTCACTGGTTTGCTTTCAAACTAGTACAATAAGAAGCCAAATGTTCCAGCCTATTATTGTCTGGATTAGTTAAAATCAATCATAGAAGTACAGAATGCCCTGAGCTGGAAGGAATCCATCAGGGTCATCGAGCCCAACCCCTGGCTCTGCACAGGACACCCCAACAATCCCACCTTGTGCCCAAGAGCGTTGTCCAAATGCTCCTGGAGCTCTGGCAGCCTTGGGGCCGTGACCATTCCTAGGGGAGCCTGTTCAAAGCCCGACCACCCTTTGGATGAAGAACCTTTTCCTGATACCTACCTAAACCTGCCCTGACACAGCTCTAGTCATTCTCTCGGGTCCTGTCACTGATCACAGAGGGATGAGATAAAATATCCTATTTCCTGCCTTAAATGACTGCATGTTGTTCCTCACCATGTTTCACTCAAGCCCAGTATGTAAATCATCTCTAATCACTGGTGGGTTACAGGGAGGGCACAATTTCATCATGAAAATATGCCACAATTCCAAAGCAGGTCCTTGTTCTAAGTCAGAGAAAACATTACAACCTCTGCTGGAGGGAACCACTGAAAATCCCTCAAAAAGTCTAGTCAATCAAAATGTTCTGTTTCTATTTTGACTGTTTTCTTTTCCAGTGCATAAGAGACTGAAGTAAGAGGCCCTTCTAAAATGAAAAGGCCTCACTCTTAAAATGTTAAAATATTTTGGTTTGATATCTTTAGAACACTTGTGAGCCCTTTAGAATTTTTTTCAAGCTGTGCTTTACTTAAATCTTCAGTCCCAGGGAAGCTCAACTCTTTGATCTGCCTTAGTAAATAGAATTATAGAATTATAGAATCACAGAATTATTTGGGTTGGAAGGGACCTTAAAGATCACGCAGTTCCAATCCCTGCCATGAGCAGAGACACCTCCCACTGTCCCAGGTTGCTCCAAGTCCCGTCCAACCTGGCCTTGGACACTGCCAGGGATCCAGGGGCAGCCACAGCTGCTCTGGGCACCCTGTGCCCGGGCCTTGCCTCCCTCACAGGGAGGAATTTCTCCCTAATATCTGATCTACATCTACTGTTGGTGTGAAGCCCTTTCCCCTTGTCCTGTCGCTCCACGTCCTTGTCCAAAGTCCCTCTCCAGCTCCCTTGGAGCACCTTTAGGCACTGGAAAGTGCTATAAAGTCCTGAAATGGGGGCTTCCGCTGTGCTTTGGTTTTATCCTTTCTTGGTGTAAGCCCATCCTGGAGAAGCACAACCACCTCTCCATTAAATCACGTTTCATGGTGAGTTATTTCAAAGTTTCCAGCTTGCTCTTTTAGAGTGAAACACCTCCTGGATGAGTTAAATATAAGGTAAATGATTCAGAGGCTCTGGGAACCAGGTTTTTGGGCAGCAAGGGACTTCATCTCATGCTGGTAGATGCTAGAAGTTACTTTCTGATAATATTTACACAGACTAAATGAAGCAATTAAAATAACCAACCTGCCGCGGTTACCTCTCACAAGAGACCCTCCCAGCAGTGGAAATAACTTACTCACTAGGAAAAACTCCTTGGAAGTGTCTAATTGGCTAGCTGAGGCTGTGCCTAATTGGAGTCTCTATTTGTCCTGACATTCGTGATGCAGCAGGAGCAAAATGCTCTTCTGAACCCTCACTCTCCAGGGCTATTCCAATGCCTCTATGGGCTCAGGGGGTTTGGACATTCCCATACAGTGCTGGAGGCAAGAAGCTGCCTGCAGCCTTCATTTCTTGACAGATTGCCCAGAAATAGAAATACTTTCCCTGTCTCAAGCTATTTCCACCCCTCATTCCCATCTCCGACACATCCTCACAGCTGCAGCAGGATGGTCTATGAGCCAGGAAAATTGTCCACTGGATAATTGCAGACAGCAATTATCCAATGGACAATTCAGGAAGGGTTGAAGGGGGAAAAATGAAATTGCAAAGGTTCTCCCAGCCCGTTACCATGGGAGATGAGACACAAGGTATGAATCTTGTATGGACTGGAAATCAACAGCAAGACCCTACTGACTGAAACAGATTTAATTCTCCCTTCCTGGAGGAGTTGGGCAATTGCACAGAGTGCTCCGTTTAGCTGGATACAAAACCAGCAGGAAGAAAACAGATTGGAAGTTGGCTGCCACAGTGAATTTGCCTTATGTTGCACTTACCTCACTGTTGACGCTATATAAATGGTAACATTTTATGATTTACTTATGAACAAGCCTGGGGGTGACCTCCAGCTGCAGACTCATGAAGCCGCAGTAATCACCCAGACATTGGGATATTGATCTCTAGGAGAAAACAGAATCTGTGGACCTGACCCAAAGAAAAGTAAAGGGAGGGTTTATTTTTTGGGAGGCATGATTTCTTGGGGAAGAAAGGCAGGGATCTTTCATCGTGATGGTCATGGACAAAGCAGTTGTGAGGAGGCACCTCAGGAATGGGTCTGGGGACGTGGCTGGGGACCTCTGGTACATAAAGGTCAAAGAAAGGAATTGAAGGTGATATTGCTGCATGTGGACAAAGAAAACCCCATGTGTAAGGAATTAATACATGGAGACAATGCAATAAAGGCTGTGAAAATTCAGCTAAGCGTTAAGGGCTGATGTAGAATCACAGAATGGCTGGGTTGGAAAGGACCTTAAAAGACCATCTTCTTCCACCCCCTGCCAGGGACAGGGACACCTTCTACTAGCCCAGGTTGCTCCAAGCCCCGTCCAGCCTGGCCTGGAACACTGCCAGGGATCCAGGGGCAGCCACAGCTTTTCTGGGCAACCTGTGCCAGGGCCTGCCCACCCTCACAGGCAAGAATTTCTCCCTAACATCGCCATCTCAACCTACTGTTGTTGTACAGCCATTCCCCCTTGTCCTGTCAACTCCCTTCCTTGTCCAAAGTCCCTCTCCAGTTCTCCTCGAGCCCCTTTAGGCACTGAAAGGTGCTTTAAGGTCTCCCCGGAGCCTTTTCTTCTCCAGGTTGAACATCCCCCAACTCTCTCAGCCTCTACAAGCACTGCAACAGAAGACGTGGGTGCACCTTTCTGCCTCTCATCTTGGAGCCCCTTGGAGGTGCCAGAAAAGGCTCACCAGTACAGTCTGCTGGGACCAGTCCTCTCTCACCAGTGCTTCAGCACCCTCCAGAAAGCCAAAGGTAAATGTGGCAGACCTCCACCAAAGAACGAATGAGAGACTCAACCAAAACTGAGGGGTCTGAAGAAAAACTCATCAACTGAATATGCCAGACATTTACTTGGAAGTTCAGAGACTTCTCATTTGGTTTTTATTTCCTGTCGCTCCCATCAATGTGGTTGGAAGTCAAACTACATTGGGTAGTTTCTAGCCCTTGTTTTCCTTAAGAGCAACCAGACTGTCCTCAAGACACACCCCATGAGTTCCTAGGAGGGGGAAGAGGAGCCATGGGTTCAGCCCTGTACCTCCTGTCCATACCCTATTCATCCAAATCTACCTTGTAACCAAATCTTCCTGGGCTGATGATCAGGGTTGGCATCTGCTGGACCACAAGCCACTGTCTCCACTAGGCAGACCTGTTTCCCAGGGTGTCTGGTTTGATTCATGCTGACAGAGCAGATATCCGCTCTGCACTCCCCATGGACGTGGGGAAGCTGGGCTTCCAGATGATTATTTATAGGGCACAGCATTATTTATGTTCCCCTGTTCTCGCTGTCTTGCTGTCACACCCTGAGCTGCATTTCAAAATCACAATTTAGTAGCAGTAGATCTGTGATTTCATTTAATTTCATGAAATGAAATGAAACTTTCTGGAATGAAGTGAAATGAAAAGAAAATAAATTCTGTAGGATGAAACAAAATGAAATTTTAAAATTTCATTTCATGAAGTGAAATGAAATTCTGTGGAATTTTATGGAGTGAAATGAGATACTAAAAAATGAAATTAAATGAAATGAAACGAAATTAAATTTCATGGAATGAAATGAAATGAAATGAAATGAAATGAAATGAAATGAAACAAAATGAAATTAAATGCTGCAACTGACAGATTTTTTGTTCATTTCCTTCAAAATATTTAGAGTTCTCAGCAGCTGATTTGCTGATATTAACATCTGCAATGCTACTTCTCTGAAAAATTTAATTAATCTTATTCCACATAGAATTAAATGTCTCTCAAATTATTTATGACCTGATGAACTGTTTTCTGAACCAGTACTCACTCTCAAGGGTCAAGATTCCCAACTTGCATGAGTTGGCACTTCCAGTGGACATGCAGACTCCTTGTAGTTGTGCACTTGTGGCTGTAGAGAGTGTCTGGTAAGTCAAATGCTTGTAAATCTCTGTGGCATTTGCTCATATAACTAAATCATTAACTTATATTACATTGTGACATCAGCTGCGATATTCCTTGTTTAAAACAATTAAGTATTTCACTATCAAATAAAGCTTTCCTTTCTCTTCTGTCTCAATTTTCCAGAGTTTTCAATAGGTATTTATATTTATTTCTGTAAACTCAAACTTACTCTAAAATACACAGAAAAAAATCAGTGCATTGTCAAAGCACCTAAGCACTTACGAGAGGCAACTCAGGGGCTTATTTCAAAAGCTCTTCAAAGGGAAATGTTAATTGAATTAGTTGGAAGCCTCAAAATTAGTTAAACTTGTTCCTATAACTGATGGCATAACTAATGACGCCGCCGCGCTCCCCGCGCGCTCTCGGCGCCCGCTGCTCGGTCGGGAGGGGCGCGGGGCGGCAGCGCCCGCGGGCGGTGCCGGGGCT
>VZRS01012767.1:0-66151 GCA_013398055.1 Ifrita kowaldi
CCGAAAAGCATCGCCTGGAAAAGAAAAAAATAAAAAAACCCCGGAGCACCCCAGCCGTCGTGCCCACTCCTGCCCACCGCCAAAGTCCACCTTGTTTCCTTGGGAGGCGGGTGGTCCCTAGTCCTCCCTCTCCCCACCCCCCATCCAACAAACGGAGACCAAACTACGGGGAGGATTCCCTCCTCCTTCCCTTAGCCCTTTTCAAGTAGCAGATTGCTGCTTGCGAGTGATTGTCCCCCGTGTCCCTATAAAAAACATAAAGCCCCATCAGTTACCTTGAAAATGAACGGATCTGGGGAGGAGAGAAGGCGGGAAGAGAAAGGGCAAAACCCACCAAACTTTATAAAATCTATTTTTTATTGTGACTGACCAACTCTTTGCAGGTCCGTGCCCTCCTGCCTCCCTCCAGCGAGCCCGACTCGGCGGGAGCACCCCTGCTCTTCTCCCCAACGCCGGGATGCCGCCGCCGGTGCCAGGGCGAGGCGGCCTCAGCCATCCGGTTACCCCGACCCCTTGCTCCTCTCCCGGGGCTTCTCCTCGGAGCCGGGCACACTCTCCTCTGTACTCTTCCAAAAGCCGAAGTGGAAACCCGAGGGTCGGTCTGAATTTTGTCCCACTACTCCTCTGATACTTGAGGCGAGCAGCTCACTCTCGCCTTTCTGTTAGCACTCAGAGTATTTAGTGGCAGGTTTTCATTCTTATGACATCAGTAAAAACAATATTTCCCAACACTTCCAAATCATTCTTATGTGGCAGGATTACTGAAGGCTATGAAATTTTTTGGTTTCTCTGGTTTCATTAAAAACCTTTTAATTGTGTCTTTCGGAGTTGGCCCCAGGTGTTGGACTCTTTTCATTACATTTTGCTCTAATGTGATGAAATTCTAATTCTCTCCTTACCATATGGTTAAATTTCCCCACTGAGAATTAGTTGAAAAAGGAGAAATAATCTATTAATCTCTGTAATAGATTCACAAATGAGGTTTGCCACAGAACCCGTTTTTGAATGGTAATATCAGAACAGTTGGGTGCCTTGTTTCAGGAAAGAAAGGACCAGGCGACAACAGAAAACGTTTGAATTTTCACCGGGAAAGAATGAAAAGAAGCCAAGCTGCAGATTTCAGAGTAATTGACTGAGATTTCATCTAGCTACATGGACATGACTACAATACAGACCTTCCTCACCTCGTGTCTCCGGATCAGAGGCGAACATACAAGCCGAGCCCTCCGAAGAGGGAGGGTCTCACCCCCCGCCCCCCAGCCCCATTTGGCTGCTGCGCTTGTCCCTGGTCGCCGTCCAAGCGCACAGTCACCGAGCGCCTCGCTCCCCTCCCCCTTTCCAAGGGATGGATGTCACCGTTAACCTCTATCATTATTAATCCAAAGGCATTTTAGGTTTATTGTTTTTCAATTAGCAACTTCATTTTCCCCGGAATCATAAACAAAGGGCTTTATATTCGCAACAGGGGTTTGGGTTTTTTTATTATTATTATTTAATCTGCTTAATATCCAACTTGTAAAACTCGTGTGGTCACTTAAGGATGACGGATACTGTTATTATAATTTGATGGCTAGTGGGAACATTTCATTGCCCTCATCTTATTTCTTCCGAAAACAGAGGGCTCCGGCTTGATCTTTCCCGCTGATCTGTGGGTTCATTAGCACTGTCTCCCTTGTTTTTTCTGCAGCTTCGGGGACGACGTACACTGCCTCTCCGCAGGCGGCGGGGCCCCTTGCTCGGGGCTGCGGCCGCCGCGGTTGCCCCGAGAGGCGAGGGGTGCTGCCGGGCCGCGCCGTCGGGGCGGGGGAACGGGGGCACCGCGGCGACTTCCGCGGCAGCCTCCTTTCCTCTTCGGCTGCGTTCGCTTAGATTTGCCCTCTGCGTCTGAAATCTCCCTCTCCGTCTAAGCTTTTTCTGCTCTTCCCTGTCCACCGGTCAGTCTGTATGATCTGCCCCTGGATCCGTTCGTATGCTTGTACCTGCTTCAGCCCGTCTTTACAACCACTTCTCTTTTCCTTTTATTGCTCTTCATTCTTTCCTTCCCCTTTCTTTCTAGACCTGTCCCCTGTTCTTGAGACATAAATGCATCCCTTCATCTTGCCGATGCGCTCATCTGTGACTTGTCGTGCTCTAAAGATGCCAACTTTCTTACAAACTTTACTTTGTGGGAGGTGTGGGAGGGAGTTGGGAGAGCAAAGTGGAGGAGGCTAAAAGAGAGCCCCTCTCGCCTTCCCTGGACCCGCCTGTTGTGATCTGCCTCTCCCCACCTCACGAAGAAGTGGCTGTTTAATAGTCTACGGGAACTTTAGTTTGGAAGCAAGCAGAAGAATTTATAGAAGCTTTAAATGCGGCGCTTATAAAAATACCGAGGAATGGTCTTTGAGGTTTATGCACTCGTAAACTTTTGCTGATTGCTTCTGGGAAGTTGTCAGGCATTTAACACTGCATTTATCTTACAGCGCAATGAAAACACATCTGCCCAGCGTCTCGTTACCTGGTTTAATTGTACCGCAGCCCTCTGCCACCCGCTCCTCCACACTCGGGTCATTATTTCGGGAAATGAGCAGCCCGCAGCCGAGCTGCAGAAGGGCTGCGCCGGCCGCCCCGGAGCATCCCCCAGGCTCCGCTGTGAGCGGCCGGGCACGGGCCGTCCCGGGAGGGGCGGGAGGCAGGGGAAGGGGGGCAAGGACGCTGGAAGATCCCAGGATACAGATGAGAGCGGGCAGCACGGCGATTGCTGATTTTCTGTGGCGTCTTTAGCAACATCTGCTCTAGAGTTATTTTGTTCCGCCCCCCACCTGTGAGAGAAGTAAAATCCCCTTTTCCCTCTCCCCAGGGTTGGGTTTGCCGAAAAGTTTTCTTGATGAGAGACAATTTCCAAATTTTCCCGACAGACGCCCAAGAGCTGAATGCAGACAGATTTTAGTCACGTGAAGTTAGCCTCTCCCTGCCTGCTCTGTGCAGAGGTACGGCGTGTGCCTGCTGCAGCAGGACGGCCCCGAAGCAAGAGGAGGGCTTGGGATCTTCCGCAACTTCCTGGTCCTTCTTCCACTGGCTCAGCCCCACATCTCTTCTGCCTCCGACACGCCGAGCCTGGTGGAGATCAGAGCCGAGCGCCCCGTGCAGCAGGGGCAGCCCCCCATTCTTCAAGGTCTGCCCGGCTTTTCCAGCACTAAGTCAAGCTTCAGAGAGCGCTTTCGTTCGCCGTAACTGCAGCTGTGTTGCCTTCTCTGTGAGGAAAACTTTACTTATGTTCAAGGTGTAGAAAAACCACAGTAAAAATAAATACAATTACCCGCCCCACTGCATCCGCTCCTAGTGCAAACATCCTCAGAGGTGTCTGTGTGCTCAGAGGCAGCCCCAGGAGGCCGGTGGACTCCAAGCCTGGGAGCTGCTCCCAGCTGCAGGCAGGGGCCCGGCAGCGCGCCGGGGGCTCCGGGTCGCGGGGAGGAGGCCTGCAGGGGATGAGAAGGGGACGATGCTCTCAGCCCCCGGGGCTCCCGGCGCAGCATCCTGCTCCCCGGTGCCAGAGGCAGCGGGCAGGGCGGGGGGACGTGGCGGAGGCGTGTGTACAGCCGGCCTTGGGGGACTTTAGTGTGACGATGGGCTGCAAAACGGAGGTAAGCACTCCCTCCGCTCCAGGTCCTTAGCGGGGGGACAAAAACGGCAGTGGTGAACCTGACCCACGGCGCAGCAGAGTTGAGGCTTCTTGGGGTGAGGAATGCCACCCTGTTATCCCTGCCCTGCGCCTCTGGGGCGACCGCTAGAGGTGTAAAGGAAGTTCTGGAGGGCTGCAGAGAGATCAAGGGCACCTGAAGATTCCCGCGGAGACCCGCCAGGTGTCCGCGGGGTCTCCTTCGGTCTCCGCGGGGACCTATCGGCCCCGGCCCCAGCCTCGGCCGCTGCGCTCCCGATCCAAAATCCACAGCACCATCTCCTGGGCATCGGGAGAAGTGCATGGCCCTCCTCGGAGGCGGCGGAGCTGGTGGCAGTGGTGGAGGGAAGGGATGAAGCCATAGAAAACTACACGAAAATGTAAAAAGAAATTACATTGAAACGTAAAATACCCCTTAAGCATGTTTTGGCATGAGGAGGTAACTAGTTATTCCTTTGGTGTCCCTTTTGAAGCTGAAACCGGTGGGCTGATATCTGTGCTTGGACAGGAGTCAGGAGGTCCTCAAGAGGTGTTTTCTATTCAATTGCATAGAAACATTAGGAAATCCATGTACTTGAAACCGATTAAGGATGGAAGAGTCTGAGGCTGTCCCAGTTTCAGCGATAACACAGGGGATATAGGCAGTGACAAGCTCACTGAGTCATTACACTGAGGTTTGTGGAGAAAGATGGGAAGATCCTACCTTAAAACAATATGCTCTGCTTTGGTTTGGGAAAGTTGGAGATCCATCCTTCCTTTCCTTTCCTTCCTTCCTTCCTTCCTTCCTTCCTTCCTTCCTTCCTTCCTTCCTTCCTTCCTTCCTGTCTTCCCTTCCTCTCTTCTATTTTCTTCTTTTCTATCCTGTCCCCAGAGGAGCTCCTTTAGGCCCTCAAAGCCATTTCTCTCCTCATGAACACAGTCCCCCATTCTACACTTCTGCATCCCAATAAATGTCTGGCTGAGCTTCAGCAGGAGCAGGGGCCAAAGCTCTGGCCATGTACAGTTGATATTTACTACCTGTCCAGCTTTCCCTTTTAGTCCTGACCCTATTTTCTTTGTACTGAAAGCCTCCCAGAAAACCTTCCCCTGTAAGGAACGTGGCACTGAGCTTATTCTTCCCACCCTTGTTTGACTAGGCTATAGATGTCTATTTTCAGTTAATATTTCATCACCAAACAGTTTCTACAGCCTTTTGCTTTTCCTTCCATGCTTCTTGAACTCCATCCAGTTCACTTTTATTGGTACTGAAAGTACTTAAATCTGAAAGCAGTAGTCGAGATGCTATCTCATCAGTATTGTATACTGAGAGAGACATCTATCACTTCTCAGGTACATGACACAATGCCTCTGTGTTAGAAGCCCAAAAATTGCATTGGATTTTTTTTTTTTGGTCACACTGCTAGATCCTATTTAATTTACTGAAGCCCATACATACATATCTATATGTTAGTAGGCACGTATATTATACCTACTGTATTCCCTTCAGTCACCACTTCACAATTACAGGAAGAAAAAAATACTTTTGCATGCTTTCTTTCCATTACTTATAAATCCATGCTGTTTATCGGTTGTGGATCCATTCTCCCCTAAGTGCTTAAGATTTTTACCTTTTAATATTTTTTCCACTACACTACTGCAGACTGAAGTTAGGCTTACCAGATGGTAGATGACAGGTTCACTCTTTCTCTTCCTCTTCCCCTGCCATTTTAAAAGATCAGTAACCTGCTCCTCTTTTCAGACATCTTAGAGCTCACTAATTCTCCAGAAGCACTAAAATATCGCCAGTATTTTGGATACATTCATTAGTTAATTCCCTTTCTTCCCCATGCTGTGCATCAGAAGGATAGTCTCAGTTTCACATCTTTAGTTTTCTCTCCATCAACCTTCCCTATGACATTCTCTCAACAGTCCTAACTACAAGGTTGTTTTGCCTAACTGCACTTCCTTTTTCATAAAAACTGCAATTAGTACTTTTGTTAATTTATAGTCATTGCTCCTTTTTCCCCCTTCTTTGTAGAATAACAAATCTCTTTTATTCCTAGCAATTCCCTTCTTCCCCTCATAATTAAAAGATCATTTAGAATCTATACACATCTAAGTAGTTGCTACCTTGAAAAATGGAGGCACTATGACTTGCAATGCTCTTATACACTATAAATAAGGCAATTTTACATGTTTAATAACTTATCATGGGCATAAAATAAAAAAATGTGTTGAAATACAGTTCAGTAAGAGTCAAAATCCGTATATTTTACAGTGAAAAATTATTTTGTTCTCAAACTCTTCCTATATTTCAACTATTTCTGAAGTAAAGTGTAAGCTCATTTCCCATTATATCCCTTTAGTTGCCATGATAAGTAACAAGAAAGAACAAAGATTTTCCTTCCTGGATTACTTTGCTAAATTCATACTTTAATCTTTTGGTAGATGATGTTTTTCAAACACACTCAGATGTCTGATTGTCAGCTTTATGTCTCAGCAAGTATTCCCAGCAATTCAGGTACAGTAAAGTATCTACCTCTAGCAAGCCTCTGTGTACTATATAACTTTTATAGTCATTATAAAAAGTAATTTATTGAAAAAACTTAAACCTTTTCCAACTCACCTGACTTTTGATTTAAAGGTGTGTGATCCTGGTTATGGTAATCAGGTGTGGTAGGTGCTTTTTTCAGAATTAGGTTTGCTGTTTATGTCACAAAGTTTAGAAGCTCTGAGAGTAACATCCCCTAAAACATAGCATGTTCAGAGAAACAGATATCAGCTCATGTTTCACTGTTACAGTGCCTGGAATTGCACATAATACAAGGTAGAAGAACTTTTCCCATTTTTAGATCACATTTTTTTTCTCCTGGGTATTATTTCTCTTTGCCTTCACTGAAGTACAATACAATACTGACTACAGACTGGCTCTGGGGAGACAGCTTGTAATAAAAAGGGGGAAGTAACATTGATTCTCCTTTTTCTTTCTTTCTTTCTTTCTTTCTTTCTTTCTTTCTTTCTTTCTTTCTTATTTCTTTCTCTCTCTCTCTCTCTCTTTCTCTCTTTCATTTTTCTCTTTTCCTCTCTTTCTCATTGGCTGCCTGTCTTGCTGGCTTTCTTTCCATCTTTCTCTTTTGGTTTTTTTCTTTATCACCTTTTTTTCTTTCTCTTGCTTTCTTACTTTTGGTTGCTTGGTTGCTTGCTTTCTTGCTTCATATACCATATGGCCTTGCTTCATTTTAAAAGCGACAGGATCCTTTAATGACAACAATGATCATGACCAACAGGAAAGCTCCTTGTAACAGTGCCTAGCTCTGATTAACACTGTGACACTCACTCACAATATTTTTGAGCCAGACCATTGCAACAGGGTTTGAACTTGTTTTTCCATCCAGAGAGGAGAATGCTGCCAGCTATGGTCCCGGCACTTCACTGACTGTGTGGGCAGAGGCCTGCTGGTGCAAACTAAAGGAGTCTACTTCACTGCACCGTCAAGGACCAGGGAAGGAAAATCAGGGAAGCATCAGCAGGTGAGGTGTGGACCCTGCTGAGCTCCTGAGAGGTCCAGCTGCTGAACTCCTGACACCTAGGGCAGCCTTGGTGTTGCTCAGTTAGTCCTTTATTCAAACCCAGGCATGGCACACCCACTGAAGAGCTGAGCCAGATACCAAGGTAGGGTAAAGACAGAGGCCATATGCTATCCATGGAGAAAAACCCCATACAGTTCAGTTTTGTGAGGAACTTTGGCTTTCCGAGTATTTTGCAACACAGTGCCAGTTGCCAAGAGCAGTCCAGGTACCACTAAGCTTACACACAACTTCCTTCTTGAGGGTAAGGTCGAGTGACCAGCAAATGCTTGAGGGCTGACAAAAGCTTTTAGCATCCTTAGTCCTGTCTTAGGCTGTCACAGAGACTTACCGATGCTTCCTTTTCAGAGTAATTTGATTATTCCAGGAAAGGACTGCTGGAGCCAAGAAATTCCACGCACCTGCAGGCTGAATCCACCAAGGTGACAGTCAGTTGTGCAAAGGCACGTTTGCATGGAGATCTGAACATATTTCAAACTGATTTACTTCATAATTGTCCCATTTCGCTCACTGGTGAACTGCTTGGACAACAGTTAGATTTATTTGAGTTTAAATGGGCATGAAAACAAGTGGTAAGGCTGGAGGCAAGACCAGGTTCATCTGATCTACAAAACATGCAAGATTACTTCTGGGAACTTGTGAGCTGAGGCACTGTCAGGGAAAGGGCATGGAGCCTTTTCACATCCCTGACCCTGTACACACCCACATATAACATCAGACCATGTTAGCACAGGAAAGAAGCCCACCATCAATGTAGTGGTTGGTTCCCTCCTTCTTGTCAATAACCCTGAATTAAAGAGTGTAGTGAAGAATGACATGCAGTTTTTCTGAGAGGTCAGATCACCGAGATCAACCTTACACCAGTCTGATCGGCCATCAGACTTGGAGAGGTGTGTGCTTGAACAGCCAGAAGTTCCCTGAGACACATTTTTGAGATTACCAAACAGGTCGTGGGATATTCCCTGCCTCCCTCTCTTAACTGTGGCCATAGGAAATTTTGTAGGAATTATCCAGTGTAATAGCAGAAGCTCATGCATGGGATGAATCTGGACCCAAGTGCTCACACATCACAAGGCTTGGTCACCATTTTTGGCAATAAACTCAGAATTATGCCATCAGCATGAGACCAGGCACAGTGAGAAGCATGGACCCTGCAACACATTGTTATCATATTCACGCTGTTGATTCTGATTCTCTGATAAAGTTAATTGACTGAGTCAGGGCAAATTTGCTCCACACCTGCTCTGGACAGAGCAAGCTCAACCAGCTCTAATCAATCACTCCCACCAGGAAACTGGCACAAACAGTGCTTGTTCAGCTGGTGCCAGCGGCTGAACTTGATGGCACTGGTACAATCCCAGGGTGTAAGACTGTGAGATGGGCAAATGGCCCTGGAGAACCACATCAGAATCTTACACTAAGCCACTTCATTTTCTACCCTTTAAGAACATTTCCTGAGCCTTTCTAGTAAACTTTGTTAGTCTCAATGTCATTCAGTTAAAGCTCTGGCAGCATTTCCTTCATATGAAGCGTAATTTATCGCATTTGCGATCTGTTCATCATCAAATTGGTTCTAGGATGGATCAAGGGTGTCCATGTTCAACATCCTTATCTAGGGGCCTTCAGCAGGACACATAGCTCCACTTTGCCGTGTGTGTAGGGCATGCAATTCAGGAGTCCAGGAAACTGTGCCTTGCATTTGCTGGATTCATTAATCAAGAGGTTCACCCCAGACAGGGCTTTTTTAGAAATAGCTTTTAGACACACAGCACACCTGCCTCATCATTTGTTTTCTGACTATTTTGGAGCCTTTTAACCTATTTTACCCTGCCCTCCTGTCTGTACCCAAAGCACTCCATCCAAAATCCATGCCTCTTTGCAAAAGGAATATGTCTCTAAAGGCTCTGGCACAAGCCTGTGGTAGCCTGTGGCTGTCCTGCACAGTGGTTTCCATCACATGGAATGAGAACCAGTTGGAGCTAAGCCCTGAGAGGAGCGGAGTTCTGGCAGCCCCCTGCAACATGGTTATGACATGGATTATGGCAGCTTTGGCAAACCCAGGACCTTGAGTCAGGCAGAAAACTGGTTAAGACCTGAAACTCTTCCCAAGGCAGCTGCAGAAGGTTAAACTCTGTATTTGCAGACAGTAGGTGGCAGAGAAAGGGAGGCAGAGAGCACCAAACCTTATAAATCATAGTGTTTTGCTTTTGAAGCCCTTAAGTGTGTTACTGGCTTTTCATTAGCAGAGAGAGAAGCCTGACTAGGACCCTTCCTTTGGAGACAAGTCAAACCACACAACAAACTGAGCAGAGGAGGGATGTGCACTGAGCTCAAAGATAATTTGACAAGAAGAACAGCAGCAGCAATAGCAGCTGAAAAAATCCTAAAGCCCTAAATGGGCAACTACTTAGCAGGAGGCAAATAGACTGTAAAGTAAAATATACTGTATGGGAAAAACATTTAGACATTTGAATTCTTTCAGTTCTGTTTACAGGCTGTAGCTGCAGACCCTCATCCTATACTAAATGTGGACTTGCTAAATACCTCTCTATGCAGTTTGGGAACAGGAGCTTCAACCAGGACCAGGGGCACTCAAGGGGTTACTGTGATTTACACTCTGTCTCATGATAACTTGCTTGCATGCCCAGAAGACCAATCAGAAACCAAGGAGCACATTTAACATTTTAGTCTGGATGCTGACAAACAAACCTGGGCATGGGCAGAAACAATGCTATCAGCCCTCCTGTCCTTGCGCCAGCTTTCATGGGCACAATGGTGGTGTGCGTCTCTCTGAGCTGGGCTCTGAAGACTCTCATGCTGGAATTCAGCTGTCCCACTGAATTTAATTCCTCGAACATCTGGTCCCCGTCTGCTACAGGAAAGATGGTGGGCCAGATGGGAAATCCTAGTGGCTGCAGACAGCCTGGGGGGCACCTACTACATCGTTCTCAAAGATGATTTGAAAATGATAGATCACAGGACCTAAAGAGCTTTCACATAAAAGGCCTAATATTACTATAAATAAAGCGCCTTTTGGGTTTTTTTTACATTTGTTTTGTAAGGGAAAGATGTTAATACATGCAAGAAGTAACAGATAGATTCACTAGACATTCAGCAGACCAACCATGCTTCCAGGAAACGGAAAATAAAAAGCAGACAGTGAGCCTGGGCTGTGCACACAGTGTAGCTGTTAGTACACACCCTGCTTCTGCTGTCAACCGCTCCAGATGGCCACTTCCAAACCAGTTTGGGAAGAGACAGGTTTGAGGTGTGGGCCCATGTGAAGCTCATGAAGTTCAACAAAGCCAAATGCAAGTTTTTGCACCTGGGTCAGGGCAATCTGGAATATCAGTGCAGATGGGGGAATGAAGGGATTGAGAACCACCCTGTGGAGAAGGACTTGGGATCCTGGTGGACAGGACTCGAAAAAGAGCACTTCCAGCCCAGGAAGTCAGCTAAAGCCTGGGCTGCATCACAAGAGGTGTGTCCAGCAGATTGAAAGTTAAAGAAGGTAGATTTAGATAGGACATAAGGAAGAATTTTTGTGAAGAGTGTGATGAGACATTGGAACAGGTTTCCCAGAGCTTTTGTGGATGCCTCTGGAAGTGTTTAAGGCCAGGTTCAGTGAGCTTTCAAGCAATCTGATCTAGTGAAAGATGTCCCTGTCTGAGGCAGAGAGGGTTGCATTAGTTGATCTTTAGAGGTCTCTTCTGACCCAAACTCATCTGTGGTTCTAAGGGTCCTAAAGTAGTTCCTGCCAGTTCATGCCTAAAGGGTAATACGGTCTGCAAACAGGTTTGGCTCCCTTCATGCTGGATAGTCATCTCAGACCATCCTGGAAGGCTTTGTGTTTCCAGATGCCAAACCTGTCAGCATGCTCTGTTTTCTTCTCAGTGTGATGGTGCACATGCTGCATGTGATGCCTATACCGCACCTCTCGTATTATTTTGGGTACTGTAAACCAGCAAAAGAAACACAAAGTAGCAATTACATCTTAGAGGCTTGAGGAGATGGAGGCCAAATGCTTGGGGCTCTGGGTGAAGCCATTCTGTCGAAGGTGGGTTTGGCCTTAGCAGTGTGGGTATCCACCAGTCTGTGCCACTCTGTCCTGGGGACTAGGGACTCCCACTCCCTTTACTTAGGAGTGCAGATGTAGCCTAAAACTTGAACCTTCATCACTGGGATAATCTCAGCTGACAAGTGAATGTTGCACAATTTCCTCAAGATGTGAAATGATGAAGGAAACTTTGTTCTACTGAACTGGGCAAACCAGACAGTATAGAGGGTCAGCAAATTTAGGGACAAACAGAGACTCAATGTAATTGGTTTCAGCCCTTGGATTTATTTTTTTTTTCACCTTTCCAACCAATGATAATCAGAAACTGACCATGCATCACTTACTGCCATCACTAAGAAGGATCTGGCAGCTTCTACTTTGGGATTATAGAAATTGTTCTTTCAACTCCAAATCAGTGATGCTGCAGTTTGAATACAAACCTGACTGAGGTTCAGTAGTTAATAGAAATGCAGTGTAACAAAGTCTAGTGCTAGATCATGTTTATGTTATGCTGTCAGAAAACCAGAAATCAATCCAATTTCAAATGGAAGGTGGACAACAGCTGCCAGAACTGCTGCTGGAATGAAACCCTGGAAGAAAAAAAGGAGGGTATTAGCATAGTCAGAACAGCTTATTTACAAAAATTATTGCCAGTTGAAGGAAGGGACCAGAACAGGAAGGATTTTATTTCACAATATTCACAATATTTAATTCACAATTTCATAGGATTTTATTTCGGCCTGTATTCTGATTCTTAAGCAGTTATAGAAAAAGGTTTGTCAAAAATAGAAGAAAAAACCCCAGAAGAAATAATCTTGGAACTAGAAAATCCAGGAGAAAGATATTTTAATGGCTGCAAAGAAATTATGAGTGGTCAGTTAAGGAATTTGTACAAAACATACAGAATAATTAAAGCCAAAGGGCATAAAGACTAACCCCATAGGTGACACAGCTGGTGCAGGGATTTATCCCCTGAGATCAAAGTTGACACAGATTATTCGCTGAAGTGTTTGAGAAAACTCCCCGTTCTCACATCTCTGAGGCAGCCTTGCTACAACTAAACAGGAGATTTTGGTATTTCAGGTAATTTTTGCTGCTTTGTCTGGAACAGCAGGCACAGTTTAGTGTCTCACTCTCAGCTATGGGGACATGGCTTTATCAGTTTGCAGTAAAATGCAGGTGTAGGTGAGCACCCTTCTTCTGCAGTCCATTTGTTGTAAACTATCACTCAAATAGTAAATACCTATTGATAAAAAAGGGCTACCGAGTCATTTTATTACTATGCTTAGTACTTCTATTACAGAACAGTGGCAAGGAAACACGGTCAATGCAACCTTAGATTTTGCTTGCAAGAACAACACAGAAAAATCTGCTATGAACCGAGAGAGATTGATACTTGAAAAAATAAAAGAGGGAGATAAGGCAAAACCAGAATGCCCTGGGAGCTGCCACCACTTCATAAAAACAGTCTGTGTGTATGTGAGGATATTGGTTGTGTCATGAGAGGTAGCCTGGTGGTCATAGGAGGTTGTAAATCCAGATGGACACATGCTCTGCCAAGAGGAGAGCAGACAAGAGGCATTAAGTCAATTGTTTTGCACAAGACATTTTCAGGCAACGACCAGCAGGTAGAGTTGACCGAGTCCCAAAATACAGCACAGTCAGGAAAAGGCAGTGTCAGGGTAGACCCAGAGTTTGAAATGACAAATATGCAACTCTAATTCAGCACCAATTCTGTTAATTAAGTTAATAGCTGATTTGGAAGTATTTGAAGGTCTCTGCCGTGTTAACCATAGGAAAATGATGAAGATGGTGATGGTGTGTGCTGTCTAAGGGAAGGTGTGGGGAACTGTGTTGTAGATGGTGCTGGCACATGTCTTTTGGAAACAACTGTTGGGTTGTGCTCCTGTAGTGCCGTACTGATCCGCTCACGCACAGGCAGTGCGTGGAACAGACCTCTGTTGGGCTCCTTGGCTCTTAATGAGTCTAAACAACAGCTGTTCTCTCTTTCTTTGGGCCAAAGTCAAATGCTGAAGCATAAAACATGTGGGTTACAGTGCCATGGAGGGAGTGTGCAATTCATCCTCCTGTAGCTGTGGCAGGCATGTGCACTTGTGTGAGCAGTATTTACATGCATATGACAGTCTTGGGGAGGGCAGCAGAGTCACAAAGTACAGATTACAGTTAAAAAGCCCAAAGGAACCACTGCAAGCATTTAATTGGACTTCCTGTGCAATGCATAAGACTGCACTGAATTAATTTGTTTAAACTAGATCATGTATGTGGAAAAGAAAATCCTAATGTTTCAATTTCTTCGTTAATGCAGCATAACCTTAGATAAATTGCTCCAATGATAGCTGTTCTCACTTTTTAAAACATGTGACTTTTTCCTGGTTTGAACCTGGTTAGTTTCAACTCCTTAGCATTGCACTATTGCACCTCTCTTGGACAGACTGAAGATCATTCTTACTAATGTTAACTAAGTTGTCAACTTCCCACTTGTTAAAGTGAAACCCTTCAGTTTATCATAATAAAACGCACCTCAGGGACTCTTCTGGTTATTTGCTGAACCGTTTCTGTATTGTTAGCTGCCTTCTTGAGGAAGAGCAGCAGAACTGGACACTGTGCACCAACTGCACTCCTTCAGGGAATCAGTAGCTGACTGACTGTTTGAATGCTGAGTCTGAATACCAGGCTCTTCTCCCCTGCTTGATATTCCTCATTTATGTACGCAAAGGTTTCAGTAGACCCTGAATTGCACTTGGAACAGTGTTCAGATCTCTGGCCATTTTTTCCCTTAATAAAACTATCCCTCTTTCTTTGTCAAGCTGACAGAGTTACAGTCAACTCAGTAATTTTTTTAAGATGATGTGGGCAGGATATTGCCGTAGTTTTAGTAATCTTGAACTTTTCCAGTATTTTACGCGCTATAGAATAAGCCTCTTTGTCAACTCTTCTGAAGTTCTTGTACACAAAATGTCTTGCAACGTAACCCTCATCTACATTTTGTCAGGGAATTCATATTCATTTAAATGCACCTGCTATACTACAAGGATTTGCATGTGCACTCCAAATATGCTAGAAGTTATATTTAAATATGCATTGCAGACCAGAGAACTGGTGTTCAGCTACTCACAGATTTTAAAAGCAGAAAACACCATTATCATAATTCAATCTATGTTGGTCTATGAGGATTCTAGAACAGGTTCAGTGCAAGAAGCAAACAGAAGCAGCCAGACATTGATTATTGAAGCTGTACACTTTGATTTAACTTTTGCATGACTTAGACTGCAGATTTCCTTTTCTGTACTTGTTATAATAACATATAATTCCTGTGTGATCTGAAGCACCTTTTTCAAGCTCACATTTTCACTTAATTCAGAGGTTTCAGCTGCTGAGAAGGTATCAGAGTAACTGAAAAATTTCAGCAGAGTCTAATTATCCTCACCATTAACATTTTATGCAAATTCTAAATGCAGTGTATTCAGTGTCTGTTGTTAGCTATTGAAACTTGCAGATCAGACAATGGTTGAGGTTGGAAGTGACCTCTGCAGGTCATCATGTCCAAACCCCCTGCTCAAGCAGGGTCTGTTATAGGAGGTTGCCTGAGACCATTTCCAGTTGCCTTCTGCGTATCCTCACTGATGGAGGATACTCAGAAGGCAACTGAGTACATACTCCACATACATACTCCACAACCTCTCTGGGCAAACTATTTCAATGTTTGACCAGCCTCACAGTAAAAAAATGTGTGAGCTTTCTTTGTGTTTAGATGGAATTTCATGTTTTCAATTTATAACCATTGCCTCTTGCCCTGTCTGTGGCTATTGCTGAAATGAGTCTGGTTCCCTCTTTGGTTTTTTTTTCCATCAGGTACTTATAAAAGTTGATAAGATCCCCCCTGAGCCTTCTCTACTCCAGACTGACAGTTCTAGCTCTTTCAGCCTCTCCTCACACAGGAGATGCTCTGGACTCTTAATCATCTTTGTTGGCCCTGCACTGGATTCACTCCAGTAAGTTCATCTCTCTCCTGTAATTAGGGAGCCCAGATCTGGACAGACTGCTACACACGTCTCACCAGTGTTCGGTGGAGGAGAAAGATCATCTCCTTCAACCCACTGCCAACATTTTTCCTAATGCAGTCCAGGATAGTGTCGGGATTTTTTTGCTTCACTGGTGACTCATACTCAGTTTGCTGTCCAGGGACCCCAAGATCCTTCTCTACAAAATTACTTTCCAGATGGTTGTCCCCAGCATATGCTGGTCCCTGGGCTTATTCCTTCCTAGGTACAAGAATCGGCGTTTCCCCTTGTAGAACTTCAATAATTTCCTCTCTGACCAATTTTCCAGCCTGTCCAGATCCCTCTGAATGGTAACACTGGTGTATGAGACACTCCTCACAGTTTTTTGTCATCTGTGAACCTGATGAGTGCACTCTCTCCCAGTGTCCAGGTCAGTAGTGAGGCTAAACAGTATTGGCACCAGTGTGGTGTACCCTGTGGTATACCACTAATGATTTGACCATGAATGAAAGTTATGCCAATCATAACTCTCTGGCCCCACTTATTTACTCAATTTCCAATCCATCTCACTTTCCACTTACCTAACTTT
Organism: Ifrita kowaldi; assembly: GCA_013398055.1. Classification (NCBI taxonomy): domain Eukaryota; kingdom Metazoa; phylum Chordata; class Aves; order Passeriformes; family Cinclosomatidae; genus Ifrita; species Ifrita kowaldi. The sequence goes on from VZRS01012767.1 coordinate 15,890, forward strand.
TACTTTATTAGCTTGTCTATGATGATGCGAACGAGACAGTGTCAAAAGCCTTACTAAAATCAAGGTAGACAACAGCAACTTCTCTTCCCTCATCCACCAACCAGCCGTCTCACTATGGAAGGCCATCTCACTGGTTAAACATGATTTCCCCTTCATAAATCTATGCTTACTACTTCCAATTACTTTCTTCTTTGAAAAGGGTTTACAGGCAGATTTTCATCATTTTCTCAGTGACTGAGGTGAGGTTGACCCGCATGTAGTTCTCCAGCTCTTTGTTCTTGCCCTCCTTGAAGATAAGAGTGAGACTTGCTTTCTTCCATTCTTCAGGAACTTCACCTACATGACAAGACCTTGCAAAGATAATCAAGAGTGACCTTGTGATGAAATCGGCCAGTTCTTGCAGGTCTCAATGTGTATGTTTAATTTGTTTCAGTGTTCCCTAACCTATTCCTCCTCCACCAAGAATGAGTCTTCCTTGTTCTGGCTTTTCTCTCTTGTTGAACAGGCCTGGGGTTCCTGAAGACTTTGTTCCTTGGGGGAGGCTGAAACAGCCCCTCCTGTGTGTTGACTGACATGAGATCACCTGCTTCATTCAGAAACAGACTCACATTTTCCTTGTTCAGCCTTTTATTACTGTAACACAATGGCAGGACATCTGGTTGCCTTCACATCCCTCAGGAAAGCCAACTTTATGGGAGCTTTGGCTTTCCTGATGTCATCCCTACATGTCCAGGCAACATTTACACATTTCACCTTTGTAGCCTGTCTTAGATTCCACCTCTCATATACTGGCTTTATGCTTTGGAGCTCTGTCATATGTTCCCTGTTTAGCCAAGACTGTATCCTAATACATCTTCCCTTTTTTGTTTCCCTGAGTATTGGTGAAGCACGGTTCTCAGAGGATCCTGTCCTTAAAGACCTACCACCTTTCTGAGCTACTTTAGCCTTCAGAGCTCCCATGGGATCCTACCTGTAAGATGCCTGAATAAATTGAAGTCTGCTTTTCTGAAGAGCAGTCTTTGCTACTCATCTTCCCCAATGAGTGTGAACTCCCATGGGGATTTACCGAATTTATGTTCACTTAAAATAGTTTAGGGGAATGAAAGGCCAAGATTCAGTAATTGCTTAAGGAGGTAATTTTGGGTTTTGGGTTACAAGCACATATTTTATTTGTGTTTGTGTCAAAGTAGAAATTCTTTAAAATCAACTTAGGGCAGAAAATAAAATGCCTTTTGCAAAGGATGGGCACAAAAAGATCCATTTTGCCATCTACTATGTTTTAGGCAAAAAAGGGATCCTTCATCCTTCTCACTGAGGTCACAGCATGGAACATGTAGTTTCTTGCAGCGAATGTCTAGCATCTCTTGGCAGGTGGCAACGATTCTCAATGAGCTGTGTGGATGGGCCACCTCATTTTGGATAGAGCAGAGTTTGGGCATATAGATGCAAACTGTTATTCCATTTGCCTTCAGGGTCATCAAATGGCCACGATTTATTTATTTACTGTCACAGAAACTGCACATCTGACACTAGTAAAATTTCTTTTTTTAAGTTCTACGTTATTATTATCATTATTATTATTATTATTATTATTATTATTAAGCTCCGTGTAAGTCTTTAAATGAAGTCTTTAAACGAGGTTTTCCAATGTCTTTTAGATTAAATGGAGACCTTTCCACATATTTTCTTGCATTCTGCAGGGGTGGTCATGGTATGGACTCCTCATAGGGCTAAATTCCATTCATGATTGTAGAGAAGATAAAAGGGAATGGGACTGGAAGAAAAAAAGGTTTGCAGGTTATTTTCTTTTTTTTTTTTTTTTTAATTAAAGTGAATTGCAAAAGCTCTTCTTAGGCCATTCTAAGCCAGCTTGTAAAATAGTGGGGTGCAGTTTTCTGTAGTGTAAATTCGGATCAAATGAACATGAAGTAAAATTTGCAGGTACTGTGTTTTGCTTATTTATTAGAGCAGTGCCAGGACACTTGAACAGCAAAGTCCTGTGCTATATATGTGGTATGAATAAACAACATTTCTCTCTTAAAAATCTAGCAATCTCACTCTTTTTAAAAGCACTAAAATTATTTAAGATATAAATTATTTGTATTAAAATATTAGAAGCAGAAAAAAATCCAAGGAATATATATTGACTAAATAGGGGCCATTCCTGTGCCTCAGAGAGCTATGAATTTTATAACCACACGTAAACAATTACAAAGTGCACAATGCTTTAGAGAAATACACCAAAAGAGTAAAAGGTTCTATTAAACTGGCAAAAATCTGTGAAATGAAAAATGAATTAAACCTTATTTTCACATTATTGTTTTGGAAACTCGAGGTTCCTGGAATTTGCAGGTTTAATTTTTGTATCTCTTATTTCCTTTTTTGGAAATGAACAGTTGACAGTCTGCTTTATATGCAGCATGCATAGCACATAAATAGCATTCAAATTAAATTCTACACCAGCTGTACATACCCCATACATGTGGTTCACGAATGTTGCTGACTGCAAATGGTGCATATTTTGATTTTCAGTTGATATCTAAAACTGTGAATTATCTTCTGAATATGTAGTGTTTTGCTTTCAATCCCTAGATTACATTTATATCAAGCAAAATAAATACAACTGTCTGATAATCACAACCTGGTTTTCTTCAACTAAGGTAAAGACTAGTTCCTGGCAAAGTGACCTCAAGTCTTGTCTTTTTCAAGGTAGGAGTCCCATTTCGGGTCTGAAAGGGAAGTTTGAAATGAAAACTAGCCACAGAGGAGAAAACCCAGCATGCTCCTACATGCTGCACCCTGTTAACCTGAAGTCTCTTGAATACAGGACTGCTTTTACTGCTGTCAAGTTCCAGTGTGCCTTTAGTGTAGTAAGTTTTGGTAGTCAGCTATTAGCTCTTTCAGGCATGTTCACACTGCTTGACATTTATATAACACTGACTCCCAGAAACCTGTTCCAGCATCCACTGGGCCCAGTATAAAACCTGTGAGGATTTTTTTGGATGTGGCCTGTGTCTGGTTCTTCCAATATCCTGGTCAGGAATATGGCAGGGAGCCATCGGAGGGAGGAGAAGTAGCCAGATGGCACCAGTACACTGTTGCTTTGGCATTTTTTTCTGGCCAGCTGACTGGCGCGATCTCTAAGGAGGATTTTTGTTTGTTTGTTCATTTGTTTTGTATCTTTTCTTTCAGGTAGCCTGTGGACCTGAGTTAAACTTGCTGATTGCATGATCACCTTACAGATTTTGCACCTTTTCTTTTCTCTTTTTATTTGTTGTACACAGTGTTGGGGGAACTTTACTTTGGTATACTAAAATCTTGCCCTGATTTCATATTCATCTTTCATACAAAAGCCTTGTTGGCTCTAAGGAGTGCCATATGCTTGAAAGACATGCAACACTGATATTTTTTTTCTATCAGCATGTCTATGAACATTGTAAAAATTCAAGACAAACCTCAAAGGGAGCTAAGACATATATAGATATTTATGTCCACACACCTCAGAGGGAGATAAGACTTATATAGATATTTATCCCCACAGCAAAGATTTTATTTTAAATCCTGTCTGAGTTTGAAAATACCCTCTTTCACTGGCTGTATCTCAGATGTTGGCACCTTCCTTAACTAGTTGAGGGGGTTCAGCGGAATCTATGGGCGCTCCCTCCTGAGAAAGGATGTAGATGTAAGATTTGTCTCCTCATCTTCTGATCTGGCCAGACACGAGCCATTTCTGGTCTATATAACTGTGTTAACATTGCTCTGTGCTCCAGTCAGTAAGGCCTGGTGACAGGCTGTGTATATTACCGGTTTGTGTCTAAACAGCTTCGAGACTAGAGCTGGCGTGGGTCCAGCCTTTTGAGAGCACCGACCAAGCCGCCTGCGTGCAGCTGCACCTGTCCACGTGGACGCATTATAAACTGTATACGATGCAATATAACTCACTGTTCAAAAATGACATATTGTGACACCTCCTCCCTGAAACACACTTTTCCTCCACCTAAGCCTTTCAGCAATAATCCAACACAGAAACAACATGGCTAAGAGAATAAGTGCATCACTGGGAGTTACCACTTCTCCTTTGTGTTTGAACCCTATGATCCGCCTAATTGAGAGATTGATCTTGATTAGTTGTGAGCACCCACGGTTTCTTCTGATGGGAGCATATGGTATTGTACTGTATGTGCTTTGAGCCAGGAAACAGATCTCTCACTACCCCCTTTACACATAGGGCTGACATTACTATGAAGACAGGCAGCATAGTATAATGCCTTCCAGCAACTGTGAAAACTGTCTGTGTGATTCAGATGCTTTTCTGCTTACTGATAATTTGGTTCTAATAGTACCTTAAAAAGTGGTTCGTCAACCTCCCCAAAACAAATGCTCTTGGGTCATCTGTCTTACTTGCACCCTTACAGGTGATGATGGTCCTTCTGGTTTAGTATATCAACGGTGAATGAGTGACTTCACTATAAAATGTAACTGTCAAAACATTCAATTAAAGCTGCTTTTGGCAAATATCTTTTCAACACGTCAGTTACTGGTTCTTAAATACTCTGTTCAGACTTAGGTGGTTGATACTACACCCATTTTGATGACTGATTTTTGTAGGAGACAGCAGCAGCAGCTCGGTTTTTCTATGGGATGGAGAAGATAGGAAGCAGCTGCATTTGTGGTTTGCAGATGTTCAAGACATCACCAGTCAGGAAACTGCTAACTGCCTTTAATTGATCAGCTCACCAAAGTGGGGAAGTGAGCGTTCACATCTGTGGCCCATTCTTATAACATGTTTCCTCCTCACTAATTCTTGCTACTGTCTGGAAGCTTTCCAGGCTGCTGCTAGTGAACAGAAGACTATTCTTTCACAAAGAAGCAGGCATTTCCAGCTCTTGAAGTGCTTTAAAAAACTAAGCAGAGATGCCTTCTGTTATAATAACTAGTTAAAGTGGATAAACTGTACTTAGAGAGGATTTTAATTTGACATTAACGTTTGCTACTTCTGTAGAATCACTTAAGCCTTGGTGCTTCACTTGCTATGCTGAAAATCCAGTGGGGTTAAAAGTCTTGCAAAAACTGAAATGAAATTATGTAACAGACCACTATAAGTCACAGGCAAGAAGAAGCAAAACAAGTCATGTTCAGTCTGCAGGGCCAAATGCAAACAATCTTTCTCCATTTCTTTATTCAGCAGTGAAGCTGTGAATGCTTTCCTAAACCTATGTGGTTCTGTGCACACCTGTACCTCCAGGTAGCAGAGAGAAGAGCCCTGACTTGGGAAAGTAAGCTTGGTTTCAGATGCTACCCCCTCCTTGGGGCTTCCGTGGGTCCCATTCAGATTCACATCTTCATTCTCTCTCTTTATCCCTAGGGCTTCCTAATCCTTAGCTCTACCAGGGAGGAGCTTCCTCTCAGCAGCCCAGAGCTGCCTCTGCCTTGGAAATGCTAATGTCCCCCGCATGGCTGGTGGTGATTAGGACCAGCCCAGCGCTAAACTGGAAATTGGCTAATCTCTAAGCAGATTGTTAGCCCATGGCTCAAGCTGAGTAAGGTTCAAATCCCAGACTCATCCCATACTCTGCATCTCTAAGCATTCTTTAAACCCTCATAGTCTGGGAGAGATGCATATAAAACCTGACTGCCTTTGGGGAGATAATGTGGCTGCTCCTAACCTTGATAGTGACAGTTTCCATGATAAATGTGGTCACAATCATTTTAGAAAGGTAAAGATGGCTTTAGAAATCAGAATCTATTCTGCGAATCTGTGGGGTGAAATGTTCAATAGTAATAATAGGTAACAGTTTGTAGAATTCCTTCTAATACGATGTTGCTGAGACTAGGAACTTGACTAGGACTGGATATTTACAGAAGTAATAATACCCAGACTCATAAACAATAAAACCCCCAACACTTGTTGTGAAGTTGATTCTTTTTCTTGAAGACTTTTTGTCACTTGGTGAAGTTAAACTTTGTTTCTTTATATTGCATTAACATCTGGCGCAGTGGCCAGTGAACCTATGTTACAAGGGACAAGAAGAGGCCACTGGTAGGACAGTCCCTAAGATCCAAGATTCCTCCAGGTTATGGTGAACAAAAGAGGCTTCTCCCAGGATGCTTTGCTCTTCTATGTTAATATAGCCCAGTTCTGCTTCCCTGGTTGGCCATTGGCCTCTCCGCCCCTTTGTTACCTTATATGTCCCATGCCCTGGAAGGTTCTCCACTCCAGGTTCCTCCCATTGGCCCGTGCCTGTCACCACTCCCTCAGAGTTTCCCCATTGGTTCCCATTCCCTAGTCCCGCCTGTGTACCACCCCCATGCCCTCAGATCATTGGCCTCTGATGCTCGCCCCGTCCCATACTTAAACCTGGACCCTCCATTGTTCTCCATCTTCATCCTTGGATCCCTTCACAGTGTGGCTGCAATGAACCTCTGTCCATGGAAGTCCATACAAAGATCCTTTCTGCCTCTTTGCCATCATATTACTGGAGCTATCTGTATGTGTGTGTGCACACGTCTGTGAGGGTGTGCTGGTCCTGCCGAGTGGCTTCTCTAAGGAGATGCCTTTAGGAAGGTCGCAGCACCTCGTGCTCCGGCACCGCAAAGCCGCAGCGCCCGGCTAGCGACAACCTGGAAACAACATTTTATCCATATCTGAAATTTAGCAGCCTTGCAAGATCTCTGACCAACACAACTGCATAAAAGCACGTTGACTGGAATCAGCATGGAGAAACATTACTGTTGTGTTGTCCCAATATGTTCATTTCCTTTATCTGGACATCAAGATGATGAATACATGAATGAATACAATACGTGAAAAAACATTACGTAAGCTAGGCATAAAAAAAAAAAATCATTTAATCTATGATGTAAAGTAAAAACCTTATTGATTTGTCTGAAGTATAAATATTTCTCAGTTTGGAACATAAGTTCCTATATAATTTTGAATGACTGGAAAAAGAGAAAACTGTATTCCTTGTTTTCTATCAGAAGTGTAGAAGGTATGAAACTAGAACAAGAAAAGGGAGAAGAACTATATTTTTCTTTAAAAATGTGAAACTGCCAAACATGAAATACTGGTCTAAAGTTTCACCTGTCTGAGAGGACCTAATGAGAAACTGCTGGAACTATCCATCACAGCCTGAGGATAAGGATTCTGCTGGGGCTCCAGATCAGGTATGGAGAAGTCTCTGAGGGGTAGAGCTGACTTGTCACTGCGCATACAGCTGATGCAGAGCTGGGAGCTCATGCCAATTTGACATGCAAAGGCAAACAGAAGGATGTGGAAAAAACCCACATTTTTTGGCAAAAGCTTGACTAAGCCATGCCTTTGCTACTGCTGAAAAATAGTCCAGGACAGGCTTTTGGCAGTGAGGCCACACAACATGATACATTCACTTCCACATGCCTAAATTCTTGTCCCCCTTGAAACAGGGGTGGCTATATCCAACCCACCATGCATCCTGGCAAGTGCTGTGCTCTGAGCCATACCCAGGCAGAGCAGGCTGCTGCTGCTGGGCACAGACCAAAACTTCACCAAGGAACTTGCTGCGACCGTGAGTGATCATGGGCTTGAGCCTTTGGTTTATTTGTTAGTGTAGGGTCTGCCTAAGTGAGCATGATGGAGCTCTTAACCATGTGTCTCTTAACCAGGTTCTCCTCAAGTGTTAATATTCTGCCCACTGACCTCACCCTTTATGTCTTCTTTATGTGTCTCCTCAACTTTTAGTTAGTCTTTGAACCAAAATTAATTCTCCTGGGGACATTTTGGGGGGCAGTTTGTAATCCACAGTGTGGAAGTGGGGCATTGGACAATGAATACCACACCTACTGCTCCATGCATTGTTCGGTCTCCAAGGATTCATTGAGCTTTCTGCCTGGGAGCCTCCAATTTTGCAGTTCAAGGTCTAAGGCTGCTTCTGTCTATAGATATAAATAGGTTGTATATGTGATCAATTGACTGGCTGGCTGTTTGACTGACCAACTGTGTCTGTTCACAGCAAGAGGAGATTTTGTTATCCAGAGTGCTGCTTGATCCTGTCTGTCACTTCTGCCACTGTGCTGAAAATATGGTATAAATGGTGTAGAATTTTCCCAGCTGATCAACTAACAATATCGTGTGCTGAGAAGCATCTTAGATATTCTGAATGATCCTGTGTTGGGGTAATTTTTCATTCTTTTGTTAATATCGATGAGTACTGCAAGTATTTCCCGTGCATATGCTAAGTGATGTTTATGGCAAAATGTCTTTTCCTTGAATGCAGTGTGTACAAAAGGTGCCTAAATGCCCTTCCAGGGTAAATTGCACACATTGAGGAGTAAAGTTTTTGCAGCATTTGGCATCCTTGTGGTGTGGGGTTTTTCCCTCTTTCTGAAAGCAGAGGACTTCACATGTGTGATGTCCCTTCTGAACAGTCGTTCCTCATTATTTCTTAGTTTTACCTTGGACATGTCCAGTTTGACTGCCTACTGACTGCAACTGCATAATTCCCTGGGATATTCTGGTTTTAGAGCTCTGAGTTGGAGGGTTGATCAATAAATCTGGTCAAGAAATCTCCAGAAGGTCAGTGTGGAATAAATAGCAACAGTGAAATGTTCTCCCTTTGTTTCATTATTAGTAGATGGCCTGATTCTGCACTTTCAGTGAGACTAATTCGGCACTGACATAATTCAGAAGCAGTTCAGTTTTTATGGACTGATGATAAAGTTGGACTGATACCAATGTCAGGCTGACATACCAGGTTTAAAGATGAACATAAGATGCATAAGCCAAGGGTTATATACTAGGTTTTGATTTCCCCATAATGTGATCCCACTCTGCCCTTGTTCTGAGTCAACTATAATCCACCTAACTGAATTAGCCAGAGGCTATATATTATCTCACGTCTCTGGCTTGGTAGCTGGGGCTCAGTGTTGTGTCATCAATAGTCACAAGGTTTGGCATCACCTTGGAGAGCAGAGGGCAAAAAATGTCCTTCTTTTTTGTGCCTGCATGGCACCACCCCTGTGGCACTGGGTTACTTTGGCAGGGAGTGGTTCTGTGCAGTCACTAAAAATAGTCAGGAAGGTTAAAAAGAAGGAAGAGCGGGCAAAAGCATTTAATGTGTGATAAAGTAAGTGATTTTATAACTGATTTTATTACTTAAAGTTCAAACATTATTTTCACTAGCCTTTGTCTGGTGTAAATGAAGATGAAAGAAGTTGGACAGGGGGAGACTTGAGTACTGGAGGATGCTTCAGGAATCACGTCTTTAAGGGTTATTAAACACAATTTGTTTTTGTCAGATTTCAATTTGTCTGTGTTTTAGAAAATCCTAGAAACTTGAGCTCTGACATTTTGTATATCCCTATTAATTATTAATTCCTGAGAATCTGTACTTGTTTGACCTTAAGAATTACTGCCTGTTTACATTGAAGAAGACCTAGTAAGACTTGTCATACATCGTCCTTCACAAAAAATAAAAAATATCAGAGTCTTTCTCCCTGGGTAAATGAGGAAATAAAACAACCTGGGCTGGGTCAATGGTTTTAATACTGGTGGGAAACTCTTAACATGCTGCAGAGGCAGCATCTAAGGAATCTGCTGAGATAGCTGGATCTGCAGTTCTAGGTTAAACTTAGGGATACAGGACCACACTTCATCAATGCTGTGTGGGATGAGCTGACCCTTGTGCAGAGTGCCACCAGAAGACTCATGCATCACTTACATCTGACTAAGTGTCCTAAGTGGGACTTTGGTGTTTTATGAGGATAATGTGGATATTCCTCACAGGGGCTAAGTTTTAACCACTATGGGTAAGGTTTACACAATCTTCCTCTCAATAAAAATGAAGTGTAGACAAAGAGAAACTTCCACTGAAATCAACATAAATTGCATAAATCCCCCTTACTTCAGCAGTTTGAGAGCATATGTGGCTGCAGATTTCCAGTTAAAACAAGCTTTTCTTTTAAGATCTCACTTCCATGGAGCATTTCATGGAAACAATTTGCCTTCAGTGATGTCAGTGGTTTTTGCACAGGCTGTGTGGAAGTCTGGGCTTTCCAGGAACTGAATATCTGTAGCAGCCTTACAGCTCAGATCATCATGGAATTGGCAAACCCAGGGATTTCAGGTTTTGCAACATTAGTGCAGCCCAATCAGTTCACCTTTCTACAGCTGGTGAGGGAGCAAGAATAGCACCTAAAGGTCCTGGGATAAACATGTTTAGAGAGGACCCGCATCTTGACTCTGCAGCAGGATTCTGGGACAATTTTCATGTAAGACAGAGATTCTGGTGTTTCTCTCACCGGACTGAGGACAAATCATGGCCTTCACAGCTCCAGCCTTCCTGTGATGCAAAGGTGAAGAAGACCAGCAAGCATGTTAGTTCTTAATATTCTCTGGTTTGGGGTTGGCTTTGACTTGGACACTGAAGAACTCAATGAAATGTTAGGCTTTCCTAGAAAGAACCAAAAGTTTGGCTGATGAAAGAGTGCTATCCCTTTATCTCAAAGAAAAACACCTTCTTGAAATATGCTGCTTTTTTTCCGATATTAATTATTTTTATAATTTTCCCTCATAGTATCAACATTTAGTATGTTTTCATTTCAGATCAGGAAAAAAACCCCTCAATTCGAACACAGAGATTTTTCTCACAGAAATCCTTGTGATGGTATTTAGGACTACAGCTCTGAAGTTCATCAGCACTTGTCTCTCTCTCCTTGAATGGCCAATGAGCCATTAAAACTCAGCACTGTACTGCGACTGTGAGTGATTCCAACTTCCCAAAGGGGAATGGAAGACAAGGGCTAATCAGAGAGCTCAAGAGGTGTCAGATCCCCACCATGAGGCCTAATCACATATTTCCTCCTCTGTAAACTGTGACTTCTTTATGACAACAACTTTAGTGTTAACTAATACAAAACCCATAAAGGTGAAAAACGTATATTTTTTCTTAGGAACAAAGACCTCAGTTGCTGATACTCCTTACTTGCTGGTGGATGAATATCAACCATCATAGCTAGCTTCTTGTATTTTTGGCCTGCCTTGGAAATAAGAACTGAATTAGAGCATGAGTTTGCCTGTTGTGCTTCCTAAAAATGGGTTAAGACATGAGGCAAAAGCTGTGTTGCTGTTGTTGTCAAACTGTGCTTTTTCTTTGGGTTTGTTCATAATTCTTAATTTGTATGTGTTTGGAGAAACACTGTGAACTTCCCAAAATAAATGGAGAGCAGTACTGCTGCAGAGATTGTAATTCAGGAAAAGCATTAAAACAGGGCCTGGACTAAAAGAACTGAGAGGCAGAAAGTAGATTTTATTATCTTGTTAACTATTAGCAGACAATCTTGCACAGCTCTAAATTAAATACGAACATCTTGACTTCTCTTAGGTTTTTGACACAGTCCCATACAACATATTCGTCATTAAATTCCCTTGCTTTTTTTCCCCATGACTTCTCTTCAGCCAAGCTGCAGCTATTAAAGTGTTCATCCTTGGTTGTCACCCTAAGTTTTTCTCTTTTAGTCCCTTACAAATTTCTCTTCCTAATATGAGTCACTTTTTGCCCTTTTAATACATTTTGATTAAATCTTAGTTCCTTCTCTCAGCCTTTGGGTCTCCTCAAGGGTCACCATCCCACAAAGTCTCAGGAAAACACGGGATGTATTTGTCCCTCTTGTGGCTGCCATATGTCAGAAAGGTACATATTTTTATAAAGTTCAAAAGAATAAAAAACTTCACACTGAGACTTGGCTGCTGCCTAGACTGATAGTAAATGTGTGATAATAGACTGCCTGAGGCACTGCCAAGCAGTAACTGACTTTGTTTACCCAGTGGCAAAAAATCCCCGAACCAAAACAAACCCAAAAAACGTGTGCCCAAGTCACCAGTTTTCCAAGGCAGAAGAAGGTAGATGATAATCTGTTGTGAGCAAGACTGAAACTCCTTTCAGACTGAATTAACGATTCAGAAGTCCTTCTGAGTTGAAAGATGTGGGGAAGAGGAAGGATTGAAACTAGCTAGTCTCCAAAGAAGGTGGAGCACAGAAGAAAGCAAGGTCCTCAGGATCCATGGTGTGCTGATTTGGCCAAAATCTAGCAATATATCCTCTGAGAGAAAACCAGNAGAGCAGAGTGGAAAGTGGATCGTCTGCCAGGAGATTGTGAACGTGTTACAGCTTGTTGTCTGCACCACGGAGGTCACTTTTGGAGCTAAGATGATAAATGTAGAGATACACGTGGCTTTTGTTTCATTGTTTGTTTATCAGCTTCTGTGAACTGCATAATGTGGGAGGCTGAGCAAGTGCCTGGGACTTTGTGATAATATTCTGGCTCTTTGGCCAGTTTTAACCAACCAGTGGATTGAGGCTTCTGCATTCAATTGATGAATATTCAATTGTATTGAATAGAATCCAATCCTGGTGAAATGAAAGACAGTTTCCCCCTCTCACTATTCATTTGTTTGCCAAACATTCCTGTATAAGAATTTTCATCTTTTTAGTATTAAGTATTGATGTTAATAGTATATTCTCCTCTGTCTGATTAAATTCAAATTCCGTATTTGATTTTAAAAGCTGCGCGAAAAGGTACAAGGCAAAGAAAAATTCCTCAAATATGTTAGCATCTCTGTGAATGTGTAATGGCACTTACAAATTTTCAGTCCCGGACAAGAGAAAGTATTCTCTGTCACAGATACGCACCTTGTGCTTTGTGGCACCAGTGCATCCAGTAAAAGGCATTAATGGCTGGAGCAGGTTCTGGGGATGTCACATACTGCCCACAGACAGACTGTGTTCCAATGAACACCTCCTTACACCTGGTGAGAAAGTTGTTCTCAAAAATGCAGCTGGGGCTTAAGGTGCTAAGGCTGATTTTGACTCTCATTGTGCTAAAGACAACTGGCAGAGATTTCCAAACGAAGGGTAAAGAGATATGACAAAAACTAAAGCCTGTATATTCAGAACTAAGAGACTCAGCTCCTATAATGGTAAATAAAGCAGAGCCTCATTCAGAGAGTTTTGGTGCATCTGAAGGCCACAAGGGATGAAACCTGTTTTTCTGTGAGGTAATTTGGGAGGGTGTTCTCAGGTACCTTTAAATGGGCTTCTGAATTGAGTGGCAAGAGGTCATGACTTCTGTTTGGGGAGAGATCCTCATTACTGAAGACAGGTGCAAGGTGAGGATGGATTTTCTGTGACTGCAGGTGGTAAGCAGGGAAGAGGGTGGTAGGAAATGCTCTGAACCTGGAGGCAGGGCTGTGACCTGTGGAGACAGTTGGAAGCAAAGCAAGGGCTTCCTGGTGGAAAAAATGGGTCTTTGAGTTTGCACTTGAGTATGGGGCTGTGGCTGTGAGAGGGGTCAAAATAAAACAAGCTAAACTGATTAGATTATGAAACTAGAAGGCAGCAGATCTAATTTTTATTTCTAACTTGCTGTATGATTAGTGCCAGCTCATCTAATTTCTCAGGGCATCAGTTTTTCCATCTGTGAAATGTGGATGATGTGACCATCATCAATAAATTGCACAATGCAAGTACAGCGTGATACCTACCCCCAGTGCCTTATGGACAGATTTTTATTTAGATACTTCACCACCTTTGAAATTACATTCAGTAGGTGATTTGAAAGCTTTGTCGTAAATCTAAGTATCACTGACACATTAAGAAGAATGAGGTGATCAGATGATGAACTGCATTAACAAAAGAAGCGTGTTTAAATCTAGTATAAATGAGTTTGAACTGCAGTGGAATGAAGGTATTTTTATTTCGGCATTCTGCCAAAATGCAAGGCATTCGCAGTTTTATACTCTTCATGGATTTTCTTGGAACATAAACAACATATATATTGTTGTTACAACTTTGTGGAAGTAAGTGACTCAAATACAATTTGCCTATTATTGATGAACTGTGTAAATAAGATTTGTTGTAGAGGAAGTAATTTTGTGGATGTAAAGTGGAATAAAAAGGAGAGCTGTATGAGGCATCCATCACAGGATGCATTTTTTGCTTTCTCACAATAAATAGATCAAAGGAGACGCATTTATTTTGTAGAAGACTGTGCACTGATTTGAGGGTAGTCTTTGTACCAGTAGTGGATGTCACCATCCAGACTTTCCCAAAGTCTTCTACCAACTTCATAATTTCAGGAGTTGAGTATGTCTTTCTAAGAGAAGGTAAAAGAAGATTCAGAGAAGAAGTGCAGCTTATCCTTTCCCATATTAACCATTTTTGAGTTTTGTGGAGAAAAAGCTATGAGATTAGTGCTAAATTGCTCTGAATTGCAACTTCAGTTTCAGTGCTGTAATATAAACCATGTATTTTAATGTGTACATCGTGCTTGCAGCAGTACAATAATACAGAAGCAGAGCAATTACATCAGTAGAATGAACACATTTCTAATGGTATTTGTGTTATATGGATATATGGCTGTTGGCCTGTATGCTGATGCTTTCATTGCTGCCATATACATGCAATCTACTTATGGTTAAGGTTGCCAGGCAAGTAATTACCAGAATGGAGTGCTAAGCAAGCAGTCCTGGTGTCAAAGAATCTGACCTTGTGAAGATAATGAGACAAGGAGAATTCAGAACAGATGAAAGCCAAGAGCACCTACTTTATCTACTGACAGCCAGAGAACACCTTCATGCTCAATCAGTTCCTGCTAATGAGACAAGATGGGGCAAGATGGTAAAACAGCAGTAACGGGCAAACTTTTTTTCAGCTTAATGATCTATAACTTAGTCAGATAAAATTGTCTTTTAAACCAGACAGTAGCATAAGTATGAACAGAGAAATACGAAGAATGTATTGAATACATTTTGGTTTTGTTTACATTATAATGGGGAATGATTAATGGGCAGCGAAATATGCCCTGTAGTGTGGCTGGGGGAAGCTTAATCCATTTAACTTATCAAAGGGAAGGCAAAAGGGCAATGCAATCACTCTCTGAGAGTCCACATCAGGAGAGGAGCTCGGTAATGGAGGGCTTTTCAGGCTAGCTGGCAAACAAGCAGAGCATATACTGTCCAGAAGATGAAACCAGAGAAATTCATGTGAGAAAAGGAGAGCTTTTATCCATGAGGGTGATTTATTAAACAGCATTGTGAGGGACTCTTTCTTCCTCAATTAAAATTTTTCATTTAATTTATTTTAAATTAAGATTGGATGCTTTTTGAAAGTATATGTGCTTTTTTTTTTTTTTTTTTAATGTGTCTGTAAACACCTGGTGGTCCAGGGGTGACTGTGAAGGGATCTTAGAGAGGTAACTCAGAATTGCATGTTGATCATCAGTCTGCATACAGCATCTTCAAATCTACTGGAAAGTTTAAAGATATGCAAATTGTAAAAGGTTGAAAACTAATGGACTAGCTAAATTGGCTCTTAGATTAATGTCGGGGAATGTTCAAGTCTCTCTCAAACAGAGTATCAGACAAAAAAATCGCTCTGGTCTATTCTAATTTTGCAATCTATAAATAGGACTAATATTGTGGAGCCAGACCAAGATTAGGAAATTCTGACATATGCTGTAAATTACCTCTTCCCATGCATGTTAGCTAGACAGCCTTGTGAGATGTTTGCAGGGCAGCTGGCTGATTTTCTATGTTATATTCCTGCATTCTCCTTTCCTTGCCATTTTAAAGCTGCACAGGCATTTCAAAGTGTTCTTGACGCTTTCACAAAGTTGCAGCCTCATTCTTCCCATTCTCTATTGAAAACAGCTGCATTTATTCAGAGAATCATTAAAGTTCAACAAGACCTCTACGACCATTGAATTCAACCATTAACCTAAGGCTGCCAGGTCCACCAGTAAACCATGTCCCTAAGCACCACATCTACATGTTTTTTTAACAATCCCAGAGCTAGTGATTCCACCACTTCCCTGGGCAGCCTGTTCTAAGAGCCTCTAAAGCCTATTCTCTAGAGACCACAGCTTGATGAGAAAATGGGGAGGGAATGGACCCTGGGAAGCAGTTCACTGTAGTCTGAATCTTACTTGAAAGTCCAGACAAAATTATAATTAAGAAGGGTCCTTGGCAGGTTGATGGCAGAGGAAATATAAGCTCAATACCTGAGTCGCTGTTTGAAATCCTTTTCCTCTACTATTTATAGCACAGAATCTAAGCCACCCAGCATGAGCAAAATTACCTGTGAGGCACAGATCAGAGTTTCTGAGGGGCATTTTCCTCTGGGAGCAAAAAGAGGGGCACTGTCCTCTTTTATGTGGCCAGTGGCAAGGAGGCTGAGAGGTTATAGAACCTCAGTTTTCCCAACCCCTTTTCACTTCAGGGTTGTCTTCATTCCAAATACAAAGGCCTTTCAGTGACTGGCGCTGAGTTCAGACTGATCTATTCAGTCAGAGGAAAGGCCAAGTCCTCCTTTCGGGAAGCTGCTGGACAGAAGTTCTCTTTCCGTACTGGGAGAGAAGTAAAGCATAAATCCAGTAGCCAAGGCCAGGAAGAAAAGGAGAAGTGGCACTAGGGAATCTTCAGAACCAGTTTTTCTGGCCAGCCCAGAATTTCACCTAGTAGTTTCTTTCCTGATAATGAAGAAGCTGGTTGGACTTTCCTAAAAAAACCCACCACCTACTCTTGATTTGGTGTTTCAGAGCAACCACATCACTCTTGGGCACTGGAGTGGCTCTTATTTGAGGCAAAAATTGAATGGTGGTTCCCAAATGCGAGTCATTCCTGAAGTTTGAATAAGCTTCAACTCCTGCTGCAATGCTTCCCTTCTTTTATTATCCCCTCTAATAAGCAATGCAATACCTTGCAAAGTGAAGACTCCACCCAGATATGGTGTGATGCTGATTAATTTACAGGCCTGTCAGCTCTGGGCCCTTTCACATCCGTTTTGCACAAAATGTCCCACAAGTGAAGAGAGGAGGTACTGAAAAGATCTGGAAGCAGTGTTTCTATTCCTAATGTGTCAAAACTGAAGACTGCAGCTCTTGGTGCCTGGAGCTATTCAATAAAATGTAAAGTTTTTATTTGTTTTTGTTTGTTTTTTGTTTTAATTGGGCAGCTCCAAAGTAAAGTTATGCAAGCTGGTGTGAGGGTTTTTTTCCAGGAAAATAAATAATTTGCTCTATTCACTTTGTTCTGTCCAGTTTTTCTGTTCTCTCTGGTCCTGTTCCAGATCCATCTGACACAGCAGCCCTGGGCACCACTGCCTCAGAGCTTCAGAATTTCTGTTATTATTTAAAGCTGGTAAGAGTGATAAGTGAGCTGTAAGACCCCAGATTAGCATAGCTAGAAAAAACAGGCAAGGGTTTTGGTGTCACCAGCCTGTCTGCATGTGAGAAAACCAGACTCACAGCTGCACAGTGAGCATGGGGAAGGCCCATTGCTGACCTGTGCTCCTGCTGACCCATGCCTTGCTTTCCCCATCTCCAAGAATGAGATAATAAAACCTGTGCAGAGCACTGTAAAAACCAGGTATTGAGAAGAGCAAGAGCTAGGAAAGGGGCATGGGCTAAGAACCACTTCCATCTCCCTGTCATCAATAGCTCAGCTGACCAGAAAAGCACTAGTTCACAGCAAGAGTGTTGCCTTCGTCAGAGGTCTGCTGCAAACTGGTTGTATGTTAGGTGGTTTGGGTTTTTATTCCAAAACTGCAGAGGCGTTCCTGGAGGGCTCTGAGCATTTTCCACTGCACCCATTTTATTTAAGGTGAAAATAATCAAACAGCCCTTCAGTTATCGATCACGTATGATTTCAGTGTAGATCAAGTATGGATTGCTCAGCAGCTTCAGGTTCTTCTGCTGTCCCACCCAGGGGAATTACTGGAGAGTTCCCCGTGATTCCAGGGAATTGCTGAGACTTTCCTGCTTTTCACTCTCTTGTGCCAGAGTCAGAGTAGTGCAGCTGAAAAGTCTGGGCCTTTTTTCTAACTCTGATCCTGTATGGTTGTCCTGTTCCCAGGATGGCAAGCTCATTGCTTTACATGATCAGATCATACCTGCCCAGCGCTGACTTGTCCCATTCTTGTCCCATGTGTGAGCTGTCTCCACCCCTGCTGCCATATAGAATTTGTGAGATGAAGTCAAATGTGAATCTTGTTTAACTGTGAAAAAAAAGTGAGTTGATGTCTCCCTGTCCATCAGTTGTTTTAAGGTTTTTCCCATCACTTTTAAAAGAGAGGGGAAAATGTGTTTTAAGGAAGAGTGAGAAGTAATTTGCACACCCACTCATACACGCCAGAAAAAAAATGTTTTCCCCAACTTCAGCCTTACTTTTCACAGTTGAAAGAGATTAAAACAAAAATATCAAACAATGAAAGCATTTGGCACCAGTATGATTTTTATTGCAGCTGTCATTCTTTTGTTAGAAAAATCTTGTGCAAATGTAACTAAATGCTGAAAATGGGCTCTCTCCTGTTATTTCAAACAACTTCTGAAATAACCACATCAAAATTATATCTGGAAGTACAGAATTATGACTTTTCTTATAACAGCTGAGATGCTTTTGGGAAGCAAGAATTCCAATGTTTGTGTAGAATAAAGCAAAGAGATTTTGGGGTTTAAGAGAAGGACCTTTCCATGTTTTTTAATTCAGCTGTGCTGTGGAAGACAAATTTGTCTTGCTATTTTTTTCTTTTTTAAGTACTTAATGACCAATTTGCAGAAATAATGTTATTTTACAGTCTTAAAAGAAACTGGAATGTGTGTATGTGTGCATGTGTGCATACATACACTGATATATAAAAGAAAATCAAAAACAACTTTTTGCATCTTGACTTTAGATTGTAGTAGATACAAACAAAGGAGGACAAGCTTGCATCATTGTTATGTTATTTTGCGTGGCGTTTTTTTTTTGTTCCTGTTAATATCCCACTTTGCAGCTGGTTAGCAGCCAAATGAAACCTGCTTGTTAAAAATGGGGAGCAACACGCTTGTTAAAATTGGAGAGCAACACGGGTCAGTCAGGAGTCACTTCAGTCACACAGGTAATGTGGCTTGGCAGGGTCATTTTGGACTGACATTGGCACAAGAAGCCACTAATTTGTGGGGGGTTTTATGCATGTAGCTAGACTTGATACTGAAGATTTTTTGTGTAAACAACTGCTTAGAACTCACATATATTTTCTGCAAGTTACAAAAGAAGATTGTTTCATCTCAAAGACAAAAGTAGTGTTTTTCAAAGAATTGTACTGTATTGCAAAACCAAACCACTACAGTAACTTAGAGTATTCTCTTTATTGTGGTATCGTCGCACATTTAATACTGGATCTCTTTAAAAGCTGTCTTGGTTTCTACACAAAATATTGTGTTGTGTCACTGCGATGTACAGCTCCAAGATAATGCAGACAGGGTGGCATGGCTGGGTGCTTAGTCCTGGCAATGTTTGAAGGGACAAAGATGAGGTCTGTGCACCTCGTTCACAGAACTGAGGTAAGAAGGAGTCCCATGGGGAGGAAAGGGTAGCTGATACCCAGGGATCTAGGAGTGGAATATGATCCTCTGTCAGCAGCTTGTGCTGTTCCATCCCTCCCTGCACTGCTGGCCCTCACTGCAACCTGCATTTTTCCATCACCAGGCAGCTTAAAGCCCCCAGGGTGTGAGCCTGATCTGGGGGAGAAGCAGGTTGGCAGCACACTGGGGCAGTCAGATGCACACACTGCAGGACGCCTGTCAGTCAGGGCCATGGGGATGAGACACAGACGGAGTGAAATTCAGCCTTGTGACAGCTGATGCGGAGCTGACAGCTCTGCAACAGACACCAAAAGTAATTGTTAGGTGCAGCTTTGTGGAAGAAAATGATCTAAGGCTGAGTGAGGCACAAACTGTCACATGAGGACTAACGACGGCAGCATCAGCTGTCCTGCTGTACAGATCCCTTCTGAAAACTTTACCTCAGATTCTATATATTTTTTTTAAACCCACAACAG
The DNA here is from genome assembly GCA_013398055.1 of Ifrita kowaldi. Lineage (NCBI taxonomy): Eukaryota > Metazoa > Chordata > Aves > Passeriformes > Cinclosomatidae > Ifrita > Ifrita kowaldi. The sequence continues at coordinate 35,743 of VZRS01012767.1, forward strand.
ATAGTATAAATTTGGAGGTAGGTTCCAGGCAAATCTGAGTTCATCTGCTGGAGGTTGAATCGTAGCTGAAGGACTGTCAGCTGAAGAAGTGGGTGGAAGAAGACTTGACAGCCCAAGTTTTGTACCTGCTTAGAGAGGCAGAACAACCTGTTTGTGCAGAGGGTGGCCCTGGGCAGTAGTGGGAAAGGAAAAGCAACCCTCAGGCTTGAGAGCTATGGGGGAAACGTGAAAACCAGGGGAAACTTCTATCTGCTGCTGTTTTACTGACAAAATGGGATGTGTGATTGTTCAGTAAAAGCAACAGTAGTATCATTACAGACAGGTGCAATTTAAATATACTTTTCATTGAAGAACTTGAATTAGCGTGTTGTTCAGTTCGATTTCTCTTTCTTCTTATCCACTGATCTCCTTTTGTATCACTTTGTGACACATTTCGCCTTGGTAAAATGTTTTCAAACATATTGAATAAAACATTTCCGTTTATATTTGCTGAGCAAATAATACAAGTCCAGGATGCTTCCATGATCTCTAAAGGAATGGGCAGCTAACTCACTTAAGGATCAACATTTTAAGCTGAAGATCCTACACTGTCCACATCTTCACATTTTTCTAAGTCCACGTTTTCTAGAGGCAAATTTCTGAAGTTCCACAAAGAAGAACTGGATTATGGTATTGGAAGTAAATTCCATAATTTGCCTTCTAACAGTTTAGATTTGGAATAAATGTTTGACTACCTCAGAGCAGGAGGAGTGAGAAGGTGACAAAATCTGTGTAGTGTAGTGTGATGATCTAACTTTAGATAATATTCAGGTCTGCAGTTCTGGTCCAGGAAATGTGGCTGATGTGTGTCTTTTCTAGATGTACTCAGATTGGGAATTTTTGGATAAAAGCACAGAAAGCGTAGTTTCTTGTTAGGAACCTGTTAAACCTTGTGGCTATTGATCCATTGCAGTTTTGCTCAAAATAAAAGCATGCATAAAGGCAACAGTTATGTGGAAACGAAAAAAAAAAATAGGGTTTTTCAAAGCAATGAATCTGAATTGAATTTATAAATATCCATGAACAAGTTGACATAATTTTCATAGAAGTCTCCCAAATTTTCTGAATGTTTATCCTTTCTCTAATCACTGGAAGAGTGGGTGCAGACTGTATTTTATTTTTAAAATGTGAAGAGAATAAGAAGTTTAGAAGCAGAATAGCCATTTAGAATAGCTTTCAAATTCAGCACATTTGCATGCTTCATACAAAACAAAGAGTCCTCAGATCAGTAAGAGGAAAGAAAATGGGAGAAAGGGCTGGCTTATGTTTTTGGTGAGGAACTAAAGTGGAATTATGCTGTTCTTTCTGTAATTTTTGAGCTTATCGCATCTTCCTGTCTTCCTGTGTGTTGTCTGCCTTGATAGATGAATGACAGATGACATCTGCCTGCATCTGAACACAATGTTAAAACACACAGAGGCACTCAGGAAGGATCCATTGTCCCAGTGAGGTGCCAGCCCTAGAAAACCTAAAAAAACCACCAAACCGAAACATCACAAACCCTGGGGCTAAAACCAAAACTGGTGTTCTGGGGTTTTTTCTGTCTTTGTTTTTTTTGTGTGTGTGTGCTTGTTTTGTTTTTGTTTTCATGTTTGTTTGTTTTTTTACTGATATATCTAAATATCTTATAGAAATCATGTATCAAAATAATGATTCAAAATAATTTATGAAATGATCATCATTTTGTCTGATGATTAGACATTCTGGAATGACTGGATGCATTGCCAAAGATTTAGCACAGTATTTTTTACATCTATTGTTTGAAGAGTTTCACACCATTTTTTTATCTGAGACTCATTGTGACTGCTTGATTTCCCTTACTACTTTTTTCCCCTGAAAAATTGCAACTGTTTTCTTCTTTATCTCTTACACTCCAGCCTTACATGTTCTTTCTCTCTTGCTTCATTGTTTTCCATGACATTTACTTTCTGTCCTCTGCTTTGACTATGTTCTCAAAGCAAAAAAAAAAAAAAACCCAGCCAACCAAAACTACTCAAACCCAACACCTTTTCACAGAATCATGGAATTGTTAGGGTTGGAAGGCACCTGTGGAGATCTTCTCATCTAAGCCTTCTGCCAAGGCAGGGTGTCCCAGAGCAGCTGACACAGGAATGAGTCCAGGTGGGTTTGGAATGACCTCCCTGGGCAGCCTGTTCCAGTGCTCTGCCACCCTCAATGAAAGGAAGTTCTTCCTCATGTTGAGGTGGAACTACTTGTGTTTTTGTTTATGGCCACTGCTTCTCGTCCTGTCACTGGGTACCACTGAAGAGAATCTTAACACCATCCATTTTCAGTCATCAGAAATCTCCATGCACTCAATGGAAGTGGCTGTGGCATTATTGCTCTGGAATGGTGATAGGATGGTTCCTAGGGCATAATCTTTAGTTGATAACTTAATCTTGTATCATCCCAAGATTTTCAAGACCAAGATCTACACTGAAAAATGTATGAAATTGAATGGATGTATTTTCTACATGGAATAAACTTTCTCTTTAATTGCCCATTTGGAGTCCTATGGCACTAACAGAACTTGCATTATTAAATTAATATAGATGCCAGACTCATAATTTAATGATTATCATGGACTAGATGAAAGGAGACAACTACATGCACCCTCTTCTTTTAGCCCTATTTTCTATGATTGTGCAACCTGTGCAAATCAGGTAGAACATCATTAAGTCTAGAGAAGGAAACGTAAGTTTTTTATGTTAGATGTTAATTGTTGATCTGGGTGCAGGCTATCTCTGAAAATAAAATCAAAGTATCAAGAAGGTAGGAAAGGACACCTGAAGGTCATCTAGTCCAACCTGCTCCTCAAGACATTTTTCAAGAAGTAAACAAAACTGTTAGCTGCTGTTTCCCTGGTGATCCAGGCAAATACAAAAAAATACTAGATAGTTACTTCATTGTTCAGACCAATCTTTTCTAGTCATGAGGCAAACCTTAGTTATAGCATCAGTCCATTACACCTGAGCGGACATCAAGCAGATTGAGAGAACTTTTTCAGATTTTGCAGGCATTCAAAGGTTCAAATGAATACTAAAGTTAAAAGTAAATAAATACTGCCTCATAGCATTTGCAAAATATTAGCCCCTTTCTTCACTCATGATAGGTTTGTGATCTGATTTTCACCTGCACAACCATATTTGATATTCAGGAATATTCATAAAATTGTTCTTCAACTACCTTTTGCTCTGTGATGGACTTGCATCACCTGGTGTTGCAAACACTCTTTTCTTGTGTGACTGAAAACCAAGGCTAGGAAAGCACAACATTGCAAAGAAATCGTAATGCCACATGGTACAGTCAGTTAATGAAGTCAGGGATTCTGAGATAGGGATTCTGAGACAGGGATTCTGGACTGCAACATACAATATTTGGCCAACTAGCTAAGACTCCAAGGACTTCTTGAGCTCTTTAGAACATCTTTGCCATGGCTGAGGACAGAAATGTTTGTCAGTTACCTTTCCCAAATCTCAGGTTGGCTGCTCTCTATGTTGCATGTGATGGAGCTTTTAAAGATATTTTAAAATTCTCTTATAGGGCTAATTTAAATTGAAAACAAAAGGAAATAAACCTACTGCTAATTTTTAGATGGATGTCCCAAAGGATTTTACAGTAAATCCTCCCAAGTCTTTGGCTTAGTGCTGAGTGAAGATTCTTATGGGTGTTGACAGAGTTGCTCTGCTTTCTACAAAATAATCTTAAACTTCACATATAAGTGACTTAAACCTCACATATGCTCAATGATAGCAGAACCATATCAGTAATGGGCCTAAATTGACCTAAAGTGATTCTAAAAGTTTCCAGTTACCTAACAATTCTTTTTTGTTTTAATAATGCAAAAAAATCCATGTACTGTGATTGCTTGAAAGACTCCTGATTGAGCTATTAGAAGTCGGTAATAATTCATAGTGAACTTGAAAAAAATCTGTAGAGGTTTTGTTTTACAAATTCTTCAGAACATTAATTTCACATCCTGTTCTTTAAAATGTGTTCGCTTTTGTGGTGATAATTATTGAGGATGTGAGTGAATCAGAGTCTGAATCATTTAAGACCTCTACATCCATGAATAATGTTCACCAGTGACTATTTCTCAGCTCTATATTTATTCAGTAATTCCAACAATGAAGTCTTGTTGTGTTGCAAGAAAATAAACATTAAAGTAAACAGCTTGTTCTGGATTGAGATGATTAGAGGAGGAATTCAACAAAGACTTGACTTCTGTCAGTCCAGTTAGGAGTTTATTATCCAAAGCTGTTGTGATAACAGTGTTATTTCAGTGGATACAGGCTATTCAGGCTTCCTGGGATTTTAAGGTGAATTCAGGTCATTCATTACTTTTGTTGGCACTATAAATCTGTAGCATTAGGAAGGAGAGGAAAGAGATAAGTATGCTACAAATAGTACAAATAAATATGGAAGAGATCACTTTAACCCCCTAATTCTTCCTATATGAAAATCTGTCTCCCTTCTTGATAGGAGAACAAAAATAAGATGGAAGAAAAAAACCCACCAAATTTCATTTTCCAGCCATACAGTATACACTTTCTTATGCATGCAAGACATTTTCTGAAGCTCTCAAGCTTTTGCACTCTGTAGCTGCTGTTGGTTCTTTGAAAGGTGGAATTTAACACCACCAGTGCAAACAGCAGAGAAACTGGGGACTTGCCTAAAAACCTACTTTTTGTAGAATGTGCTTTAAAATCACTGTAATATATACTGTGAACACCCCCCAGTTTATATGTGACTTGTGGAAGAAGCTGTGTTGAAATCTGTGGTTCAGTTGCAATTGTAATAGATGTTCTCAGCACCTTTGCATTGATTATAGCTGGATATTTTTCTTCATCTTGGGTGCATTCCTCTTCTTTTTACTCCCAAAGGAGTTGAAGGAGCAGAATAAAGGGCAGCTATGCCCCCAGTTTTCCAAACCGGTAGTAGGATTTTCCTATTTCCTATTTATTTCCTTCAGATAATTCTTTGCCATGAAAAATGTAGAAAATTAATTTCCTGTTACATAGATTCTAAGAAGACTTATCTTGCTTGTTCATTGCATTAATTGCTCTGTTTTGTTAATATCTTTATAGTTATTCTACTTCTAACTACAGGATGAAAGCTGTTTATTCCTTCTCCTCTGATTAGCCACGGTAGAGGCCTTACACCCTGTATTCTCTGTATCAGGAAGAGGTCTGTTGGTTATCTTGCTGCCTTGGTGTTTATGGCAAGTGAAAAGCTGCAGGACTTAACTCACAGGAAATTTCATTCATGGAGAGGAAAACTAAGCTACTGTCTGGAGCAATGTTAGAAGAACATTTCTGGTTTGAGATCTCATTAAGCATCCTCAGATATACAAATGGTCAAATGTGAGTCTTGTGATGGATGGAACTGAGTTGCGTTATAAAGGATTCGACTTGCAGTTAGTTCTTGCTTTTTGTAACAGGAAATCAGCTTGAACTTTTTGTGTAGTTTTTCAGGGTTTTGAGGTTTACTGCCATCAGTACTAAAGTTTCACTTAGAAATCTTGGAATGATCATCATCCTAGTTATACCCACTTAAATGTGCAAGCTCAAAACATCTTGTCCTTTTGGGACCTATATAGTGTTTTCACTATCAGATTGTGATGTCCAGTGATATACTTAGAAAATAAAAACGTGAAGAATCTGTCCAAGTAGAGATGACATAGATGGATACTAACAAAAACATTAGAATACAATCCTGCGGTGTCCTGCAATCCTTTCTCTCATGAGCTGTTTTTAATGAGTATCCTTTCTAAAGGAGAATACTCTTCTATTTGTAGGACCTGATCTGCAAACTGCTTGAGATCTTAATTTTACCATTGTGTCTCCTGTCTTCAGAATCTATCTTTCAAAGGCCCAGATTCAAAACAAGGTGTTGAGATGAGGTGAGATGAGATGAGATGAGATGAGATGAGATGAGATGAGATGAGATGAGGTGATGCAGCCAGTCACCCGCCCCTCCCCCTCAGGTAATTATCAGGGGACACACGTTGAATGCTCAGATTCTTCTATTCCATGTGTACAGAGCCTGGCATATGACACATCCACTCAACCCTACACTTACTATTAAACACCTTCCAACAAACACAAGCAGAGCCACTCTACCATAGTAACACTAACTCCTACTTCCAGTGGAAAGCTCTTGCAGTTACGGCAGGGGGAAGCATCAGCTGTGTGGGGAGCAGCATGTCCTCCTCTGAGCATCGCTGCTGTCAGGACAGCTCCGTGTCTCACACGAGTGTTGGTGCAGGCTGCATTTCAGCACAGCTGGGAGTCCTGCTGCCCACTGAGCCCATCTAACTGCGTGCTGCATAGGCTGCCTGACACCCTTTAAGGCAAATGTAGAAAGTTTGCAGTAAAACCTGATATAGTTCTTGACGTTGATGGATATGAATAGTGAGAAATGTCAGTTCAAGATGAAAAGCTACTGGTGAAACAGCATCCTCCAAACATATTCCTGTGATATCACGGCAGACTTTAGCAGCCTTGATTTTCTTGACACAGAAGCTGGTAACTAGCGGTCTGGATGTAACTTCAGTTACATTATCTTCAAACAGTTGAAAAGGCTGTAGCGTGGTTTTCAGAGTGCATTTTCACTCCTAATGTGGAGGAAACTTGTTTTTGTGCTGTTGGATACATGGAATATAATACATATGTATGTATGTATTCAGGCATGTATGTAAGACTGATTTTAACAATTATGTCTGTGGGAACAAGTCATACTGCAAAGCAGCATTCTCTTCCATCATCTCACTTTTACCTAGCCAGTAATCCAAGTGCCTTGGTAAGAATACAGAAAGACACGTCTTTAAACAGGTAGAAATTTTAATTCTGTCCTCAAAATATTAGATTTTCTCTCCAGAATTATACTCCCTTACCCTGAGACTTAGAGGACTGTATTAGTCCCTAGGTCCTGTCTTGGCTGATAAATGGTTATTTGCTTGTTTGTGTATTAGTTGATTGCATTTTTGCTTTTCAAAAATACCTAGACATTGTTTCCTGACTTTTTACAAACATCTCTGATTTATGAAAAAAGTTTACAAAGAGAAAGAATTTAACCAATCCTACCTGATGACATTTTAAATTATGTTTTTTACATCGCTTGTTCCTACTGTTGTTTTTAAGGAAGAGATTTTAAGCTGCTTTTTAAAAAAAGTTATTACTCAGATAGTTTTCTAAAGGTAAGAGCATGACTTCACATACAAAAAAAAAGTATGACAAATGTCCTCAGAAGACATTTGAAAATTTTTACAAAGCTTTGCCTGTAAATGCTTTTGCTACATCTGTTCCTTACATACAGCGCATTGTACAACAGTACAACGGTTTTAACAGATGTTGAGGATGGGCAGCAGTTACCACATTTGCAGGTCATTCATCAAATGAAAAACTTTCACCTTATAACTGCCCTCTTCCATGCTGTAGGTTTAGTGAAAAGTTAAAGCCAACAGAAATATTTTATTTGAATATTAATGAGGAATATTTCTTTGCTGTTTAAGGTTTTGTGTAATGCCTAATAAGGGGTAAGAATAAACATTACTGGCAGTAATGAAATTTCCTCTCACTCCTTCTGTGGTACTCAGCTATTATTTATAACTGAATTATTGAGACAAAAATACTAGGTTTATAACTATTTGTACATTGTCTGGTTCAGCTTGGGTGAATGACTTGTCATCTAAGCTTTTTACAGACACTTTCTAAGATGATAAAGACACTTCTATAGAATATTTCACAAAAAGCTTAACTTTGGTGGACTGAATCTTCTCCTCAGGATGCTGAAAATACCTAAAGCTTCTCAAGAACATTTTGTTTGTTTGTTTGTTTGTTGTATTGGCATGTTTACAGTTCCTGGGCTAAGTAGAAAAATTTTGTTTCCACTGCCTCTTATAACTTCTGTTTGTTCTGGGCTTGACTAAGTGCCGTTCAGGCACAGCAGAAGCAACTGAATGGTTGTGTGGAAATCCATTGCCAAAGTGAAGTCAAAGCCACATTTTTCAAACAGTCACAGAGTGGTTGAGGTTGGAAGGCACCTCTGGAGATCATCTAGCCCAACCTCCTACTCAATCAGGTCACCCAGAACAGCTTGCTCAAGAAGTGTCCAATTGGATTTTGAGTACCTTCAAGGATGAAGACCCCACAGCTTCTCTGGGCAACCTGTGGAAAAAGGTAGAAAGTAAAACTTACGTTGAAGAGAAATTTCCTGCATTTCAGTTTGTACCCATTGCTTCTTGTCATGTCACTGGATGCCACTGTAAAGAGTCCGTCTTTCTCATTTCCTTCCACCAGGTATTTACACACATTGATAAAATACTTCTTTACTTTCATTGATAAAAAGGCTTCTCTTCTCCAGGCTGAATAGGCACAGCTTTCTCTCCATATATCAGATATTCTGATCCTTGAGTCATCTTTATGGCCCTTCCTCAGAGTCTTGTGCAGGGGAGTCCAAATCTTGTCCCAGCACTTAAGATGTGTCTCACCAGGGCAGACGTGAGGGAAAGGATTACCTCCCTCTACCTGTTGGCAATGTTTTTCCTGATGGCGAGCCATTCCTCCCAGTTATGTATAATTGAAAATTTGCTGAAGGTGCCCTCTGTCTTCTTGTCCAGGTCATTAATGAAGATGACACCTTCCAAGGCCTGAGGTGAGGCTAACTGCCTTGTAGTCCCCCAGATCCTCCTTCTTGCCCTCCTAGAAGATAGGAGCAACATCCCGTCCTCAGGAATCTCCCTGAACACCTCGACCTTTCGAAGACAATTGGGAGTGGCCTTGCAATGACATCATCCAGCTCCCTCAGAACCTGTGGGTGCATCCTGCCAGATGCCTGTCAGAGACTGAAATATTATCATTTATGAATTAAATGTTTTCATGAAGGACTTCTAAAACTGTATTACAAAAGCTGCAGAGAAGACTACAGCACCCTGAATGGGGCCCTGACTGAGGCCTTACACTGCTCTCTGATGAAGATAAGATAAAGTAACAACTCAGGGCTGGGGACATTCACAAAGCACAGGCTTAACACCTCCAAGGGGGAGACCACAGCCCCAGCGCTATCAGCTGCCAGGCTGGAACAGACCCTCGTACCAAAGGGGGGGGGGAGGAGAGGCTTTGAGTGTCTTGGAAAAGCCTCTGGTCAGAGGCGCAGTGACCGCCCATCCTCCACTGTGCAGAGGAGCCCAGCTGAGGGGTCCTCACCCGGGAGGGAAAAAGCTTATCCACCGCAGAAGGGGGTGACATGGCCCTCAAAGGGGTCCCCAGACCCTGCACCAGGGCACCAGAGATGATGCAACAGACGCTCAGTGTTGCAAGGGACAGTGTGTCAAGCTAGCCCCTGCAAAGGGAGACGTGTGGGCGTTCCCACCTGGCCCCCATATTAATCCGCGGCATTCTGTGCTCTGTGACATGGGACGTGTGGTGGCGTGTGGTGGCGTGTGGTGGCGTGTGGTAGCGTGGCCACGACGGTGATGGGGGACCCTCATCACCAGAAGATGGAGAGGAGCAACAAGACGTTGTTGGGACCCTCACATGGGTGATATGCTTCCACCTAACCCCTGTCACCTCTCCCTGTCCCCGCACCCCCCATGCACACTTCTTTTTCAATTTCTTTCTTTCTTTCCTCTTCTCTTTGCCTCTTCTAGTATTAAGTAAAATACATCAGGTTTTTTGGCACCAACATGTAACCTCGTTTGGTTTTAATCTTGCTTTTGGGAATATTTTAAACCTTCTCTAAGTTCTTTCCAGTTTATGCACAGAGACTTAGCTTTCTTTGCTTTTCTGGCTTTAAACCAGATCATAACAATGCTGTATAAGTTCTAGTTTGTTTAAGTATTCCCCAACCTGACCCCTCTCTATCAAGAGTAAGTCTGCCTTGCTCCTGACCTCCACTCAGGAGTCTGGGGTTCCTGAAGGCCAATCTTACTGGTAAAAGGGTGAGGCATTCAGTACCTTGGCCTTTTCCCTGTCCTTTGTCACCTGGTCCCCTGCCCCATTCAGCAGCAAACCCACATTTTCCCCAGTCTTTATTTTGCTGTTTCTGTACTTGTAGAAACATTTCTTGTTGCCATTCACATCCCTCATCAGATTTAACTCCAATGGATTTTTGGCTTTCCTAACCCCATCACATGCTCAGTGTCCCTATACTTCTGCATAACCTGGCTCTACTGCAACCTTGTATGTTTCCTTTTGGAGCCTGAGTTTAATCAGGAACTCCTTGCTCAACCATGCAGGTCATTTGCCACCTAAGTTTGACCTCCCAAACACGGGAACAATAATTGAGATAATTTCCAATCTTGTAGGTAGTGGTCCACAAAAATCAACAAGTACTCCTGCACTTCTGTTCTCTCCAGAGCTTTATCCCATGAGTCTTCCAAGCAGCTCCCTGAAGAGGTCTGAGGCTGCTCTCCTGAGATCCAAAGCTGGGAATTCTTCTATTTGTGTTGCTTCCTCCCCTCAGGATCTTGAACTCCAGCATCCTGTGATCACTGCAGCCAAAGCTGCTCCCACCTTCACATCCCAAACAAGCTTTCTTATGTTTGTAAGTATGAGGTGCACGTCTCCTTGTTGGCTCTGTGATCACCTGTTTTAGGAAGTTATTATCAATACCTTCCAGAAACCTCCTGGATTGCTTGTGCACTGCTGTTTTGGCCTTTCAATAGAAAATGGGATATCCAAGAAGGCCAGGACCTGTGAATGTGAGGATTCTTCTTTGAAGGAATGACCATCCTATGTTCTTTAACAGTGAGGTTGCACAGTCTCTCTTTTTTACGTCAAGGCATGTCTGCAAAATGTTCTGGGTTCAAGATATTTGTTTTTGTCAAAAATGCCATGCATGTCCAGCTTCGTATCTGTGATAATAAAGTTCATGTTGTGCAAAGAAATGTTACTTTTGAAAAGATACACAGAAGTATTTCTAATGTACATGACTGGCTTTCATAACCAAGCCATCAGTGCTCTGAAGGTAATCTGTAATATTCTGGTCCATAAACTCAAGGAGTGAAGGACAAAACTTATCTCTGATTTTGAGTTCCCATTTGACATCTCTTATGTGTTTATTGGGATGTCTCTTCTGGACAACATCATACACCTCTGGTCAAACGCTGTCCTTTGCTAAGCAAAAGGATTTTATAAGAATTTACCTAAATCTCCTTTATTCAGTTACAAGCTGTCTTAATTTTTTTTTTCTTGGATAACTTCTATCCCCTAAATGAAATGGGAGGCTAGAAGGTCTGGACAGTCTCTTGTTTTGTGTTGCCATTTTCTTGGAGTAGTTCATGAGTCCTTTAATCTGCAGGATTAAACCTGCATTTCTGGTGCCCACCACGCCAGTCACGGATACTCCCTGGGTCAGAGTGTTTGGGTCACACCACTTTTTCTAGCTGGTGTGGCAGTACAGCCAGTATGCTCAGGACATGATGTGCTCAACCCTACCACCTCTGGCTGGGGTTCAGCACCAGTCTGGCTTGGATTTCAGTCTGTAGATGTAAAGCAAAGCCTCTATGCCTCTGATAACATGCAGTGAGAGGCTTTTTGGGGACATCTTATTTTTATTTTATTTGAGATTATTTTTTTTTCATTGTGCTATGCTGTAAGTGATTTCACTGCCTACCTTACACCAACATGGTGTGGCATTGTGAGTTCTCTTGCAGCAAGTTAAATATCTTTGTGAAATTTATTAGCAATTCTTGGCGGTATCTATTTAATTTGATTTAATTGTTTATTTTGAATTAAGATTAAATCAGTGATTACATATGGATAATTTTTTCAGGGGATTAAATTTGCATTTTCATATTTTTTTTTTTAAATTTCCCTAAGTGAAGGGCTTAAACTGCCATTTTCATTAAAATATGCGAGAAGTGTGACCGGCATTTTTAAAGACGCAGAAATGCAGAAGCCAAAATCTATCTTCTCAGTAGTTAATGATCAAATAGAAATAATCTCATTGATTCTGAAGTAACTAAATTAGAGTCTTTGAATTTTGTGCCCTCTATTCGGGTTCAATTATCAGTAATTTAAACCCTGGTTTTAATTCTCATGGTATTAATCCCGTATCTTAAAAGCATGTGCTAGTCAAATACAAAAACGGGAGGTGATGTGTCCTTTAATATTTGTATTGATTCATTGAATGGGGTCACTTTTGAGCTGGGTCACTTTTGATGCAGTTCTTATTTCTGTAGCTGCAGTACTAGATTTTGACCACTGAGTGTCAGACACTGAATAATCTTTTGACATTTTTTACCTTTTTGTTTCAACCATTTCCCTCTGCAGCACAGTGTTAAAAAGTTGCGGCAGATTTTTCTAGCTCTGCTTTAACCAGGAAAAAATATCTCGATTGTTTGATAGATTAAATTCCATCACTAAGACAGAAAGAGAACAAGTTTGGGCTTGCTAAAAAGAAAGCTTTGCAGCACACACTACAACAAGTGCCTTGCTATGTGTGTTACTGGTGGCACAGTGTTGCAGAAAGTAGTATTTTACTGATAAGAATTTATGTGGGCAGCTAAACTCCTGTTCATGATGTCGCTGTTACATACTGTTTGTTCCTCAGAAACAGAGGATAGACATCACCCTAAACTGCTTCTCAGGATTATTCTGGGATTTTTTATCTGGCACTGTGAGATGAGGATATCCCCATGTCTATCTCTGTTATGTGCTAAGGGTGTGTGTATCTGTGCTAGACAGCTTTGGTGAGGGCTTTGAGAACTTTCTTGGTGGAGACACCATTTAAACAAGCAGCAACTTCTTTGTTAGCACATTCAGTTTCCCTTTCCTCTGAACTTTAAACCATTGCAAATATACAGATGAAACATTGACACCTAGGCCTGACCTTATGGCACTATCGTTGCTGCCTTGGGGAATCCATTGCCAGAGACATAACTGAGGCAAGAGCTTGGTATCAGCAAGATAATAGTCACTGGTGTGTTAAAATGAAAGGACACAGTTGTGGCAGCCACCACTGCACCCATTAAAGAAAGAGCTGCTGCTGAAGTAGCTGTCTACTTCAGCTTCTCTAAAGCTTTTCATTATGAGTCTCTGGCTTTCAGCTGATCATATCTGCTGAACTTAAACACCCGTCTTGTTCCCTTGGTGCTTTCCCCTAATGTGTCTGCATGATAAAAAGAGGGGTTTCTCACACTGGATTGCAGAAGTCATGCCTTAGGATTTAACTTTTATATTTCTCAGATACTGTACTGCTTTAGTGTGTTACTCTAAAACTCCATAGCCTGTTAGCTACTGTTCTCACATTCTGGTTAGACATAATAAACCCTCTCTGGGCCTCGACTGAAGGACACCTTGTTGTTTCAGGCCCCGAAATATGTAAACTGAGCCTCTGGGACAGGGGGAGCAAACTTGGGGTAATCACATCCTTACCTGAAATTGTAATTGGGGAATTAACCCTGATATGCAAATGGACCAAACCTATAAAAGTGTGAAAAACCCATGACACAGGGTCTATCTTGGGTGTAGCCCCTCGGGAGCTTTTTCACTGCCCAAGGTGTACCTTTGAAGGCCCTTCAATAAATACCTGTTTTTATTCTCTTAATCTTGTCTAGTCTCTGCTTGCAGGTAGCCACTTCAAGGCATCAGAAGAAATAGAAAGGCAGAAAAAAAATGGCAGAATTGGCAAGCACTGAAAATCTGAGCTAACCTGCAGCAAAGAGATGCCAGTGACTGTGGCTGGGAGCCAAGGGGGAATCTCAGGTGACAAAGGGCAGAAATGGGGGGTGCAGGGGTAGGGGACATGATTGTTAGGTGTGTCTACTGTGGATGTAAAATCCTCAGCTTTGTTTCCACTCATGCAGAAGAAAAAATTACATTTCTGTGCAAGGAAGCTTACTGTAGGGAAATACTTAAATCAGTATTGCCTTTGAAACCTTACATCATTCACTAATGGATGTTTAGAAGTCTCAGTAATGGCCACTTAATGGCTTGTTTGTAAGATCACCTCAGGAATTTGGAGAACTAGGTGGAACCTCTATTTTTGCTATAGAGCTAAGATGCTGTGCTGCCAGAATTATGCATATGATTTTTTTCTAGTTTTCTCTGCTACATGATGTTGTAAAGTGTTAAACACTTTGGGAAACCACTTGAAGGGCAATCAACTAAACAGGACCCAAACATCTCTGTGCCTCAGCTTCCATCCCTTCTGCAAAGTGTCCTTGCTCTCACCTCTCAGGCACACTAGAGAGATAAATTCATAGTGGCTGTGGACCAGTTGCTCTGAAATGACATCATCACAGAAAATTCTAGGAGGTAATGAATAATTTCGTACTTCGTATAACATTGATCTGTGGCACTGCAAATAAAGTCTGAGCTGTTCCTTCAAAGGAGGTACGTAGAAAGGTTGAATAAAAGTTTGCACATCAGCTGTTTTGCACATCAAATGAGCCTGGGATATGATTCTATGGCCATAGCACATTGTGTACTCTGTCACACATTAGAATATTTCACCTCACAGTGATTATAGACAATATGCTTGGATGAAATTTGGACAGGCAGCTTTTTTTTTTCTCTTGTTTTCTAACTTATTTTTCTTTTAACATGATTTTTAATCTCACAGCCCAACTGTGAGAAGGCAGATCCTGCTTTCCTAAGAACAGGGTGTTGGTTAATTCACTGTCCACTGAGAATAAATATTTCTGAGAATGCTTTCCTCAGTAGTGATCTCTCTTCTTTTTTCCTTTTCTTCATCTATCAAACACTAGATAAGTTGCTTTTCGAAATGCAGCTTTCAATTTTAACCTGGTTTATGCAGCACTTTCATCACAATTCAGTCCTTTGTAATCTGATCATTTATAAAATTGCCCAAGGAGGAACATTGTTTCCAAGAACTACGAGTAAGATGCCATTATGAGGATCTAATAACAAAACTAAGTTTTCACTCAAAAAGGAATAGTCTGACCTGGCCTGGGAACACTGTAATAGATAGTTAAAATCAATCTATTGTGTTTAAGGCTTCAAGATAGTAGGAGAGGACAGAGAGAAACATGGACTGCAGGTTTGTCTCCCTGGTGAGAAGAGTTTTCCATATTGTCTGCTGCCCACCTGGAAGCTCAGTGTGCTTACTTCATTCAGGTGATTTTGCGGCCATCTGCTCTACGGGACAATTTACATTTTGCCTTGGTACTCTTTGTAAAAGATTCCTGCATAGAGCAAGGTAGAGTTCAAAATAGCCTGTGCAGTCCCCACAAGGAGACTCACCCTCTGTTGCACAGTGCTATCCAGCTTTTTTCTTTTCAAGGAAAAGAGGGGAGCTGAGGCAAAATGTAAACCCTACAATGAACAAAATAATTAACTGAAAATTTAATTAGACAGGAACAGGGCCTTACTTCTGAAAGCCTTGCCTGCTAGCACATCTTCTGGGTGGTGCTGCTGTTCACATCTCTGGTAGCAACAGTTACAACCAAGTAGTCCAAAGGTAGAAGCAGATTACATAGATTTTCAATATCTGAAAATGAATTGAAATGCTTGATGTCACAGGATCCAGTGTGTTTTCAGAATGGGCTATAGAGATAATACCAGGAAACTTGCATTTTTCTCCTGATTGGACTAAGCAGAATTCAGTATTACACAGATGCAGGTGGCTTTTGTTTCAAGTCTGCAACCTGCTGGATCCCACTGAGCTTTATTTATCTCAATATTTTGGTGGTCTGAAAAAGGCTATTCAGACCACTGTCCTGAGGGGAGGCACACTTAAACAGGTGGTAGAGAGAGAATCTCCTTCCCTTGCTCTTCCATGCCTTAAACATCACATCTGGCTAGAAGTTCTGCTGCTCTCTGCAGGTTTGTCTGGGTCTGCAAGCAGAGACAGCTCTTGGGAGACAGGAAGGCAAATAGTTGCAACAGGGAACACAGTAAGCTCTAATCAATTTAGACAGGACACTGTTGGTCTCTATGGACTGTTTTGCAGAGATCTCAAAGGAGAGCTTAAAAAGGCAGCTTTATTGCCTGGAGGCTTGACAGAAGTTAACACTTCTCCTTGAAAAGCGCAAGTCAAAATGGATGAAAATTGCTACATCTGAAGCACGGATGAGTTTGGTGGATGAATCACTGGGAAAAAAAACTTTACAAACTGTTTTGCAAGAGGACAAGCCTAGAGAGCTCCCTACTGGTCTCTAAATACCTATGAAGATGTTTTTTCAGTATTGCAGTAATTGTGAAAACCATGACAATGGTGTTGAGCCAGTTAAACATTTTGCTTTGTAGCATGGTAAAAACCATGTAAATCTCAGATACTTAGGTACTATGGAATGCCAAAATCTCCTCCAGAAAAACAAACAAAGGTAGCTAGCATCAGGTCAATTGAAATGTGCTTGGATGTTGTCTTTTTAACACTTTTAAGTTCTTTGTGATGTAAATAAAATAAAGAAATTCTCTTTAACTTGGGAATAAAATTATTTGATGTTAAACCCCATATAAATAAGATTTTAGAGCAGTTTCAAGATTGGAATTCTTTCTGAGATCAGAAAATTTATAAAACTATCTCAGGTGCAGTTTTGACTATTCAATACTTTATAAACAAACAAAAAAATTGTCTTAGCAGCCTTTCAACTACCTCTGCTCACAATTAGCAGTCAGACTATTTTATTTCTTCTAGTAAGTCTTGCAGATGAAGGTGAGATACTATGTGGCAAGATGCTGCAGGCAGATATGCATTGTGGCTCACGAGAGTTTTTATTAATATGAAGAGTTTTTATTAATATGAACTTAGTGAGAGCACAAAATGCATCCTGTCAGTTTCCATAATAGAGCCCACTTCTGAGCAAAGGTAACATGCAGAAATACCATTGTTTGTTATGGGGCACAATCAGCCAGACAGACCAGGACAAAAAGGGCTTATCTTGCAGTAAGTTAATTTGAACAGAAAAGTATCTATTTTGGATTGAAATCTAATCAAGTGTTTGAGACAGTTCTGTTTGGAAAGGGCAGATGATTTTCACTTCGAATTGCTTCATTGCAAAATCTCTGCCAAATTATCTCGCTGGCAAGATGGAGCCACCTGGCATTTTTGAATGGCTGCTGGGAGTGGCTGCATGCCAAAAATTTGCCAGACTGCGGCGATTAGTTTTAAAGAACTTGGCCTATGCTGTTCTTTCTCTGTGCAATGTCCTCGGTTCCCTCAAGCCAGGCAGATTCCTGCACACTTACCAGGAAGGATGTGGAGCTTTTGGAGTTAGGGAGGATGCTCTTGCCTCTGCAGTTTTGGTCACCATGAGGTAACATGGCAAATTTCTGGTGTTCCCAGAAGTGTCCTTGCTTTTTGCCTTCAATCTTCCACTATGAAGTATTTGTTGAAAGGCAGAGGTTGTGCATAGCTGCCTTTCAGTTTTGTGGAGTAATTATACTTCTGGAAATGAGAAGGTTGCTATGTTGGGAGGCCACAATGGGAGGCACAGGCATTCTTGGCTCTATATCCATTGTGAATGTCCACAATGGAGAGGCTCCTGTGCCACTGATTAGGAGTGTCCTTTGTTACAGGACATTTTTTCCTTAGCAAATATGTAGGTTTGATAAAGCTCCCACATGCTGAATAATGACCCAAGGCCAAGCACCAATTAATAGTCTAGTTTATAAATGGAGAAGGAAACAGAATCTGCCTTTTAGCCTTTGAATAGCAAGCCTGTTTTAAACAGCTTGACTGTCATCTCTTTAAATTCACTTAGAAGGTCTGTGGGCTTTAGCTCATTGCCTGTGTGTATCTCTGCACTCCCGGGCAAGTTTTCCAGGACCTTGGTGTAAAAGAAGCTTAGGCCTGCTATTTGTGTATTACTGAAACTTCTTTCAAAACTGCTGTGACAAGTAGAACAGCATCATTATAAAGCAAGAATTTTGGGAAATGTGCCTTTGGAACTTTTTAGGAAGGAGGAGGAGAGACCATCTGTTTTGCTTGTCACAATTCTTGTTTGTTTAAGATGTGAATTGCCAGAAATGTGGAAAGATTGGGTACAACGACAAGTGATAGAGTAATTTTCACACTGGACTTATGGGAAACATGTGTTGTCCATCTGTGTGATTCTCATTTTATGCAAATTTAGGAAATATAGTCTTATGTCTAATTGTCCAAAGGTAGTTCTGAACATTCAAATAGAGAAAAGATACCACGCCATATCGTCAGTAGGCCTTCCTTTGGCTCTGTAACATGCCAGTGCAGAATGCTGCTTGTTTGAAACTACAAATCATAATAAACATTTATATTTAGAATCCCATAAAATAATGTTTCAGGGTCTGCAAAACACTTCAGACCCATGCTTGGGTTTTCCTGGAAGTGGAACAGGATGCCACAATTTTCCTGACCTTCCTAAGCAGGTGTTACCAACCTGTCCTGCATCACATGCTGATGCCTGCTGGATCGTGATGCTGGGGGAATACTAGAAGAGGCTGGTGAGAGTCTGCAGGCTGAAAAATACATAGCTGTACATGGTTAAAGCTTAAACAAGGCATATCTGAGCTGCTGGGAAGAAGCTTTAATTTTAGGTTTGTTTTGGGGGAGGAAAGTGTTTATTTGCCTTCTTAAAAAAGAAATCACACTCCTCGGAGGGTGATGGAAGCTTTACCTGGAGCATATTGCATTTTTCAGAGCTCGTGAAAATGATACTTCCCCTTATCTACCCTGAGCAGTTTCATTGAATAGGTCCCAAAAGATACACTTTCCCCCCACCTTTTTTGCTTTTTATCAGTTCATGGTTTGTCTACAAACTGCAAACAATTCTGTATTTTTTTCACTCAGTGTGACATCTGGAAATGTGACTAGAAATAATTCTTAATTCCACTGTCATTGAAGTGCAAGCATTCCCAATTTAAAATACACTTTTTTGAGAGTGTTCAGTCAAGGATTGCTTCAGTGCTTGATCTTGTAGAAAGACAAAAGAGATCCACACGTAGTGAATATGAGACAGTTTGGAATTCCTGTTGGAAGTTCCCATGAAATATTTTCCTTTGTTGATGATTCTTTAAGTGGTACAATGCTAGCAGTACCAAAGATTTAGGTTGGTGCATTCTTGCTTACTGAACCCTCTTTAGACAGACACGCTGGTTCTACGTACCAGCTTTTAGGATTTTTTTAGCTGTCTGTTGTTGTTGTTTGGATGATTTCAAGGTGATTTCCATTTGTGATTTTAAAAAAATTCTATTTACTGTATGGTGTATCATTAAATCAGAAAAAAACAACCATGCAAGAAGACTAATTTTTGTAATAAATAACGATATAGTGGTGGTAATTTGTAAACACACTGATTCTGACTCCTTGCAATCTGTTTGGCTTTTGAGGAGAGCTCTGTTTTATTTGTGAGCAGGATGGAAGTCTTGTTCATAATGCCTCTGGGTCAGTTCTGTGATATCTGGTGTCAGAAAGGCTGTTGCTGAATACTGGAAAGACAGTGTAGCAGGACCCCAGGTTTTGTCTGGGTCAAGAATACTGCTATATATAGTAAATCTCAGACACATTTAGGTATGTGAAGCTAAAATGGTGTAGGAGAAATGGACTAACTAAAGGGAAGATAGGGACCGTCACAATCAAAGAAAATGAGAGATTAAGCAGAGCCTTAACTTGCTGTGGGTCTCACATGGTGCAGGGACAAAAACTAGAGAAGTTAGGTCTTGTGTATCCAGCAGGTCAAGAAAGAGAAGCCGGGGAAAGATAGAAATCCATATTACATTGACTGAGGTAGAAATCCACATATCATAGAGCAGCTCATTATTCAGGGGGGACTCTCAGAGAGGGGGGATGAAGCATGTTTTCTTTTGTCCAGCAGGATTATTTAATAAGTAGGTTTGCTGGTTTTCAGGTGTGAGAGGCTGGGGAAAGGTTTCAAGTCTCTTTTGGTGGAAATATCAAGCTGCTGTTTTTGGAGGCGGTGGGAATCAAAGGTGGAGGAGGACAAAAGGAAAGGGAAGAGTTGAGGTGACAGAAGAGAGATGCTCCTGTGCAACTCAGGATGGATGGATTAAAAAGTGAGGAACAGCAGCTTTGTGAAACACAGTCTTTTTTTCTCTGTGTGTCTGTTTTCTCTGTCTCAAAAGCCAAGCTCTGTGCCAGCCTCCTACTAAAATGTGCCTTACCTTGAGGAAAGACTGGTCCAGACTTAGTTATCTTAGGAAACTGGAAGCTATTTTTTTTTCCTAGAGTACTTGTTAAATGCATCTCCATTGTGAACAAGTAGAATAAAGCTTATAAAATTCTTATATATGTGTAATTTGAGCTATAAATAATAAGTTATCTGAATATGGTGCAACTGTCTGTTTAAAAGTTTTAAATGGAATAATCAAGTATATTTTATATGTGGCTGCCCAGTAGAAGCTGCTCCATAATTAAGGTTTTTCTCTTGTCAGTGTTTGCAAAATGCATTTAAAAAACACTTAAATGTAATTTTATGGATTCTAAGGTTGAAGATAAATTTATATCTTTAAGATAAACGTGGCAGCCAATTTTCAGTAAGCAATAACTTACTAATCTTTTGATACTGGAAACTTGGTGTCTGAAGGAGTGAACTGCAGTACTCGTTCTGCTTCCTCTTTGGATTATGTAAGGATGTGTTTAAACTCTAGCTGTTTCACTGAAACCTCTGGGTTTTCTTTTGATGCTTTCATCAAGCATTACCTTATTCATGCAAAACAAGGAATTCAGGAGATTTGAATAAACAACTTTTAGCTGTCCATGTTTTCTGCTAGTATGTTTTAATCAAACAATCGTGAGCTGTATGTTGCTATGTTACTGCTTTGTCTTTGTCTTTGCTTGCCTTCAACAGAAGTAATTTTTCCCAAAGCTGCACCATGCTCCTGCCACACTGCAATGTGCTGTATAGATGTGTTCTATAAGCAAGTTAGCTGAAGCATCTCTGTGTTGTAAGCTGATTTAAGGAAGCAGGAAAGGAGAGGTACACCTCCTCTCTCCACACCCAAAATATTGTGGAATCTGCGACAACTTCAGAAATTCTTGCATGTTGCTGGAGGTGGTTTTAGTTTTCACACCAGAAGTAATTTAATTTCAGCACTTAAAACCCAAAAAGCTCCAACATATTGCTAGCGTGCAAAAATTCCATGTGTGCTAAAAAACAACAGCATATGGTTGGGTGGGGTGTGACCAAAATGAACATAGTTATCACATTGTGAACTTTCTTTTTACAGACTTGATTAAATAAGGAAGAGGGGGGCAAAAGGGGGGCATCTAGGACGAGAACCTGGAATCCTCTTAGAGTCTGTCCTTTCAAGCGCTGTGCAGTGAACGGAAAGGTTCATCTTGCATAAACTATGGTTTAAAATAGGAGACTGACATTTCATCTGAACATGAACAGGTAGACAAAGGAAAGGTGGAAAGAAGGCAAGATATCTCTGGGGTGAATCGTTAGGGGAGAATGGTAGGACATGCAGGCCACAGGGAAACTTCAGCCCTCCCTGTTTGCTCGTAGAAATTAGGTAGATTGGATTATTTGCTTTGAATTGGGTAGAACAAGTTTTAAGAGGGTTCATTTGCTGGGACTATGTGTTTCAGGATGTTTGAACTTTACCATCAGTTCTTCTCAGCATAATTTTATGCTGAGGTAATTGTAGAAAGAAATAAGTAATCTCTGATTGTGACTGTATATATATCCACAGTCTTTTTTTTTTTTTTTTTTTACTCAGGTCTCTTTTCTGTTGAGTATTTGAGACCTTATCAGGTGCCCATATAGGAATATCTAAAAATTGCGCAAATCAAAATCAGAAATATTTCTGGAAACTTGTGTCTAGATACTTGACTTATCCTTCTGAATCCCTGGTGGCAAGGCTGAAACCCTTTAAGACAGCAATATCAGAAATCTCAGGTGACTAATATCAACATGCAGTTGTTTTGTGTGATTGTGTGGCTGCACCCAGCACCTCTCAACTGAGTGTATCTGTCTTGAGTCGTTGTTAGTGTAGGATGCCTGCCTAGTTTACTTTGCTCTTGTCTGCCTTTTCTGTGCTCTTCTGGGTGCGAATATATCAACAGGAGCAGGATCCTTATTTGCTGGCGCTTCACATACTATTCTATCTGGTCTCCAGGTGTGAGGACAACAGCAGCCCACCTTTGCCAGGTAGCAGCCCTTTGCAGGCTATTTTACTGGCCAGTGCTTGGCTCTCTGCATGACCAGTGCTGTTGTCCTCTGGGTGGCCAGGGAAGATGCCTTCAATTCATATTCCCTGTCGAACGATGTCATTTCTGCTGCAGAGGCCAAACACCATCACTGGGCCAAGTGAGCCATGCAATGCGAAATGTGCCTTTATTTTCTGCATGCAAGTCTGTCAGATGGTTAAAAGTTAAAAATAGTCCTAGTCTGGCTCTGTTGTTGAATAATTGGTGATTTCTGTGAACTCTGTAATCTACTCTGGTTTCTAAAGGTGAATTTCTTCATGTTTTTTGTTCTTCCCTTTGTGTTCTCAAGTGAATGGTCGTCTCCTTGAGCATCCTTACTGATTAGAGTTTGGCCCAGTTTTCTTTATGTTCTTGCAAACAACAAAATAACAATTCACATAAAAGCCTATTCTTCCAATTTTAAGGCTAAGAACAGAAAATTACTTTGGATGACTTTGAAACTTTAGAAAACCTTTGATTTTTGCCCAGAAAGGCCATTGCTCATGTTAATTGAGGTGGCCGAGACAAAGCATCTTTTTCACAAAAAAATTCAGGTTATTCTGTGGAACAATGGGGTCTGTCAACATGTGACAAGTCTTCCATATCTCGAGGGGAGGATCCAGTTGATGCAACAAAGTGTCAATCAGGATGTAGAGCTGCAGGAAGTTAACTCATGCGTACTCCAGGGTTGTCCAGATCAGATGAAGAAAGTGCCAAAAGAGCTTACCCATCATAACCAGCTGAGAGATGAGCTATTTATGAAAGACAGGACAGCTTGAAGGGCCCTGAACGGTGATCTCAGGAGACGTGTCCCTCAAGGGATAGAGACATGCTTCATGTCCTTGTACAGTCACTTGAAGCAACTTGACGTGAAAATACTAAATAAAACATACAGAACCCCCAAGAGGGCATTTCACCAAAGCGCCCGAATGGGAATTATCCAGCCTTTTAGCAGGTGTAGGGCCCTGCCTGAAAGTGGCATCATAGATGTCTCCTGAGTCTTCCCACTAAGCCAGTAATGGATCTGCAGCTTGCCAGATAGTCTGTCATAGGCTGTCAGCCACGGCTGGGAGGAGGGACGGCAGCCTCTTTTGTTTCCATGTCAAGCGTGCAGAGAAGGGACTCCTAAGTAGATAATTCAAGGGGAAACAGCTGCTGGGTTCTCAATTCTCCATGACTCTCTAATTTTGCTTTCTTCTCTTAATGTATTTGCCTGCTGCTGGATAGACGTTGTGTGCTGACAGTCAGACAAATAACGAAATTCTATAAACTTCACTGAAAAACTACTGTGAAGTGTAGCTATTTTCATGCTTATGGGAGAACAATTTGAAAGGCTTTCCTGAATATGTGGGGCCATGGATAGATAATTTTAAACTCCTGTAAAAGGGCACACTCACTTGGTTTCCCTAGTCCTGGTCTTTTAAGCCAAACTGAGTATTACAAACTCTTCTGGTTTTGTGATTGTGAAGGAATTTTTTTCCTCTTTTAAAAAGCCTGAGCACCTGATGTCACTTGAATGTATGAATATATAATATTTCACTTAAATAAATGTTTGAAGTGTGGCTTGAAAATGTAAATCCCGTAGACATAAAAAGGCAGACTGTTTTTAAACAACCCTTTCCACCTGATTAATGTCCTGTAACTTTTAGGCTAGTATCAGGCTTCTCATTCATAGTTTTTGGATATTTTGGTTGACCGTACTTGGGTGTTTGTATCACTTAGCGAACTGCAGAAGTGTCCATGAAGTCCAGTAAGAAAAACTTGTCTCGGACAGTTTGTCTCTGTGAGAAACTGACTGGCTTAGCCAGAGCTATATAAACATAAACCCCTCTTACCTTCTCCTGCACCGTTGCCTCAATCCTGGCTCAGACCGAGCGTGTAAAATTTGAGATTTGTAATTTGTAATTGTTCTGAGCCTTGGCGCTGGGGTGTTTCTGGGGCCTCCCTTGTAGGTTTGTTTTCTGTGTCTTTACCTGCATGCCGTGTCCCTGGCTGTTTCCGGGGTGCCCCGGCGCGGGTTCGGGGTGTCCGCGGGCGGGGCGGAGGCGCGGGTGCCGTTCGGAGCGGCGGTCAGCAGATGGCGGCATTGGACCGGGCAGTGCGGGCGGCCCCGCTCCGCTGCCCAGCCCGGCTCCGCGGCTCCGCGGCTCCGGGAGTGGCTGGCACCGCTGGGAAGCGTGCGCTGCCTCTGGACACTGTGTCTGGCTGAGGGGCAGCCTGTCAGAAACCTCCCGCAGGAAGAAACGTGCTTCTTTCATTCCCTTTCACATCCATCACAAAGGTGAGGACGGGCACAGCATTAGCGGGTTTGTTTAGTATGTGTGCTACGGACGAATGAAGGATGATGGCCAAAGAGTGTGTTCGTGTTGTCAGAATGCTTTCTTGTTTGCTCTTTCTGACAGTCTGCAGGACAGGAGCCTCTGTTTCAGTGTTTTAGTTTGAATCAAGATGGGTGTTATGACCTAAGCACCACAGGGTGGTCTCAGAGCACACCAAATTGTTTTCTTTAGGATGAGATCAAGAAATCCTTATGCGAGAGGCAGAGAAGACACTCCAAACACATGTGCTACAACTGTAAAGGCCCTCACACCCCAAGCAAGGATCAAAGGCTTGACTGAAGAAATGCCCCCCAAAACTTTCAGTGTGGATGCTCATGGCTCGAACTGTTTCACTGTATGGATCCACTCCTTTCAGGCTGTGATAAGTGTTAATTCTCACATAGCCTAAACCCACTGTAGTGTCAGCTGACAGAGATAGTGGCCCATAGGGCCTTTGCATCAAGTAGGTGATGTGGATAAACCCCATAGTGATGAAAGGCTTCTGGTTTCCATACACACGGAGGCAGTGTGGGCATCTTGCTGACGGTGCCACTTGTAATTTGCACTACTGGCTGTTCAGAGAAGAGAATCAGGAACTAAATTCTTTTTTCTCTTTGTTGTTTCACTTTTATGGCATGGTCTCAGGCTTCCCACAGACTCAGGCAGGTGTTTCTGTATCAGTTATGCTGAGTTATGCCAGTTTTGAAGGCTTTTTTCACCCCCGCCTCAAGCTTGTTGCCATTCCTCTTTTAAATCCATAGCAAAAGCTATGGAGAGACATTGAGAAATTTGTTCTCATCCCCACTCCTTTGAAAAAACCCCTCAAAGTACAGAGATCTAGAAGATGGTGATGCTTTCATTCTGCAAGCTGGCATCGCTTACTAACACTGATATTTTTTGTTATAGCCAACCCTCAAATATGATATTTCTGGAAATGAAAGTTTTAGTTGCTGGGTAGAAGAGAGTTAATAATCCTGGATTTATTTAAAGGTTATGTTTTCTATATTCATGTGAAGTTATACTCAGTGGTGCATAGAGATGGGTGGCAAAGGCTGTGAAGACTCCAACGACTTGGTGAGTGGGCATCCAACACCTCCTATCTAGAACATATTCCAGGATCATTGCAAAATACATTTAAGGTAATTTGCCAAGTCCAAAATCCTGGAAGCAGGAACTACCAAATTTGGGCTTCCTGAATTACTTTCACTCTTGCTGAGCTGCCTCCTGCAGTCATGGCTGGGAAAAGGATTTCATGTGATATTTCTGTGACTGTGCTGCCAATGCTGCAAGGAGGATGCAGTGAGGCTTCCCAGACATCTGCAATTCCAGCCTACTCCAACTTCTTCAAGTGTCTGACTTTTTTTCTGTAGCTCTTAATCCTTCAATTGAGGGTCTTTGGGTGAGATGTCATTGCGTTTTTATGGAAAAATTGTAATATGCAGTAAAACAAAAATTTCAGTAAGATTTCATCAGGATTGCTCATGTGCTGAAAAGTAATCATTGTTGAATTTAATCTTGTTTTTATTCTGTGAATAAGTTTTTTATTTGAAATTACATTGAATGAAATTTTATCGAGTTAGAGTTTCATTTAAATATTACTCTGCTTTCCTATCTAAGTATTTTGAAGGACCACAGCAAACCTGGAAAGGAGTCCTGTGTTCAAAATTATGCTTAAATAGTTAAGATGTGTTCCTTTATTTAAGTGGGTATCTTATCAGGGTGGCTTTGAATTGCTGGAAAACTGAGTAAGAAATACTGACATTTTCCAAAATGCTTTGTTTTTAGGGAATATAAATTGCCAATGAAATCTTACCCTCTGAGCCTAATTTGTAATAGTCAAGGATATGTGACAAAGAGCTTGTTTTTTTTTAAAAAAAAAGTTTTTGTGCTTTATTCTTTAAGATGGATTGAAGGAAATATGTTAAAGGCAAGTTGTGCCAGCACTGCTTAACCTGCTAGTATCTTGGAGATTATTTCTGCTGGCTTTGTGGGCCTTTTCAGTGTGATCCTTGAAAATGCTAATTAATTTCAGGATTGCTGTGTGTGTGATATGCTTTGACACACACAGCAAATTAATAATAATATAATAATCTTTCTAAAAGAATTTTGAGAGCAATTTATAGTTCATGCCAGATGTCAGTTGACTGAGTAATTTAACACACTTGTGTAACTGAAAAGTAATAGCTTTTGCGAGCTTGCCATGCTGCTTATGGATATGAATGACAAAATTTATGGGTTTTTAGCTATGTGCATAATCCAAAAACATTCACTCCCTCTTGCAGGGAATAAGCAGTACCAGAAGTGAATGTTTTAATCATCTGAAACATATAGCCCAAATGCTGTTTTATTTGTTTAAACCAGGAAAAGACATAATTCCTCTAAAGGAAGTGCTGTGAATGCAAGACCAAGAAAATTGTTCTTGTCCTATCAGTAGCTGCAGAGACCACATCTCCATAAAAGTCGTTAAAGCAGCAAAGACAGCACTGTCAGCTTAGAAATTGTGCTAGAAGATATACTAAGCCTCTGGCCCTGGAATCTAAAGTGCCTCTTCCTATGTCTGTGCCCAGTGCAATGCCCCCGAATCTTGCAGGTTTTAGACCTAGGTGTGACCTAGGAGATGGGGTTTAGGGAAACCACTGGGATCCCCCTTTCCAGACTTGAACTGCCTGGAAACCATTTAGCCTAGATAGAGTTCCTCTAGAGCAGATACAGAGAGATAGGCACCTCTGGGAGGAGGCTCTTCCCCGAAAGGAAGGTGGATGAATTGCTTCTTGAGGGGAACCAAATCTAAGTAAGATTAATATCTCTGTCCTTTCATGCAAATGATGAAAAACTACAGAACCGAGTGGAGGATGTTCCCTTCACTTCTCAGGAAAAAGACAATTTCACAATCATCCTGCAAGTCATGACACTGAGCATTTCTAATTTGTTCCAATTTTACAAAAAGTGCTGTACATATTTGTTTTTGTTTTGATGCCTAAAGATTTTCAGCTTTTTCATATATTTGTAGCTTTGTAGATTTTAATATAGAGCTGTATAGTTTCTGGCACTTTCTTGCTCTTTGTCACACTTCAGAACAGCAGCTAACCCTTTATGTCACATTCTTGAAATTCTGTTTAGTCCTATTTTCAAGAAAAGAATTTCCGTTTTGCAGCAGGACTTGAGAGACATAACCAGAAATCGGGCAAAGAATCCCCTGGAGAATCTCCAAGGGGCAGACCCAAGGGTGGGTTGCTGGGGCAACTGTTCTCCTATTGGACGTACCTGCTAGATATACTAATTAATTAGACTTATAAAGTTGTGAAGATCTCATGCCACGTGTGCACACAGCTATATTTGTGCACCTGCAAGCTTTCATTAAAGAACTGTTCTTTACATTACCACTTTTAATATTGTTTGGAAAGTCTTTCTTTCAATTCTAGGCAACAGTTTCACCCTTTAAAGCAAAACACCTCCCTCAGATCTGGGCTGCTTGTAAAATGTCTTAGAAACTCATGTCTGTAGTGCTGCATGGTTATGGTTCATCCCAGGGTATTGGAGTGTCAAAACATTCCTGGCTCTCCATTCTGCTGCCAACTCCGTCTCCATTACCACTGTTTTTCTATCTGAGAAAGGATAAGCTGTGCAAGGACCCGTTCAGGTAAACAAATGTGGGGCTTGTTAAGTTAAATCAAATGGGATAACCTCTTTGGAGTGTGAGGAAAGGAGCTACAAGCCTGGTGCCTGCCTGCCTGCCATCAGTTTCCTCTGGCTGAGACTCTGTAATCTCAGCTCCAAAACAAATGGAGTGTGCTGGATTAAATATTGGGTTTTATTTTCTTCTAATATTTGTTTTTGGTTGTTTAATTGTTTGTTTGTTTGTTTGTTTTAAAGGGTGTTTGCGCTTCTCCTGTAGTCTTAAAAGTAGCAATTAGCTTACCCTGAGAATATTACACCCAGGAATTTCCCACGCATGCATTTAGATGCCCAAATACATCTTTGAATCAGAGGTCAACAGGCAGAAGCCAGGTGAGGTGGGAGGAGGAGGACTGGAAAAGAATTGGTTTAATCAAATAGGGATGGGAAGTCGGTGAACAGTACAAGACCACATTATCTGCTTCACTCAGTCTCCTGAAGTCCCACTGATTGAGAAGATCTGTTACTCATCTGCAGAAGAAAGAGGGTGCATGCCATCAATGACATCTCCAAAAAAAGTTACGAGGATTATGAATGAGCTGGGTTGTGATCGCTGTGTACCATAATTTCTTTCAGCTCCTCACAACTTTGATATCTATCAGTTTTTTCATCTAAACATAGCAGTAGAGGCTTTTGAGAGTAACCCACACATGCAGTGCCTAGCAGGGAGGGACCTTGGCTTTGAAGGACCTTCCATAGCTAAGATTAAAAAAAAAAGAGTTACAGCATATGCTAAAGTTGTTTTATGAGTAATTTTCCACTTTTTCATCGGAAGCATTTGACAGGGTTATCCTATTGACACATGCTATGGAAAACAGCAGGACTCTCAAGGGGTTTGGTTAGAAAACAGTTTTTCTCATCAGTAACGAGCTAGGAGCTGATGCTCTGTCCGTACATGCTCTGTAAGCCAATCACAAACAACACCTGGATGTATCTTCCCATGCGCAAAAGCATGGGGTCGATACAGGGAAAGCAAGGGTAACCTTGTTAGTGCTGCTCAGACTTTATTGGCTTACACACAAGCTGGTCTCAGCAGGACACAGACTCTCTTGTTTTTTCTTCTCATGAAAACTGTGCTCCAGAGAACGCAAGTAGGCCCTGTGCATAAGCACTGTAGATCTGAAGTTCCTATAAATCTGTATGTTTTCACCATATCTCAAAGGCAGGTTTTAGTGGTTTTGTGTGAGATTAGCTAGATGGTTTAGGCTAGAGGGATAGCTAATGCTCTGCCTCTGATACCTTCATCTGAGAAGGTTTCCCAGTTGAGTTTGCCAGTAAATCTGAAGAACATCTCTGAGTCAAATATTTTCTTAGATTTTGGCTGAGAATTTTAAATCCAGCTCAGATGATTTCATCCAGGCTCCTCTCATGAAAATAAGGGAGGAATATTGCTTTTTCTGTCTTCTTGAGACCAAAAGAATCATGAAGTAGACCCATGTTCTACAGGCAAATCTTTGCTTAGCTCACATTTCTCCAGACAACCTTTGCCTTGTTTACATCTCCCTGCAGATTTCACTGAAGTCAGTAGATATGCATATAATACATCAATGCAAACTTTCTTCTGCACAGCAACAACAATTTAAAAGCAATCTGCATTTCTTGTAACAGTAACTATGTTCACTTAAATTATAATGTTGCAGTATTCTTGTTAGACAAGACATGATTAATAGTTTTGATAACAGGCTTAAAAATCTGCTCGATATAAGTCATGCCTTGTACATTATTCTGACTGGAACCGTGTGCTGTGGTTCTAAGAAGTAATTTGCTTATTTATTTTAACAGCCCATTTAATGAAACTTTAATGAAGAGCAGTCCTTATGGCAATCTTGGGTTTTGTGTGTGTAGGAGGAATATTGGATCAACGTCATCTGTAACATTTTTAGTTTGGAATTTTTATTGGTGTGTTAGTAGAAGGTCTGTGTTTGCAGTCTACTTTTGTGGCAGTGCCACAAACTAAATGCAGTTTCTCAAGAGACAAGGACTTGCCAAACGCTGTCCTTGTCACAGGAGAGTCTACATGAGTAGCTACAATATCGGACTAACCATGGCTGCAATGGCTTGTTTCTTTTTTCCCTTCTGAGAGGAGGGAGGCTGTGCTGGTTTGAGAAAACTGTAGCAGCTAGACTGCAGGAGTAAGATGCTCTTTTGGTGTGTGTATGTCTGTATGGTGGCTTACTCCCCCTGCTACACCCTCCCCAGTAATGTATGAGAAGTAAATTTTTTTTCCTCCGATCTGAAACAAGGATAAGTTTGGAAATCTTATCTCTTCTTTTTTTTTTTTT
>VZRS01012767.1:66188-77541 GCA_013398055.1 Ifrita kowaldi
TTCTGGCCAGCCGTACTTTATTAAGTTCGCATATTTATACCAAATGGGGAGTTCTGAAGTTGACTGGGGATGTCCCTAAGATCACCACTGCCATTGTAAAGCAAAAAATCTAAAAAAGAGGATAAATCCCTTTTGTATGGCTCTGTAAGCAGCTCTACTTGCTGGTTAGATTTACATATCAATGAACTTCGATCTTTTTTCCTTCTGAGCACTTCTGAATTAAGCCTGTTCTTCAGGGCATTTGTTAAACCATGCCACTTCGGAGCTTGCAGATATTTCCTGGGCCATTTTAAAGTGTGACCAGTTATCAAGCTTTGAACTAAAGTCCTATGTGCCTTTTCTGAGTAACAGTGTTGCTTTTTTCCCGTCGTCATACACAGTGTCCTGTTGCTAATTCCTTCCTTCTGTTTTCATCCTTGTGAAAGTCCAACTTGTTGTGGTAGTTTCTGAAATGTAGGAGGAAAATTTCTGGGTTTCAGTTAAGCCCTGCGCATTATGAATTGGCCCTCAAAAAGGAGATTCCCATTGCAGCTCCAGCATTGACAGAGCAGTGGGAGAGAGGAAGTGCATGGTTAGGGTAGTTGAAAGTGGAAATGCCTTCATTCTCAGACTGTCAGGAAGAGAATGATACCAAACTCTGTACTGGAGCGCACCTGGCATCACTGGGTTGGGGATCAGACTGGGAGGCTGGTGGTCAGTCCTCCTCACTCCTGTGCTGTTCTTGGACTGGACTGTCCCCACAGTCGTTCTGCTTTACCACTGCTGAAGCACTTGGACATAGAATTTACCCCATTCTTGAATTAGCACACATGCTTTTTGGAGAAAACAAAGATAAGTGGTGGAGGGTGTTTTAGTACAATCTGTTTACTGATGGAAACTTGTCTGACTGAGCCTTGAGGAAAGGGAGGACACCTCACATGAGCAAGCACTGTTTTCTACCTACCTTGTACACACACACACACACGTGTGCATGCTTATATGCACAGACCAGTTGTGACCAGTTCCAAAACCAACTCAACACACAAGCATTGGTTATGAAACCACAGTGTCAAACTGGAAGCCATTGTGTGTTGCTATGAGTATAATGGTTTGCCTAGAAGAGCAAGCCAAGGTTTCCCAAAAAACCACTGATGTAGGGTTGAGAACATGATTTTTTGAAGTGGTGGCTTCAGAAAATGAGGGTCTTCAAAGCCATATTAAGCCTTGACTATCAAAAACACGAAGTCAACTTTTTGCATCCTATTATTACTACTACCATTAGTAGCAAAACCAGAAGTATGTGAAAGAATATAAGAGCAGCACTGTGTTGTGAACAGATAGTAAATGTAATTGTTTATTAAATAATGTTTATTAATACTAATTTAAATTATTGAACTGATTCAAGAAGTCACCATTAAGAATGTACTTGAATGTATTTTTAAATGCTTTTGTGAACTGATTCACGAACAAAGGAAATGGATTAAAACTTAAAGTAAACACCATGGATGTCTTCTGGCTTTAGTAAGTTAAATACAGTGGAAGCACTTTTACTTAGGTGAAAGGAGCAATAGAAGGAAACCTAGAATTAAGTATTTTGAAAGATTTTTTTCTTTTTTTCTATAAATTCTGTATTTTAAAGTTTCTTGATTCTCTAGGTCTCCTTGTTTTAGTAGATGTGCTATAAAGGTATGTGTGCATATATATATATATATATATATATGCACAAACACACACACACACACACACATATATATGCTATATGCACATGATGTCCAAATATAACACCTGGGAATAAATGAGCATGTATCCTGCAGACATGATGCTGTAGCTTGAAGAGGTGGGCCCTGACAGAAAAATTTGGCTATGTAGTAGTTCTTCCCAATAGCACGCTTGACCAGGTTTTCAAAGTCTCCCCTTTCTGAAACACTTTCAGACAGACTAATAACAAAAAAGGGAAAACATCACAGGCTAAGCAGTTTATGCCAATGCTAAAGTGAACTGGCAGAGCTCTTCGCAGTGAATTTACAGATTTTCTCATTATGCCCATCTAATACCCAAAGCCCTCCTTAGAAGTTCGTTAGCAGCTCTGATTCCTATAGGGCTCTTAAGATCTCTGCCCATACAAAATTTAGAAAATGTATCACTTTGGACTATTGCCCATACATTAGACTGTCCCAATTAAGTAGTCCCTACTGCCCCTACTTTGTTATAAACGCAGTTGTATCATGTAAGTAATAGAGTGCAGCAGAGAGAATCACATGAATTAGGTCTTGAAAATTTAATGCTTGTAGCATTTCTCCCCTGTCCTGCCAGGGCTTGACCTGCAAAAATACTTACTCATTTCAAATAAGAGAGCTTCCCTAATAACCAGTACTGTGGTGGTCACAGCTTTTTTACACTGGGAACTGAGAAACTGTACTGGTGGTTCCCAAACCCTGACACTAGGGACACAACCTGCCCAAGGGGTGTGTGATGTGTATATGTACTTGTGCTTATCTGCTCCTGCCAGGGCAGGCAGATCTCAAGAGCTTTAGATAGGGAGTCGCTGAAGCCTGGACTTAGTACCAGTGCAGAAGTGTGGGCTTACCAGCTAGTGACTATCCTTGGAATTCTCCATGGTGAGAACCAGCCATTAGATGGAAGACTGTAAATGTTGAATTTAGATACCAGTTGTCTGGTAATTGCTGTGTCTAAGGCTGGCTGGTGGTTCTACAGACCCTGCTGTGCCATGCTGTCTTCACGAGCCCTCCTGAGAGCTGTCTGGAGGAGGGGTAGTCAAGCTTATTGCGTGATATTTTGATGAAAAAAATAAAAAAAACCCTGGATAAATAAACTTCTTAAAATTACTTTTTCTTGTTTCAGTAGCTGGGCACCCTTGAGATGGTATATTGAAAAAATAAATTAGGATCCTGTTCACAAATCTGTGATCTCTTTAGAGATGCAGATTTTTTTCCATAAGCGATGAAGTTTTCCAAACACCTTTTAAATAATTCATAACCAGGAGCCAGAATGTAGAAGACTTTTAACTACAGACTGTCAAGTCCCTTTTCTTCCTCATCTTGATCATATTCTCAAGTTTTTTTCCGTGAATATTCCAGGTTTTTTTTTTCTGAAGAGGCTTGTTTGGAAGAGTTCAGACAATTTTTGACCGTGTTAACATACCTATTTCACTATATATTCTCTCACTGTTAGGCAAACTGAAAAATTAGGAAATTCAGTTATGCTAAATTGGGTCCCCAGAACCTCTCCAGATCTCCTAAGTTTTTTTCCTCCAGAACCTTCAGAAAACATGATCTGTTAGTGTGATGTCAGCTGATCCTTCTCTCCCAATATAATCACTTTCTAAGCATGTCAGGTCTCAGTAGGGACAGGAGAGCATGCCAACTCTGCATGCAGCTTGGGCATTTCAGCTCCAGTCAGTCTCACCTCTGGGCGGGGGTTCATTTCACCCAGCTTTACTCCTAATGCTGAGCTGTGTTGGTGGTTAAAACCTCACCTTGTCCTTCTCAGACAGAAGAGCAGTGGTTGCTAGTATGACTAGGTTGCTATGTTTCTAAAATTTGGGAAAACACAGGAATCACTTGCTATAGGATGTAAAGCCTGAAACATGACAGGGAAATGTAGAGTTTTGGATGAGGAACATACAATATGCCAGTGCGCATTATGTTGGTTTGCATTAGTTAAGGAGTCTATATGTAACACAATAATTTAGTGTTGCCTTGTAATTCTAGCTGATTCACAGCCAACTTCCTAGTGCTTATTTTGTAGGGATTTTTCAAGGGCCCTTTAAAAGATCAACCACCTTTCTCTTTCATTGATAAGGCTGTTCTGATTTAGTTCTGATATTTGAAATTGCTTCACAGGAGTTGTTACTGCCTTTTCCTGCCTGGACTTAGCTACTGCTTCCCTTTGATGGTCTTTCTAAATTCCAGATCTGGGCATAACATAAGCAGAAGGAAGGATTTGTCCTCCTGTTCCTTAGCAGACTTCCATATCCCCTCCTTCAGGGCAGGGTTTGTGCTGGAGTTGCAGTCCCAAGGCTCAAGGTTTATCCCAAATCACTGTCTTCTCTGCCCTTCATCCTACTTCATGTGGCTCAAGGAAGAAATACGCTGCAGTCAGGAATCCAACACAGATTCTGCTGACAAGTTTTCATCAAAAAAATACTCTTCAAAGATATCCCTTAATCACTTGGGACCTGTCGGTTGTTCTTGCTTGCAGGACAGAATTGTTCTTACTTTCTGAGAGGGTGAGTGCTCGAATAAATTGAACAAAACCATGTGCGCCTGGAGATGTGAAAATCTAGGGATTTTTGTGTTTGCCCACAAAATATTCATGTCTGCTGGAAAGAAGCTTGCTTGCACGAATGTCTTAAGCTGAACACAAAACAATGAGCATATGCAACTGAAGAAAATGCGCTGTAAGTTAAAAAAAAAAGTAATTTTCACGGTTATATTGTTCTTTGAATTATTTGTCGCCTTTCTGTGCTTCTCCGTATTACTATATAAACTTCTGAAATTGGAGAATTATTACTCTTCACTTAACTTTGTAGGGAATCTCAGTCTTCATTTCTACTCAGCATCAGCTGCAAGCTCCCTAATAAATGCTCGGCTTCCATATTCCTCAAATTTTCCAAGCAGTTTCACAGTTTCCATACAGACGAGCTTGGGTAGTCTTTCATCTTTGCTCTTTCACATCCACGTGAGCCACAGAATAGCCTTCATTTTGCAGGCTCGTGCTTTGTACCTGGAAAGGCAGCGGTGTTTGCAGTTTAAGATGGTAAAAAGAGTCATATGTTTTCAGTTCTAACCTCTCGTTTTCCTGTATTTAGGATTTCCTCAAACTTTTGCATCCTTAGGTGCCTTTTCTCTCATGCCTTCATCGCCGAAAGTAAGGGAAAGTAATAATAAAAAAATTATATGAAATCTATGTATTGCTGAAATTTATAACATGGTGTAACATGACTTTATGGACTGCTAAAGGTTTGAAAATGGATTAATGATAATGTTGTTGATATCTGGGGTGCATTAATTTATCCATATTTTTTAATCTATGTATACCTGTGCGCGAACCACCATGCAGACAAAAACACTGTATCTGAGCTCTGATGTCTCTTTAATCATAAGTATCAGAACGTGCCATTCTTTGATTGCTTGCAGTTAGTACAGCATAAACCTCACTAAGTGGTCTTTTGCCAAACTGCAAAATCTATAAACAAGTTATCTGGATGCATTTTCCTTAACTCTTTGCTTAAAATCAGAAAAATTAATAAAGAGAAAACTTTTGAATCCCTTGATTTAGAGAATTTATTCCCAGCAATGTTAACAAAGCCATAACATACCTGGTTTTTCTATTCCTGTAAGCTAACAATATTGTTGACATATTCAAGTATATCTTATTATGCAAGTTTTGCATAATAACAGAAGGAACACTTCAGAGAATAACAGAGAGTTATTTGTTATAGCACTGCATTTAAGATTTTTAAATAATATTTGTAAGAAAAAAATGCTGATTCATTGAAACCAAGCAGTGAAATTGTACATTCTATTAAATTACCCAATTCAAAAATACGTTGAATGAATGAATTAAAAAACCTTGTTGTGAATATTTTCTTTTATTTGAAAATACTTCTCTTTCTTTCCCTTTCTCACTTTTTTCCTATGTCTTTTTGATTGGCTTTTTTTCTCTGTCTCTTCTTCTTTGTCTATTGCTTTCATTCTTTCTCTTTTTCTCTTTTTCTCCTTCCCTTTCAAATCAATCTTTTTTTTTTTTTTTTTTAATAATTGCCCTAGATTTTGGGCTCTTAAATATAACTAAATATTTTTTCTTGATCCAGGCTAAGATGTCTTGTATTTTTTCTTTTTCTTTTTCTTTTTTTTTTTTTTGAGATTTGTACATGTTAGAGAAAAAACTAAGAATATTTTTCCTAGTAAATCAATTCAGTTACTCAGTCTTAAAATAATTTTTTTTCCTGTCCTCCACCAGCTTATGAGAAGGCTATTTATTAATTTCTGTTCCTTTATGCCTATGTTAGGGCTGAGATCTTTTTTCAAGATGACATTACTGCCAACATCCTAGTCATACAATTCCCACTTTGCCTATCCTAGTGTTGTTTCTTCTCTAGTATTTGCCAGAGTTGTCATACCTCCCCTCTGACTACATTTTGCTGAGCTGACAAACCAAGTTCTTGTGATTAGCTCATGACTGGAGATTACTCACCCTCTTTGCTGTCTTGGCAGCCCTTTGTCTGACCACAACTGATCATACTGTACAGAATCCCAATGTAGGCTTGCCTACACCTAGGGTTATAGCAGAAAATAATTTCCTCTAATAACATCCCAATTTTTTTTTTCCAGGGCATATCACACATCTGGCATACAGATATTATGTTACAAAACAATATTTTAAGTCTTATTGCTCCTACTGCCTCCAGCCACTGGTAGTCCTAGCTTGCGACATGAAACAGTTTCATTAATTCCAGAGTGTGATCTCCCACGTTCTCAAGTGACATTGAATTCTGTTTCTATTATTCCCAGTCTTTAAAGTCATTATACTTTTTTTCTCGCATAATATTCCAGAAGTCCTGCATTTGTCATAGACAAGGAAAAGTGTTTCTGGGACATCTCTACTATTATAATGTGTTTCTTCCTTTAAAGTAGAATTAATGCTCTATTTTGTGTGTATATATTATTAGGAAGGCCCTGGATGCATTTAATTGACTGCCTTAAGTGTATAGTGTGAACACTGACCTTGGTCATACCCGCTGCTGTGTGAGTAGTTTGAGCCTTCAGTTCAGGGGGGTTCCATAGTCCCAAAGTGTCTGTCCTGTCCTGACAGGGTGCTGAGCACACGGGGGCTCTTATTCCACCCAGCATGGAGCTGTGGGGCTGCAGCAGAGCTGGGGACTGCAGTGTGTGCTGCAGCACCATCTTAAACCCAGACCTCTTGCAGGGGAAGGATGGGATTCCTTTCCAAAGGTGTATTGCGTCCTGTGTGCTTCAGTGCTGCAGTGTGTGCATTTAAACCTGGCTCTTGGTCTAGGAGTACAACGTCTAACTAAAAACCCAAGCTTACTAAAATTAAGCTTGCAAATATATAAGTGCAGAAGATCTATCTGAACAGGTGTGTATGTTGGTTTGATATTGACCATGATAAAATTAACCTGTCTTACCTGACAGGTTTCTATGTATTTCTTAAATACTTGTGACCTGAAACCTATAGCTGGTGTCACTGGTTTGACTAAGGTGGGGATTCTGACATTTTAATTGTTTGAAATTGAGCAAAAGAACTGCAAAGAAGAAAAACCCACTGATTTTTTCTGTTTTCTTTTGGGGTTTTGGCACTCTTTTCAAGGAAATTTTTTCTTCTGGTTGGCCTTTAGAATCCTCTACAGAGAAGAGATGAGGAGCTATAAATCTTTAAAATAGGTCAACATCTCACTAATTATTGCTGTAATTAGTGACAGCCACATATTTTTTTTTTATTCTTTTGTTCAATTTAATAGAAGTCAGATATACCCCAATTTTTCTAATTTGAAAGAAGTTGTACCCTTGATTTTTAATGGACTTCACCCAGCCTGTAGATTACCTGGAAGTGTCCATAGTAAGAAATTTAAGGGTTGTACCTTTCGTTTTTCTGTCACAGCTGCTCTTTTCATTTTATCCACAAATATTAGTAGACTGAACATAAATTTTCTAAAGAAGAACAAATAGCAAAAAGTTTTTAATTAGCTTTGAAAAACAACAGTGTGAAGGTAAGAGCTTTTACAGGGGCCTGTACATTCATTTAAAAATATTTCCTCAGTTGATTGTCTCACACCCTGGATGTAGAACAGTAAATCAAATCATAAATCTTTAAATGGTCCAAAAATACTTTCAATAACTCTGATAGGTCTAGTTTGTGAGATAGGAATGATGTATAGCATAATTTTTAGGTTCAAAAAAGATTGCACAGTTATTTTATACAGATTGTGCAAAATGTTATAGTGTTGAGCTATAACCCTCTGAAGTCAGGAAGACCTACATGTGTTAGACATTGCCATGTTCCAAGCACTGTAAAGATACTTCAAATAATTCTGTAATTCTTTGTTAAAATTGTTAAGAAAAGAATGCTCTTGCCTTGCTTACTGACTCCTTTACCAGCTGCATTCATTAAGATCTGTTCAAATACACACAAATAAATTCCTGTGTACAGAGTATTTTATTTTTCATTTACTTGTACAGAAAACTTAGGCAAAACCTGTTAATGATGGAGTTAAAAATCTTAGGTTGCATTTTAAGTACTTTTGTATAAGTATTGTGTGTATTTTCGACCACATAGCTTAACATGCAGCCTGTACTTAACTGCTTAATAAACAGAATTACTGCAATACAGCAAATTATAAACCAACCTTAGTATGAACAGTACATGAGTTAATTTAATAGTTTCCTGATGCTAATTAAATTGTCCATAATTTACAAT
This sequence comes from Ifrita kowaldi, assembly GCA_013398055.1. Taxonomy (NCBI): domain Eukaryota; kingdom Metazoa; phylum Chordata; class Aves; order Passeriformes; family Cinclosomatidae; genus Ifrita; species Ifrita kowaldi. Next base: position 74,628 of record VZRS01012767.1, read on the forward strand.
TTCAAATGTTTTATACTATAAGTGTATTTAAGATTTGGTATTTCTTCCCAGTTTTCTGATTGTGGAATTTGTCTAGTAAGATTTTCTTAAGACTATTTCAGACACACAAATATTTAGTATTGAATAGTGTGGTGTTCTTAATGCCCACTGTGCTATTAAAGCAGTTCCAGATTAAGCAAAAATTAATTCACATTAGACTGCAAATTACTATCTCTATTATCTCACTCCTGAGTTATTGTGGTAATTGATCAGTATCAGAGGAGCTAAGTAATACAAAAGAAATGCGAGGAGTTTTGTGCAGAGTGTGAAAATGAGTCTTATGTCATACCTTTGCTGGCTGGCTCATTGACTCTCCCACTCTGTGGCAGTCACTGCCATGCACCAGGCCTTGAAGCACCAGACAGGTCAGTTCTCCTCTGCTTCTCCCTGGGTCTGGGGAAGATCCTGCTGCTGGCACAGCTCTGCAGGGTGGAGGCAGTGGGACAATGCTTGTTCTGCTGGAGGGCTGGCTTTGCTTATTGCCTGACTTACCTGTACACCTTTCTTAGGCACCACCTTGAGTACAGGAGGACAAGTAAAACAAATCAAAATGTTGGTATTTAATCTTCCTAACTCAAAAGCTAAATTAGAAGCTTTTAACTTCTTGAGAAAGACTGTGTCTGTAAACTGGGCAATACCTTGACTGTACCTCTTGCTCTAGTTTGTCCCTGACTGAAACCGATGCCCCAGGCTGCCTCAACAGCTGCAGTAAGCAGGTAGTAGCTCATTTCCCTTCATATTTTCATGCCACAGATGATACTCTATAGCTCTGAATTTAAATGAGACATATAGCCTTGATTCCCACTGGGAAGGTATAAAAACATTTCACGCTCTACAGTGCAAAACATTTAGAATGACGTGCGCTTGAAGTTTTAAAGTTATTTTTTATTCAGGACGTTGTTTCAAAATGGTTCATACCTGAAGTTTCCCGGGTTCTGCCGCGGAAGCGCAGAGGCAGCGCTGCGCCGCGCCGGGATTGCTCTGGATTTGCGCTGCGCTGAATTTGCGCTGCGCTGGATTTGCGCCAGGGGGCGCGGCAGTGCCGGGGGCCGGGCGGGGGCGGTGGCGGAGCAGGAGGAGGAAGATGAGGAGGAAGAGGAGGAGGAGGAGGTGGCGAATGATCGCCCCGCCGCCCGCCCGGCCCCTCCTGGGGCAGCCCCGGCAGCCCTGGGGACGGGCTCTTCTCCCGGGGCCCCGGCCGGGCGTCGCTTAAGCAGGGAAAAAGGAAAAATAGGGTTTTTTTTAAAAAAAGGCGTGGGGGAGGCAGGACATTGCTGTGTTCTACCTCAAGGGGAGGCTGGCAGGCAGTGCTCACTACTCCAATCTGTGGGGAGCCGTGACTGAGCTAGCCTCGGAAATCAGGCTACCCCAAGAAAAATTGCTGAGAGCAGGGTTTCCATTCCGTTTTCAGAGCAGGAAGGAAAGTGGTGAATGTTAAATGCCGGTTACTTTCAGATGCCGCCACCAGAACCTCAATGCGCCTACGACAGCAGTATGACATCGGAACGGGAAACGCACGTCTCTAGATGGCACAGTTTGTCACCTGGGTCTTCAGATCCTCAGTGCATCCATTTTTTACGTACTGCATCATCTTCATCACCACCGCTATTACTGCGATTGTAGTTTAGAAGGCAGCAAGGTTCCCTGTCTCTGGAAGCTTTCCAAAAGAAAGCTCCATCCATTCCAAAGAAAGTTCCATTTCTTTTCAGGCATTAAGAAATATCTTAAAAGCTATATTGAGTGACTGGTGGTGGAAAGTTCACTTACATATTTATGTTTCTTTTGCTACAGAACTATAGAATGTTTATAACAAATCTTTAGCACTGATTTCCGAGAAAACAAATAGAAGTAAAATGTGGTGAAGATAATGTCTCAATGCAGGGGTGGTCAGCTCATGTCTGTAATCCTGCAAACAGTTTAACTGAGTGCTTCAGGTCGCTCAGGGCACAAGGCATTTAAAACACTTCCCTTCTCTCTACCTATGTGAGGGTCAATCTCTGCTGAGCATCATCCTGGCTCGCACACGAGCAGGGAAAGATGGACTTTCCTCTGTTCTCTGCTTGGCTCCCCTGAGATCCTGTGGAGCGCTGGGTCTTACAAAGGACATATAAGCAAGAAGCAGTGATGAATAGAAATTGTGACAATCTGATGCTACATAGAAAACACAAAACGTGCAGATGCGCGTATAGGTAGATGTGTATATGTGAACGGGTATCTCAAAATGAAGAGCAGAAAATGAGAGCAGCTATGTGTCACGGCAGGAGCAGGCAAAAGACTCGACCCCAACTCACTGAGCTGAAGGGATAGGAGTAGCCCATGTGCTTCATCTGTCCGCTGGACAGTGCAAGGATGATTACACGGGGATGAAGAGGTGACAGGCTGGGGAAAGGACAGGGATTCTCCCCTTTTATTCCTTTGCAGAGAAGGGTGATCAGTCCAATCTGCAATCCAGTTTTTGGTAAAAAACCACTGCTGTCAAGCTGTCTGCTGAGCGCAATAAGAAAGAGGACAAAGCTCTATGACCTTCAGGCAGACAGTGTTGTTATCATTATAGTTCTTGTGGCTACTGCTGTTACTTAGTTGTTTTGCCTTAGTTAGTGTTTGAGAGCATCCCCTGCCCTGGCTGGCTGTGGCTGCTGCTTGATGGCTGGAGAGCAGAATTAGGCCGCGGCAGATGGCTGTGGACGGAGTCAGGATGGGAGCGGGACAGAGCCCCCTCAGGACTTGCTTCCAACCCGGCTGTTTCAGAGTGGGGGTAGAAGGAGCTCGACGGAAGGGATGCGCCGGGAGAACTGGCTCGGGGACTCCGCCGGGGCAGCGACTGTGCGCTGCGCATCGGCAGAGCCTCAGGCCAAGCCGCTCTCCTGCCGTCCCC
>VZRS01012767.1:84632-160645 GCA_013398055.1 Ifrita kowaldi
TTTTTTTCAAAAGAGGGCAGGCCGTTCCCTGAATCCCAATGAGTTAAGTCAGTCACTTTTCTTCACATGCATCACAGCCTCCTTAGAGCTGCAGGCACAAAAGAGCATTTAGCTGCCTCCAATTTGTGTAGAAGGCCTGGCCTTATTATTTTTTTTTTCTTTAATTTTTAAAAAAAAATAAATTTAAATCATGTATTTTACTCAGTATAAAAATACCAACTTTGACAACTGAACCACTAATTTTAACCTTTTAAATAAATTCTTGGACTTGTACGCATACTTAGCTGGTCTGCAGGGGCTTCACAAGAAATTGATGCACAGTATTTCTCAGCTGTACAGACCCACACCCTGCTTTCTGCAAAGGTCAGAGCTAAACAATCCACAATTACTTTACAATGAAGTCTTATATCAACAAAATCTCCTTGAAAGGATTATAGGCCTTTAAAAATAAAGCTTTAATCTTAAATATACATGGTGGTATATTCCATTTCAATCAAATATGACGGATTGTTTCAAAAAGGGACCGCTCACACAAACGTGTGTTTTCATGCAGGGTTACTTTTTCCAGGTGGACAGAGAAAAGCATAACCAAGGTTGTACTTGCTCCACATTTCACCACATATTTTATGTTTATTCTTTCTTCTGGTGAAGGCAGGAACATCCATTCATGGATATATGTGTGTGTGTGTGTGTGTATGTATGTAAAAACACATATTTGTGTATGGCAGAGTGTGGATCTCCTGGCCATGTCAGAAAGCTGCAGGGCTGGCAGAAGCCTGTCATGAGGAAAATGAAACGCCAAAGTGACCCAGTGGTGGTCCTTGCTGCTGCAGAGCCACAGCAAGGAGAAAGTCCGGTCTGCTCTGGGGGCCGGTGGGCACTGCCTGGCCCAGGGCCGCCCCCATCATCCCACTCCACAGCCCGGGTCCCCTGGGGGACACCAGGGTGCTGCAGGGTGGCCAGGGCCACCCCAACATCTCTGTCACCTCAGGAGTTCTTGGCACTTTCTTTGCATGCTTGTCATCCCCTAATTCCAGCTGCACTTGCTCAAATGGGTGGTAATCCGACTCTAGAGGAGATTAAGGAACCAGAGATAGCTGCATTTAGGATTACCAAAAGGAAATGAAGGAATCTAATCCACTCCCACCCCTTACGTTGCTGGGTTTCAATAAGACCTTATACCACCTTTTAGGATTTTAAACAAATGAATGTGCTTGGAGAAGGGGTCAAAAAGAGACCGAGTGATGGAGAGCTTGTTTGCCCATTAAATGAACTGAATAGGAGAGGATAAGGTGAATTGCAAAAGCAACCAGGGCTGATCTGGTTTTTTCTGCATCCCAATATGAGCCCAGGGCTTGTTGCTTCCTCAGTGCTCTCCTCAGGACCAGGGCAGGTTTAGGAAGGCCACACTGGAGATCCAGGTATAAACTGCAAAATCAGCCTAGTACTGATCTGAACTGCAATATGACACTCCCCCACGCACTCCCCCCACCACGTCGCACACCTCAAAAGCCAAAACCCGACAGCATAATGCGAAGCTGTAAGTACGTTGTTGCCAGTCAATAAGAATTCCAGTCAATCAGTAAACCATAGAACGTGCCTGTCTTCAGAGGGTTGTTTCTGCTCTATTTTGGTTGCATAAAGTCAAGAAGAAAATAACTAGCACTTACTACAGTGATGAAAGTCCTCTTGCTTTTTCCTAGTTTCACTTTCAACCAAAGAAACAGTATACACTTTTGCTTCCAAAGATACAGGAAGTCTGCAATGAGAGAACTGAGCTCACCTAGTACTGAGACCTGACCCTCCTTCTTTGGAAAGATTATAAAAAGAGTAAAACAGAATTAAAACCCAAACCAAATCAAAATAAAATAAAATAAAATAAATTAAAAAAAACCAACCAACCCCACCACAAAAAATAGAAAACTTGTGAAATTTATAGATGTTTTCTTCTTGCAATTTCAAATATAATCTTCCATTTTCCCAGACGATTTTTATATTCAAAGTGCTAGACTGAGTACAACAAGCCTCTCAAAATTATATTAAATATGAATATGTTTAATTGCACTGAGCTTCTTCATATACTGATTATCCTTGGTGCGTTATCGGGGTAGTCTAAAATGTCCTTTGGTTGGAAGAAAAGAGCCTTAATATGAGGGGAAAAATGGCTAGTCATCCCTGAGTAAGATTTTGTTTTGTAGAGTACTTGTCATGGTCCTTTGCAATCCTGGAAGCAACGTGAATCAAAAGCCTCGGAGGAAGACTTACGTCGACAGAGGCTCCGTATATAGCAGGCGCTGATTATTAAAGCTCATTCCCTTATTTAGGACTCTATTTTCCTTAGCAAGCCCATCATCCTGACACAACGCAGCTCAGGATGTTTGTTCAAAGCTTATGAAAATGTAACCCAACTCATTGCTAGAAGTTGTTGCTAATTAGTTGATAATAAACTTCTCCTTCCAGGACACAAAAGTCTTTCAGAAGTGCAAGGTGTTCTTTGTGATGCCCTCACAAGGGGAATTAGCATATCAATTCGGCAGGGGAACAATACAGCAGGGCGCTTGCCTTCCCTCCCTCCTCTCCTCCCCCCACTTCCCCCTTCCTAACGCTGATGCGGTGGGCATGAAAGTGAAAGGCCGGGGTTCCCCGCTCCGCACCGCCCCGGGCTGAGCCCGCCGTGATCCGCGCACTTGTAGCCGCGTCCCGCTCCGGGCATCAGCCGCCGGCCGCGCGGGGCTGGCGGACCACCGGGCAGCCCACCCCTCCGCACCGCTGGCTTTACGACCCCTCCTCTGTGGCGCTGACAAATGGAGATAGCTGGGGGTTTGCGAGCCCCCGCCCTGCCTCCCCCTCCCCTCGCCACCGATGAAAGGGTTTCAGCCTGAGAGCCTTTTGCAAATGGATGTTTTACAACGCCTCCCGCCCCCGCCAAGGTAATTCTGCTACCCAATATCCTTAATAAAGACTGTTGTTCCCCCTCCAGTTGTTAAAGGTTTCTCTGACAGACTGGTCTTTTCTTCCTCAACTCTAAAGGGTGGATTTCTAGATCTCCCTACGCAGGTGTAAACGCCGAGAGAAAGCCACGGTCCTGATAAAAATGTTCAGTCAGTTATAGATTCAAATAACTGAGGGAGAAGAAATCCCATTCTTAGCAGTTTAGCAGAAATTTGTCCTATTGATTGCAACATTTTTCTGCTCTTGGTGTGGGTTTTTTTTTTTGTTTGTTTGTTTTTTTAATGCCTAATAAATTTACAACGAGACACAAAACCTGCAAACGCTAGGCACAACCAAACACCCTAACCTAGCCACTTGGTGACATGTGTAAGTGGATACCTCAGAAGAATGGAAATCCATGTACAACAGGCCAGAGAAAGCAATTAAAGCAGGTGATCCTGAGGCCTCTGATCCCTCTCACTGTGCTCCTACCCAAAGGCTCAACAGATGCAAGAGTTATTTATCCACATGGTTAGAGTGCAAATAGATGTCTAGGTTGGACTGAGAAATGTGGTTTGGACCCTACAGGTAAATCAGAGCAAGTCTATGGAATGGCGTGTGCCCTCCTTGGCGGCTGCGGATGAACTCTTTGTTTGGAGTGTGGGGAAAGGGCCAGCCTTCGAGGAGATAAAAGCTGTGCTTGCCTAATCAGGGCAGAAATAAACCAAGAGATTTCAATCTTCTGCTTTTATTTATTTTTTTTTTATTTGAAAGAAGCAGCACTCTCCAGTTGGCTCCCACTCAAAGAGAGACTACTTCAATACAGTTATTTTTACGAATAATATGATATGTAGTGTGCATGAAAGCATAGTATGCTAAGAAATAAAAGAAAAGAAACCTCACTTTTTCCCTTAAATCACTAGGGAGGCAGTACCCCAGGAAAAATGTATTGTGTAATTAAAAAGAAAAAATAAGTATTTATTAAGAGAAAATGTTTATTTTCTTACGTTTGTATAGAAAGTCTTGAGAAATGAGAATAAAAGCCCAAATCCTAGGAGTTTTCGTGAAATTCAGTTTAGGGAAAAAAAACCTGTTAAGGATGGTTGTTTCCTCAAATGCAAAACATCAGGGAGGAATCTGAAGAGAGCTTTACTTTCTGTGCAAAATCTCCATTGTTGCTTGGCAAACAATGGGAGCTCTGGGCGACTGGGAGGCTGTGAGAATGAATAGGGAATCCGCAGGATGTGTGCGGGTCAGTGCTTGGGGTCTCTGTCCTAAAGCCCCTTTCTCAGCTTGCCACAATAAAGTAGCACAAGGTTTAGTCTTTCCTGGGTCACTGGCCATCTTCTATTATTCAACACTTCACAACAAAAAACACTTATTAATCAGCGCTGACCAGAGGCCCCTTTTGAAACAAGAGAAGTGGAGAAAGAGAGGGGGGAGAGAGAGAGAAAAGAAGATTGAGAAACCCTGAACAGACCCTCCCAATACAAGAGCAACCATAGGCAGTTTCTCAACTGGCCAAAGAGATTTTTTTTCTTTTTGCCACAACAAAGTTTCCAATCAGGTCAGAGAGGACTGGACTTTCCTCCCCTACCCCCATCCCTGTTTTCTCTCTCACTCTCTTTCCTTCTTGCTCTGAAGATGATGGAGACTTTGTTTTGCAAGTAAGGATGGCTTTAGGTCAAATTGCCAAGGTCTGATCTTAGAAGTGTATCTTTGCTATACTGGAAGATAAGGCTGTTTCTCGTCTGGGCCTCAGCTCTGGAGATGGCGTAGGAGAGAAGAGGTTTGCTTGTGGGGTGCTGCTCTTGTGCTTTAAGAGCTGATGGATGAGGTGTCAGGGCAGAAGTTGTGTGAGGACTTGGTTCAAAATGGTATGAGAGACAGTCAAATGTGCCATTTATTGACTCTGATGAGGGCAATCATGGGCTTGTTGTTGTTGGTCCTAATTTTCTAGCAGTATACATTGCACAGGGCTAAACGATGAGCTTTGGAGGGAAAAGGAACTAATAGATTTAAGAGAAAAACTTTGTATTCCTCTGAGCAAAAAAGGATTCAAAGGCAGCAGTGAAAGGGGATCTTAAAGGACCTTATACATGATAATTTAATTTGCGGGGGGTGGTGTTTGTTTGTTTCTTTCTTCTTCTTTGTTACCTTCTGATAATTTTTTAAGGATGTTTAATTATTCTTAAATAAGTTGGTATTTCTATGTAACAAAATATGCATAGATTGTCACACAGCACACATTACGATGTTCATGACTCTTACTCGCCCTGAAAATGATCTAAGCAACTTTTTACAGAGAAGTTTTGTTTGCTGGCTAGAACTATTTTTTAAATGGAGAACACAACTAAAAAATGAAGTAGTTCAGACTTTGTTAACGGTACACGTACAGATGTACCTAAGAGAACAAAGCCATTTGTAGTATTTTTTTTTAATTTAGCAAATGCATAGAGACAGCAAATATTGAATCCCCTGTGGACTACCTGAGAAAATGAAATTGTTCTCTCAAGAAAAAAATTAGTCCACAAGAAAGGTAAAAACGTCCTTTTTTTTTCTGACTGAATCATGTGTGTGCGTTTTGTCGCGGGGGCGGGGGGGGGGCGTTTGCTTGTCTGAAGTCGATGTGCACATTTTAGCTAGAGAATATCATGAAATATTATAAACCTAAGGAGAAGCTGCTCCTTAAGCCTTCTGAATATCATGCTTCATAGTGTGTAAGCTGCGACTAGTGCACCATAGAACTCCTCACTAAAGAGTTTTGTTAGTGGAAACTGGAATAAAATATTATTTGGAGAGCAGCCCCAGTGGTGCTTTGCCACAGCTTGCATTGCAAACGTCAGGCTGCAGTTCACAATTTGTTTGCAGGAAATGTATTTTACTTAAATAGAGTATTCTCTCTTTTCCCCTCAAATATTGTGTTACTCAGATTTTGCAGAGCTTGATGTTCCAGCAATGGAGTAATCAAGTGTTACCTAAATTATTTAAAGCCTGGGATTAAAGGCCTTAGCTCTGAGTGTTGACAAGCTTTCAAATGTAGCCTGGGAAAAGTTTTGTATCCTTCCCTGTGTGTGTACACTTTGAAAATAATTTGGAAAAGTACAGTGAATTATTCTCAAAATGTATGCACAGAGAGAATGAATAATTCTTTTACAAGTTGCTCTCCAAAGGAATGAGTGACTATTAAAAATACAGCAGCAATATATACACAATAATATTGTGGCACCTGCAATGTTATTTTTTACAGATCGGTTTCTTTCACGGAGCTTGTTTAAAGGAGCTCTTTCATTTTAGAACTTTGGTTTGGTCTGAAGCACAGAGAATGCATTAATTCAACATATATGACGATTTAAAATGCTAAATACCTGTATGTTTTGAGGCCTTACCTTTCATTTCTTACTCTTTAGGATTCTCAGTGGCTTGAAGCTTCTGTGTGCTGAAAATTAATGATGTTAATGCATGATTACCTTAAAATATTGTATAAAATACATCGAAATGCATTTTTAAACAGCTAAATTTTATTCACACCTGTATGTGGGTTTGGTCAGCTATGTCCATATTTATTTGTGTTCTTCTTCGTCATAGCTTTGTTTTGTGAATGGAGGGATTGTTGGTGCTAAACAGTTGTAGACAATTTATTTCTTCTTTTAGATAGTGTATAATTTCTGCTATACAGTAATGTAAAAACAGACACACAGGTCTGCTATATTCTTTCATTGCATCAGTGTGATATACTTTGGATGATATTCTTTAAAACTAGTATGATTCACAGAAATGAGATTTTTCTAGTTTGTCAAAAATATAGAAATGAGAGTTACATTTTTGCAAAGGTTTCATCATTAGTAGGTTGTTCTGTGCCATCAGAAGACATATATTAGAAATGTTACTATATAATATCAGCTTCTCTTTCCATTCTTACTAATGGCTGATTGTGTGAATAAGTCTCATTTAAATCAGTGAGACTATTCAAAGGCTGAGATCCTACTCTACATGACAAAGGGAGTGACAAAATTTGGCCCACAGAACTGAATGGTACTATTGGAAGAATGAGATAGAGCTTGCAGTCAGGAAGGATCCTCAAATCTATCTGCAGTATAAAGCACCATCTTTCCACAGAGCTTTAAAAACACTGACATTTCTGCACGTATTAGTTTGTAGCTTCAGTCAAGAGAGGCAAACATAAGGGGATTAATAAGGCATGTGAGGCTGGCAAGGATGGAAAGTGGAGAGTATGGATTGCAGGCAGAAGTGCAGGTTAAGGTGATGAAGATCAGAAGGGAGAGGACACTGGCACTTCGTCCATGGCTGGACGTCTGCCAGCCTGATGGGCCAGTACAGAGTTGGAGAAGGGTTTAAGAGGTAAAATAAGCTTGAGGTAGCTACTGTGAACTATGCAGAAAACAGAAGGTGTGTTTACCCAACTTCTGTGGTTTTAAAAGTTTTGTATTTGCTTACATTGATATTTTAAGGTAGAAAGATTTTTAAAATGTTGCCCCATCTCTACAGTACATCCTGGGTTAAAAATGACTGATCTTACTGTTACTACTCCAGATATCTACATGAATTTGGATGCTCTTGTGGTAAATTAAGCCAAATTTTAACCTGGTACAGATATAAGAATCTGTCTGACACCCTTGAAGAGCTACACCTTTTGCATTTGTTTCCACCTGTGTCACTATAGACTGATGAAGAAAAGATCTTGCAAACACATCTGTTGGCTTTTGGGTCTGCAGATTGGACGTGTAAATATCTGTGTGTTTATTTTAGTAAGTCTTCTCCTTGATACTGAATACCAACATTATATTCATTCATTAGAAACTGTGCTGTATTGAAATACAGGGGAAAAGGACATGTGATTCAACTCCTAAGAAATTTATTTGTCCACCCCAGAAATTGTAGCGTTACTATGACTGAAGGTGTGTCTGACAAAGACAAGTGGTGAATAATCAGTTAAAACTGTGGCAGAGGTGTATCATGCTTTGTTGGGTGTAAATGCACTTTTAATTAACTGAGAGCACAGAAAATGCAGAGCTGTGTGGGGTACAACAAAACCTGATGCCCACAGCCTCAATGCACCTTCGCTCTTACTCACACCCCAGGTTTTCCTCCTGCTCTGCACAGCAACATTAGCCATTTGTGGAGATTTTGTCCCATGTTTTAATAAAGGTGTTTATTTCAAAGGCCTGTGACATGCGGTTCCATTTAAGAGCAGGCTGATGACAGCCTACCTGCTGGAAGGTCTCATTGTAGCCCAGGAGTTTGGGACCTACAATCTCAGCAGCCGATGATCTGACGGCACGCTGGGAGGGGCGGCAGGGAATAAAGGGCTGAAGGTATTGGTCAGTTTGAAAGTTGTCTTTGTAACATTTTTTTTTCTTTAAAGTTAGAGCAGTGGAGTGCTCACCAAAAATAAGTATTACTTATCTGAAGAATTCAAAACTAATGAGTCATTCTTTCCAAGCCTTTGATTATTTTTTTAATAATACATTTAGGGCTTGTTTGCCTGTTTTTAAGCCTGAGGCCCTATTGCTTTCAGACTTTTCATCTGCAAAGGCTGGAAATTTACTTTAAAAACAAGATTTGGGCTTCCCTTGCAGATATCTTGATTACAGCAGCTGGGGCTTTATGAAACACTGGCTCATGGAAGTGGGAGAGCTGGCAGCATTAAGAAGCTAAGGAAAGGGCCTGAAATTAATGTGAAGTCTCATAGCTCAGAGAGATCAAATAACTATTCAAATGGCTTTAAAAAGCCTCTGTCATTCTGTATGTGTGGGGGTTGTTTGTGTAGGGGGGTGAGTTTGTTCACCGATCCTCAGTAAAGGACTGTGGAAATGTGGGGAGAAGATGCTGCTGAGGATAAAGTTGGTTGCTGATGTGTTGGGAGTGAGGCTGTGTATGGATGAGCACCACAGGTAGAGGTAGTAACTCCTCTATCCCTGCACAGGCAGGAGCAGAGGTTTGTGAGGGAAGCTGCTGCTGGTTCACTCGATGACTAGTTGCTTTAGCACATAAAAATTGATAATCTATGCAGCAAAATTCAGCTTGCTGCAGGTAACAACTGCTTCAGCTTGGCTGCAAACACTTGAAATCCATGCAAGGTTGAAATTGCTCAAGTATGTCTTTCATGGCAATTTTTTTTTTTTTTTAAATCATAGATGTCATAGTTTTGGTAAAATGTACCAGTAGATGGCGTGCAAAAATATTCAGCACTGTTCATAGGTTTTATTGGACAAATCCAGGTTCTTCTTATTGCAATTGACTTTGGGTACAAAGACATGTAAGAAGTGAGTTTAATGAGGTGGTTCCCAGTAAGCAGGGAGGATGTCCATGTAAGGGGAAAAAGAAACAAAAAACCAGTGAGATTAATTTAATCTATTCTTCATATGTTTTCAGGAATAGCTTTTCAACTGCTGCTACTTCTGTTTCAACACAGTCAAAGCATACACACTTCACCAATGGTCATTTCCTCCCTGGGCTTCACATTACAGTCTCCTCTTCAGTGCTGCCCAAAATACATGGCTAGGCTTTATCTTTGGGAGGAAAACAGAGAAAGAGTAGAGTTCATTTCTTTGCATTTTATTCAAATTTTAAAATAAAGATATTTGCAGTAAATATAGACGTTTGAATACCTCAGATAAAAATAGCAATTCTTTGGAAAGTTATGGGTTCATGAAATAGGGGCTGTTTGGTTTTCTTAATTTTAGTTGCTGGTATTACTGTTGCATATTTATCTGTTTAATCTTGTTTAAACTTCCTGCAGAACTGGAAATAGTCACCTGAAATAGGACTTTGTGGGTTTTTTGTTTAGTTTTTGGAGGGTTTCTTTTTGTTTGTTTGGTTTTTTCCTGTAATATAAAACCCCAAAAAGAACTAATGTAATTTATGACAGTAGGTTTTGATAGCTGCCAGTTGATACTGTCCATTTGCAGAGGTAAAAGTGTGAATTTACTGCCAACATCTCTTATTCCAGTATCAAAAGGTTCTGAAACTGTTTCTAAATATAGATGGTCATGGTCGTGGTTGTGTATAAATGAAAACAGTGTTTGATGTGTATATTTGTTCATTTCAGTGATGCTCTGCCTCTTTCGCTGTAGCTCTCCAGGAATGGTTTTGAGGTTGGAGGTGTTCCCCACCTGCTCCACAGAAAGAAATTATATAATGTTGTCAATGAAAGTGTGATACGAGTGTCAGATGACTACAAGAAAGACTGAAGTTTGTTAGTAGTCTGATATATAGCTAAAAACTGGGAGGCACTGATTAAATCCCCTACTAATCACCTTTGTTCCAGCATTTATAGTGACCAAGCACAGTCAAAGATGCAGACTTAAAAAACTTCTGAGAAACATCCTCCCTTTCTGCTCTTATCTGTTTACCATGGCTCACTGAAATACCATGAAGGCACATGAGAATTTGCTGAAGGGAGATTTCTGTTGCAAGGCCATGATATAAGTGTGCCCATGCAAAGGACTGAGAGAGAAAGGTCCATTGGACAACAGTCTGGAATATGCTGTGGTGCTCTTAGGCTTTCTAGCTGTAGCACAAACTGCTGTTCATGGAGCTTCAGAGCAGAAAAGATGAAAATCTAGATCATTGCTAGGTTCTAACCCGGTGTTTTACATAAGTGGAAGCAGGAGTCTGCACACACTGGAGGTTTTTTCTTCCAGGAGAGCGAGACAGACAGAATTTTCTCCTTCTATAGGAGCTTTGAAGTTATAACAGATTTGTCAATTAGCAAATGCCTTTTGGAAAGTTTTGCTAATATTTATAGCTCATTGCTTCTCTATGTCAGTTCTGCTTGTTATTTGCACAGCTATCTTCATAAGTGGAAAGATATAAAAACAGCCTACTAAATATAAAATGAATTATCCTGTGATGGTTTTTTTTCTTATTAGGTTTATATGTTTTATGTCTTTCTTGTCTTTCTACAGTATTCTGTCTTAATTAGGGTTCATTTGCAGCAGTCTTTGTAAGTTGCCTATTTCTCATGACAGTACCACCATTTAACCCAAAACCAATAAAACCTTTTCATCATGCCATTCCTTCTTGATTTCTTGCTTTTATGTGTATGATGGCGATTCTTAGATGAGATTACAGTTTGAAGATGTAGCATACACATAATTCACTTAATTTATACTGTGTTTCAGTACATTTAAATGGTCGCATCTATTTTATTTTCTTGACAACTGAGTATTCTATGTCTACTGGCAAAATATGGTATCATCAAGTACACTATGATGAAATGGAAATGGAAGATGTTGAATTCTGTTCTGTTGTACACTTTCCCCCCTTTTAAAGCAAAGCATGTGAGTACCCATTCTAGATGAAAGGTTAAATGACAAGATTTTAATTTTTTATTACTCACTTGCCCTTTTGGCAGTGGAATTTAGTAGGAGTTAATGATCTGAGGTTTTCAGTGTAAAACATCATTCTGGTTCTTCTCTCTTAATCTGAATGGTTGTTTTTTTTTTATAATTTAAGTATTTCTGAAAACTAAATGCTTTTTTTGGTTGCACCAGGAACTTTTCGTGGGACACAAAAGCTGATTTTAATGACTTCAGATTATTTGAATCAAGATTTAGTGATTTGAGATTTTTTCCTGGAACAAAATTCTGTGGAATTAAAAATTCTGCAGGAACAAATAAACTATCTATTAGTAATTAATGCTTTGTCACATTTATTAATGAAAAAATATTGTATTGATTTTATGCTTTTCAAGGGCCAGTATTTACAATATGAACTAAGAATTATTTTTTGTGTTTCCATTGAGACAGACAATATGATCTATTGTGTGTCCATTAATGGCTTTACTGGGTGCCTTGAGACACTTATTTGGGAAACACCAGATAACAGTGATCATGGCATGTGTGAAGGAAGATAAGCAATGCTGTTAAAAAATGTGTAATTTAATGAAGGCTACTTAAAGGAAATTCGAAATTACCTGCTTTTTCGTAGTATCCCGCCTAGCCAAATTTTATGGAGCATTTCTCCTCTCTCGTCCTTTTTTAAAGGCAGCCAGTCAGCACCTTGTGCCAAATAATACCTACCCAAAAGTTTCTTGGACTCTGAGTAAACAACTCTTTGCATATGCTTTACAGCAGAGCATGTTTCTGTAAGCAGACCTGGGACCACTGTTAAGGACAGCAGTTTTAATTCCCAGAGACCAGTTTAGAGAAGCAGCCAAGCCAACAGCAGCAGAAGATGCAAGGTTAGAAAATTAATACTCTGCTGTGATTTAAAATAGTTTGCAAGTATAATGATATCAGTTCTCTTGTCTTTGCAAGGACACTCAGCTATATTTTATCAACCCCAGAGACCTACTCACCTCTAAAAGTACTGGGTTTAGAGTTCATTGTTCCATTTTTCTGCTTCTGTCCCTTGGGTTGATAACTTTGGACAAGAGGATCACAGTGAGTGGGTGGATTGGCATTTTTTAAAAATTTCCATGAATGGTTGGGATGAGTTTTAAATTTTGCTTTCAGATTAGTCAGACTCAAACTCTTTTATTGTCAAAGGCCCAAACCGCCATTGTTACATTTAAAAGCTACTACTATGAAATTGTCTACAGCTTTAAGAAAGATGTGAGCTTTTGCCTGTATTCTTGCTATAAATTCCTAACATTACTGCTACTCAGAAGTAGGGTCTTCATTCTTAAATATCCCTCTCTGGGTTAACAAACATCCTTGACTTTATCCTGTATCCAATTGATTTTTTTTCTCTGTTCTTGCCTCACAGCATGTAATATCACTCTCTTGTCACATTTATTTTACCTATCTAAATTTTTTCTTTCAAATTATACTCTGTCCTCCCACGCATTCAATTCTATGGTTTTCTAGAACCTTATGAATACAAAGGTTAATTAACTAATAATCAGAAGCTGGTTTGACATGGATAAGGGAGTGTTCTCTCTGCTTTAGTTTAATGCAGAATGAGGAAGAGAGGTTAGAAGGCCTGGCTGGCAGGAGAAGAATTTGGTTCAGAGGTTTGCTTCTGAGATTTTTTCTCCCTCCCCTTGACCCACATGCATAGTCTGACAAGGGGAAATCTTGGTAGAAGATCGAGTTGTGTGGTCTACCCTCTCTACAATTTGAAGAAATAGAGTGCATTACAAGCCATGATTTCCACAAACACTATCATCCAGTATACTATGGAGTGCCAGGGAATGTCAGGTCACCAGGCAGGAGCAGGACGCTCTGTGTGAGCTACCACAGAGGAGTGTGGCTATCTGGAGGGGCTTAATCTTTGACCTCATCTGTGATGTGAGCTGTAGCTTTTCCTTAATTCTGAGACCTGACAGACACCATCAGGAGGGCTGAAAGGGGCTCAGTAAAGGGAAGCCCAAGTGCAGCTACAAACATTCAAGAAGACCCTGTTGCTGGTTCAGTGTGTGTGAGGTCTGTGTGAGCATCCTGCCAGAAGCGCTGAGCAGGGCGAGTCCCTCTCACATCGGATTGAAGGTTTAGAGGCTCTTGCTAAAATGACACACAGCAATTGTGTGCTGACTTGAAAGCTGGAGAGCTGGCTCTCATCTCAGCATTGCTATCTGTCCTCCATTTTCCCTACTAGGGTGCATTTAGCTATAATTAACATTGGCCAGCCTGCTGCTTGCTCCTATGATGCACAAAGGCGAGGGGCTGTGTATAAAAGCTACAGGCACTGGTGGTGTTAGATCTGGCTTAAACTGAAGATTTGGCAGAATAAGGGTTTGCTTCTCTTTCAGGATGATGTATTCTTTACGTATTTCTTCTTTGTTCTTTATGATGTATTCTAATGTAACAATAACATTAGAAACAAGCTTGAAACTTTACTTCAAGTGATAATATTTACCTAATCACTTAGTCAAAGATACATTATGAACTGTGCAAATGGACTGTGATAAAAAATAGTCCTTTTCCCCAAAACCCCGAATTTTCTTGTAGAGTTTTGTAATATTTTTGTTAAAAACTCATTAAAGTTTAAACTAAATCAGTTGAAGAATTGTATCTCTTCCTCATTAAAGAAGTGGACAAATTACAGGTCAGCGAAGAAGGAACCTTCCTCATAATTTTACTTGTGCAGTTGTGCTGTTGGGAGTAATCATAAGTAATGATCTACAGATAAAACATTGTATTAATGACATAGACAAAGGGATCGAGTGCACTCTCAGTAAATTTACAGATGACACCAAGCTGAGTGGTGCTGCTGACACACCTGAAGGACAGGATGCCATCCAGAGGGACCTGAACAAGCCCTAGAAATAGGCGTGTGGGAATCTCATGAGGGTCAACAAGGCCAAGTGCAAGCTGCTGCACCTGGGTTGGGGCAATCCTGATGTCAATCCAGGCTGGGGGATGAGGGGATTGAGAGCAGCCCCACAGGGAAGGACTTGTGGGTGCTGGTGGATGAGAGGCTGGACATGACCCAGCAATGTGTACTCACAGCCCAGAAAGCCAAACGTGTCCTGGGCTGCGTCCAAAGCACTGTGGCCAGCAGGGGAGGGAGGGGATTCTGCCCCTCTGCTCTGCTCTGGTGAGACCCCACCTGGAACACTGCATCCAGCTCTGGGGTCCCAGCACGGGAAGGACATCGATGTGTTGGAGCAAATTCAGAGGAGACTACCAAGTTCATTAGAAGGGTGGAACACCTCTCCTAGGTGGAAAGGCTCAGAAAATTGGGGTTGTTCGGCCTGGAAAAGAGAAGCCTTTGGGGTCACCTTCCAGTACCCAAAGGGAGCCTACAAGAAAGCTGGAAAGAGACTATTCACAAGGCTATGTAGTGACAAGGGGGAATGGATTCAAACTAAAAGAGCGTCAGTTTAGATTAGATATTAGGAAGAAATTCTCTACTGTGAGGGTGCTGAGGTACTGGAACAGGTTGCCCCGAAAAGTTGTGGGTGAACCATACCTGGAAGTATTCAAGGTCAGGTTGGGGCTCTGAGGAACCTGGTCTAGTGGAAGGTGTCCCTGCCCAAGGCAAGGGGGTTGGAATGAAATGATCTTTAAGGTCTCTTCCACTCCAGGTCATTCCATGATTCTGTGATATAGTTTTTCGAATATGGAGAAACAAAAAGGGAGAATTTTTACTTACTAAAACTCTGTCTTTCCTGAAGATGACCATATTCGTTAAAAGGTTAGATTTGGCCTACCTATGGTGGGAGATTTCTAGGTATGATTCTGCCTTAATTAAAACCCTTTTGCTATTGCATTGACAGGTCCATTCAGCATCTCCCCAAAGCAGTGTGAATGTGTGCAAGACGTTAATATTTTTATGAGAGAAAACCATTGTAGACCACAAGCCCCGTGAGGCAGATTTTTTCTCTTTTCCCTGAGGTACCTATCCCAACCAGACTTCATCGTAACATAAATTGCATTAATAACTTTATTCATTTAAATGGGAAATGGTTTCTCAAAGGGGAAAGTGAAAGAGACAGAATCAGAAGAGGAAATTAAGGTTCCACCTTGATACTAACAAGACTGATTTTTGAATGTCCTGCAACTGTGTATCCCCATATGACACCTTCGGTAAATGTGCTTACTTTGTTTTGTACAAGAAATGGCAGCTAATAGCGTGAATAGTCCCTAAAATATTTTAAACACCTAGCCTATTTTAAGACAAGCTTTAGTTATAAATTATGTTGCAATATTAGGATCTATAATAGGAAGCACTATTTTTTCGCATGATCCAGGTGACTGCTAATTGCTGCGTTCTGCAGCAATAATATTTTTAATTTCATTGTGGTCATACTAAATCATAAAGGGGACATTGATAACCCAGCTATGGCAACTTAGTATGACTGAAGATAATTAACATGACAATGCAGACAATGTCAGAAGGATCGAGGGTCCATCATGTTCAGTGGTAGGTGACAAAATGAAACCGAGCAGGGACAACTCTCACACCTGAAGGACTGCCTGGTGTTAGCTGTGGGCAAAAGCTGAGGTTTACAGTGACGCACACTGAACTGATAAATTAAGTGTTATTGGCTAATTGAGATTAATGCCAGGTTCTGAGCAGCAGGACTGTATTTGCCGTGGTCAGCTTATACGTCCCCAGTAAGCGTCGCATGTAGGACAGCAGTGCCGGACAGTTGTTGTGATGGCCTGTCATCTGGGTGTTGCCATACGAGGTTATTATTGACTAAGGAAATGGTGGTGGTTGGAAGATATGGCCACCTGGGGTTTTCTAGGGATGGTCAAACGCAGGGTCTAAGGTTGAATAAAGGAATTTGCCATCTTCTCTCTGGGAAATACAATGTGAGGTGAGCCATGCTTGAAGGTGGAGAGAAATGAGATACTGAACAAAGGGCATTTGTGGAAATAGCTACAATATGAGAATACAGGTTTTAAACACAGGCCCAGAGCAGCTTTAGTAGCCTAAAATCTACCAAGAAATGCAGGAATGAAAATCTCTTAGGAAGCAGCATCCCCTGCTTCTCACCTTCAAGGCCAGATAAGGTGAACTGAGTTCATCATGCCCGCAAAGAGCTACAGGAGACAAGGTACCAGGGGTCAAGTAACATTCACTGCAGGTCCCTCTGCTGTACAAGTTGAAACAGCATGAGAGCCACCTATATTCCTGAATTTGTGCTTGGGTGCTTCATGGTGTCAGCTTGAATTAAAAATGGTACTCTTTCATACAAAGGATATTAGTATGACTTTGTGTTGGAACCTCACAGGAGACAGTGCAGAAATCTCACCCTAAATCCCTGTATCCATCTTATAGGATGGAGCCCATGTCTCAGACAGTGAGAGCCTCAGAAGAAGCTGAGTGGATATATGTGGGGTTTCTCAGATGTATAAATCCACATATGAACTCAGTAGATTAAATTATCTCTGTCATATCACTAGATAATCTCAGTAGAGTGAGCCTCCCTCAGTGCACCACCCTGCTCTGAAGGAGGCTCCCATGCAAACCTGGATACCACAGCCCAAGGTGGGTTCCAGCAATGATTTTGTTAACAGTGTACACCAGAAGCCTCCTATTAATGTTCTGTCTACTTCTACTGCTGTAACCCCTCCTTATAGACCCAGGGATCCTTTAAGCATGGTGTCACACAGAGAGCTCAAATTGAGCTGCACCAGAACGTGGCTGTTGGGAGATTTTTTCAAAGTATGGCATGAGAGTAAGTGATGCATCATTTTTGCCTTTTCTAGGCATCCTCTAAAGCAATAGTTCTGAGAGGTATAATTTTTCTCCTTTTAAGTGGGATTTAACATAGTCCTAAAGATGAAAATTCAGCTGTCAATGTAGTTTTTCTATTTCTTACTTTCTTTTTAATTTTTAAGCTGTTATTCAGCTATTGCACTTATCCTAGACTCTTATCCTACACTCTTGAAAGTCCACGATTTTCTGAGTGCACAAGTTCTCCATGTGTTTATTCATTCAAAGGTATTGCAGAGCTCCCAATAAGTGCAGTGAATTCAGGGGACAACAAGCAAAATTTTGGCCCAGTCTCAGCAACTGCTGAAAACACAAGCAACAGGATGAGACCCAGTTTCTGGTGAGCTGGGGCAGAGCTTTGAGCCAAAGGTTTGGGCTTGGCTTTTTTTTTTGCATTAAATACTGAAATCCTAGTTGAGTATTTGTGACTAGCCAGTGAGGATAGGTCTAATCTGGAGCTGAGGATGGTCAGTTCAGAAGGGAGCCTCTGTCACACTGAACATTTAGTTGTTTATGCTAAGTTGAAAAACATCACTGAGAAATAGGCTCTTCTCTGACTCCTTGACAAATTTTGATAGGATCATGGCAAGGGTGCTGTGCTGGTGGGTATGAGAGGAAAGTGTGCGTAAGAGTTGCCTATTTCTGAGTGGGGTGCCTGTACCACTGGAATTGGTACCAGAATTAAAATGAGATTATTACTCTTGTAACTCTCTTCCTGGAAATTCTTCCCCTAACTGAAATAATTTTGTGAACTTTACCAAATCTAGCTTGGCTGAAACAATAGTTTTGGCATATGGATTGTTTCCTGCAGAATATTCCCCTGCTTCTGCACCTGAATAATTGTCATGTCCTGTTCCAAGGAGAACCAATCAAGGGGGCAGAGTAACATTACAGCATAAGCTGCTTTTGCTGGAAGGAAGGAGAAAGAAGTGGTATGATAAAGAGATTGCTTGAAGGCTGAAGCTCTTGGACTTTAGCTATTAGATAGATCTTGTTTCACAGGTGTAATATGGCAAATATTTTGATTTCTCAGAGATCAATAGTCTACTTAAGAGACAGGACACGATATATCATTGAGATCTAGATGTTATGGATGTATTATTTACATAGTTCATGAATATAAAAATAGATGTAAGTGAATATTTTTTTCCTCATCCATTCCCTATAAAGCAAACTGATGGAAAACCTGTAGAAATAATTTGATGTTATTATCTAGGTACACCATTACATGAAAAAAAAGCTGTCTTGGAGAGAGAAAGACTCTTGAAAGTGATCCATCCCTAGCTCTTTTCATCTTATTTGGTTTTGTATCATCTCAGTTGCACAAAACTAAACCACAGTTTCTTAACAGAATTTCCAAACAATACAGCCTCTAATATTTTGGTATACTTAGAGGATGAGACTTTGATTTCTTTCACACCTGACATTTGTACCGGGTCTGTGAAAGTTTTCCCTCTTTCTCTTTAGACTGAAGGCAATAATAACCACCCTGATCAGAGGATTATGTTTATATTATTAAAATAGGTTATGATACAACAATAATATCAGACGATTGCACTTTTTTATCTGAAGATGGTAATAAACCCCATTTATTTTCTAGACACTCCTTTTCTGGTACTCAAAAAAAAATTCTAGCAGTATAATAAAATGGATGCTTTATTCCTAACAATTGTTCGCTTTTCTCTTCCAGAATGTGACCTTCCCTTGGAAAGATGCTTAAGCGATTTTAAGGGCATAGAATAGATTATTTCAGTTGGAAAGGACCTACAGTGATCATATAATCCAACTGCCTGACCAATTCAGGGCTAACCAAAAGTTAGAGGTTGCTGTTAAGGGCATTGTCCAAATGCCTCTTACGCACTGACAGGCTGGGGCATCAACCACCTTCTAGGGAACCTGGACCAGTGTTTGATCATTCTCTCAGTAGAGAAGCGCTTCCTGATGTTAATTCTAAACTTCCCCTGGTTCAGCTTTGAACCATTCCCATGTGTCCTGTCCTGGGATACCAGGAAGCAGTGATCAGCACCTCCTTCTCCAAACTAGACAAGCCCAAAGTCCTCAGCTGCTCCTCATGAAACTTTCCTCTGAGCCTCTCACCACCTTTGTTGCCCTCTTCTGGACACATTCAAGGCCCTTCACATTCTTCTTTAATTGTGCAACCCAGGACAGCACCCAGTAGCAGTAACTTTTTTTTCACATAGAGGTGTTTTTTAAAAGTTGGATGATACCTAAACAAAAGCATGTGTGGAACTGCACAAAGAAATGAGACATTGGGTTTTAAATCACTGATTCAAAAATATTGTCCTTCTGCATTCCAGGACAATTATTTTTCAGTTGTTGGAGATAAACTGGGAGAGGAGGGAATTGTAGCTACACAAAACATTGGGGTGAGAGGCAGGAAAGCTGGAGAGGGGACCAGGGAATCTAGCCACCATGAGAAAAGGGTGTGCCCTGCTCTGGGATAAGTGGACACGGGACTTGGGGTGTGAAGAAAAGAAGATTAAAAAACTAGGAAACTAGATGAAATAGCATAGATATTTTAAGACATAAAAATGAAAAAAATATTTTAAAGATTAAGAAACTAGCATTTAAAGAACAGTAAACTAAGTAAGGTGTTGTGTACACTCTGGTATTAATGTTGTTACAAGCCTAGGCAGGAGCTCATTACTTTTGCAGAGGCCCAGACAGGATCACTTTTCTTATTCTCATTGCTTTGATTTCTGTAGAGGCTCAGTCTTTTTTTCTTTAATACATCCCCAATGAGATGTAAAATAACCCAAAACAACAACACAACCAAATTTTCGTCCCTGCATCTCAGGCACAAGTTCTTATACAGTAAAATGTGAATAGTATTCTGTTAATACTAGAAAACTCATGAAAATGCCTTCATTAGAGTATATGCCTGAATCCTCTTGAACTTAGTAAGTTTTAGGTGCCTACATTCCTTTGAGATACCCATCCTAATTAACTTGCTCAAGGTCACATGAGAAGTGTGGTGGGAAGGTGAAATTTAAGTTCAGTGCCTCTGTCTCCAAGACCTTTTCCTCTCTGGGACATAGAGGCTATTAACCTAAGAGCTCCCTAGTTCAGGAACCAAGAAGAAGCTGGGAAACCTCATACTCAGTTGACCTAGAAGGGTTATATAAATAGTTATCAGATTTAAGCTAAGGAATGTTGGTGTCTCCCTCCATTTTTCTGTTTCTCACGCCTTTCTTTCAGGTTTTGGTTGAAAGAAGGCATCCCAAGATTAGTTTTTTACTTTCTGGTTGGGGCAGGTTGAGAAAAGCCTTGGTGTGTCTCTGTGCTGAACCAGAGCTGCACTTCACCTGGAGGATTATGTTCAAGGAAGGGGCATAGTGCAGCTTTCTGCTTCTTTTGTCCTCCTTTTCCTTTGTACTGAAGGCTGAGACTCTGGAGCACACTGGTGTAGTAGGAAACTATTCTGAGGGAAACTATGGATGTTGAAAAAAGATACGTTAAGTTATTGCAAAGGCAGAAAAGATGTTAAGAGGCTGTCACCCTGGGAAAAACCAAAAAGTTTGTCTTATGAAACTTTATACCATGCAGTGTTTCAGTATATCATCTGGCAAGGAATCTCCCAGTAAAATGTAAACCAGAAATTGTCCTTGTCGCAGAGAGATGCAAGCTAAGAGACCCTGAGAGTCCTTGCACCAAGGCAGGGGTTTCTAGGGAAGATTATCTGAAAGCTCAGAAGACAAGTGAGTGATGCTGAGTGGACAGCCCATCACCAGGTACCTTTAGCACCAAACCAAACCAAACCAGAAATATTATTTACTTTTCTACTGAGCTGGCAGCTATGTTAGTGAGTCTCTGTTTTGAGAGGAGATTCCTGTGGGTTTCTTCTGTAACTTCAGAGAATGTCCTGCCTCTTGTCACGGTTTGTTTTGTGGGTTTTGCAAGCACTGAATTATGTGTCTTTTAAAAACTAACAAACAAGCAAAACTGACAATTCCTTGTTGTTTTTTTTTCCTTAAATACATAAAATGCTTTGTTTTGCTTTGTTTCTTAATAGCTGCCTACAGTAATTCACTAGATGAAGTTGAATTCTTTTTCACAGAAAATAATATGCAACCATTGTAAATTTGGGTGGTGGTTACAGCTCCTAGTAGTGACTAGACTCTGGTGTGGAACTCACTTTGTTCTGGCTGCATGAGGGATTGTGTCTCCATGTGAAAGATATCTAGAGTGAGAAAGGATTTATTTTTCTCTGACAGAGCATGGGAAGGTGGATTAAAACTGAATTTTTCTTTCTGATGCTGAGACCAATTTTCAGTTTGCCTGTTTACACAAGTCAGAGGCTTCATCCAAGGGTTAGCATGTCTTTGTTGTAATTTAGATATTGTCTTTGGTTAAAACTAAAATAGGATTCAGCTGGAGATGTGACCTAAGCCATACTACCCAAGCTTAACTAACTGGAGTGAACAGAGTTCAAGTTACTCCTGAGAACCCATCTGCACTGAATATAGAGAGATTGAAACCTTACCTCAATATTTTGGTTTAGTCTAAATGTAGACTGACTAGTGGCCGCATGTTTTGGGGTGACCTGTGCCCGGTTTCCTGTGACCGTGCACAGCATCCACGTGATTACACACAACGCTCACACACGGCTCCTCCAGGCTGGGCTCCTCCAGGCTGGGCTTCTCCAGGATGGGCTGCTCCAGGATGGCTCCATCTCTGCTTGCCCCAGTGTAAGAGCACAGAGGGTCTTCACTGGGACTAAAGAAAGTGCTCACACCTCACACACAGAGCCCTGGCCATGTCCCACCCCTGCAGAGGGTGGAGGTTGGAGGATACATCACCAATTGTGAGAGCAGGCAGGGGAAGAGAGCAGCAGTTACTTGCATCCTGCTAACCAGAAGGGGTTTTTTAATATATTAAAGGAAGAGTTTCATTTCGTAAAATGCAGGTCTCAGTTCAATGTGACCAGGAGCAAATTTATCTTGTTAGCACTTATTTACAACTGACAATTCTCAATTAGCATTTGAGCCTAGATTCTCATTTCTATAAATCCCTAATGAGAATATAAATTACTAACGAAAGAGCTAAATCTCAGGGCCAAAGTCTTACTTCATTAACACACTAATGTAAATCTGAAGTGTTTCTGTTCTTTTGAGCAGAGTTACTTCGCAATAACAGTGGCGTAAATGAAATGGGAAAGAATTCTCGAGGCTTTTAAAGTGGGGCAGCATGAAGTGGTATCATTCTGTTTAATTTTCAAATTCTCTTACTCCCAGGGAAAATGTCTCCAATGTTTCTGTAGTGTTGTGCTCAAACCCATTTGTCTCATTTGTCTGACTTCAGACTATTTGATTCCTTTAGAGGTCTTTTTGCTCCTGCTGCTCAGTGAGTAAAGACTGTGTGGAACCCTAAAATATTTGTCACCTTTTGGTATAATCAGTAACAAACCTATATCTATTTTAACTAGTATTCGATTTACAAATGACAAAGGACTCATAGGAAATAGGTAACAATTTAAATTTCAGAAATAATAGAAATTATGTAATTTAGGATAAGTGTTTGAATTTCTCATTCAATGCGCCATGCTAATCTGTGATAATATTAATAGGCTGCTGTAGCAAAGACCTAATAGTAAAGTCACTGTACTGACTATATTTTTGGTTCGAACACCCAATAAGAGTCATAGTACTTGGTCAGGTGTGGGTTTTTTTACCTCCTGTAACCACTAGAAATAGAGCCATGTTCAAAGGATCTTTTAGGAAAGACTTTTAAAAAGGGTCTTTGAGGAAATCACCAAGGGAGTAACGTGTCCTATCAGTGTCCATGATGGTGACTTTGACGTAAATGTCAAAAAATTCAGTCTAACATGAGCTAAAAACTCCATGATGCAGCTTCATGTGCAATCCATCATGTTTGATGTTCATGTTTTAAAAGACTGCATGTTCCAGATAAGAATCATATATGAGGGCCAAATGTCAATAAAATGTGGACGACAACTTTCTCTGTTATGTTTGTAAGCTTTTCTTCTTAATGATCTCCTGATCTCCAGGCTCCTTAATGAGCCTGTTCAAAGAGTTTCTTGAAAAGTACTAGATAATTAATTAGAAATCCTAACCAGTATTATATGGATGAAAATTATAAAGCAAAATTGTTATGTTTCTGAAGAAATAAATCTAGCATCGTTGTTTTGAGTCAATAACAATTTTACTATTTCTCTCAAGTTAGGAAAGTTCAAACACATGTTTAATAAAGGAGAAAAGCCTACTAAACATCAAAATGCTGGCATAATTACAGCAAAAATTATTCTACACCTTTTTCATCATGGTTTATAACATGACTCTAAACTATGAGTTTCTAGAGTTCTTAAGAGTATTAGAATTCTACCTTGTAGAATATTTTATACTGTACAGTACAAATGTACTGGCTTGCAGGCAATAGAAACAAGTGGGAAAATTCAAATAGATGCTTTGACTATGCTGAAATGAGAGGAGAGGCACACTCTTTTAGATCTCAGGATCTCTTGTCATCCTAGGAAAAAAAAAAGGAAAAACTTGCCACATGTTAGCAGAAGTTGCATGTATTTAACATATAACACAAAGCTTTAGTACACCAACCATAAACTGGTTTTCTTGTCCTCAGGAAGCAGTGAAGCAAATGAAGTTAGTAAAGGAAGTTATGTTTTGCAGAAAGCTGTCTCTCTCATGGCAGGTCAGATCTGAGATACTTCAGATGAGATTGGTCATGTGAGTTGCAGTTGCTGAGGCCATTGCTGTGGCTTTAGGTAAGTTTGGACTGTTTGTGTAAGGGGTCTCTGTGAGGTTATGAAGCAATGCACCAGCTTTTCTTCTGAACAGCACAAAATATTTATTTCAAACCTCTCCATGCCTGAAGACAAAACATGAATTTTGTGTCACATAGTTGGCAAAGGCAGTTTCAGAATTAGGCATTCTGAATCCTACGTGGCATGCTTTATAAATGGCTGGTTTTAGTCTAAAAACAGAGTTGTCATCTTGCTAATACACCAATATGTAAACAACAAAATGATGATTTGCAAAAATGGAAGAACAAATATAAAACATTTTGTAACAGCTTACTATATTTCTTGTAAATACTTCTTTTTTGGTGACATACTAAAATAAACAATCGTAAGTAGAACTGTAGCAATTTTTGTGAGCACAGTGATATCTGAATAGAAATGAGGACTGAAATTGATTCTCAAGTCTAATGTTTGCCAAGAATTTGTGTTTTAGGGGGGTGTGTGTGTGTGTGTGTGTGTGTGTGTGTGTTTTGTAGTGGGTTTTTTGTGTTTGATTTGTGTTTGGTTTTGAGGGTTTTTTGTGGAAATATACTCTGTTCAACACATTATTGTTTGTGATTATGAAAGTTCAGACAGATTTGAAAATTAAATAAAATTATTGTTGCATGGTGCCTAACATCTATTTTAGTTGATTAATATAACCAAGATTTCAAAAGAAAAAATAATAAATGCCATTCTGGCCTTTGCTACTTAAGAAACAAAACCAAATTGTAAACAACAGAACAAAATAAAAGCAATTTTAAAAAATATTCAGAAGAAAAACCCAGTCAGTAAAACTATATTTAATTTGGTATACAATATTTAGATTTTACAGGAGACCTTTTTAGAGTTTACAGTTTTACATATAGGATAAGTAAATAGATGAGGAAGGATTTCTGTCAGATACCATTGTGACAGGCTTTAGTTTAAATCCTGAAGACAGATAGATAGAAGTAGATTAACTGGCCTTAGCTATTTCATGTTCCCTGTCTGAATGGAAACACGGTTCCATGTTGAGCTAGCGTGTCTAGCAGCCTGAAGTTGTAACGTATTTACTGCCTTTTCATGCATCTTGTTTAACATTTGCTTAACATATTTATTCAAATAAGGCTGGGCATTTGTTTATCCCTTATCAAACGAAGTGGGACAGCTCTAGGACAAGAGCAAAGAGATGGTATCAGCAGAAGCACCTGAAGGCTTCTTTATTTGTTGTTTTTGGTGACAAGATAGCACTTAAGAAAGAAATTATCAACATCAGAAGATAAGCTCATTAAGACACTTGTTAGCCAAACTTTGGGTAACTTTTGTTCTATTTCTTAGCATGTAATCTACTTTAAATGCTGCAAGAAAGGAAATATTCAACAGCCAACCTTAAACCCAAATCAAACTCCTATCTTCAACCATGAAACAAAACAACTAGCTCAACTCTGGGAGCACCTAACCTGATCAAATAATTAAATAAACCTAAGGGTAAGGCTTCTAGGTGGACTATGACTAGACTTTAACTCAAGCACTCAAAAGATAAAGCCCCAAATAATTTATCCTGACTGGCAATTGTTTGGATTACCTTGAATAAAGAGCTGTGTGTAGTGTAGCTTCTGAAGTTATGGTGACACATACAGGCTCTGTCCATTGTCTGCTCTTACTTCCTTTCTCCTGTTCTTTTTCATATTGATTTCTATTCTACCCTGTGCTCATCACTGTGATTTGTATAGACAAAACCTGTACCAAACCAGTGACAGTCTTAATCACAGCTGATATTTGGTTCTGGCCTCACTGTTCAGGCATCTTCTGTCTCTTACTGTGATCTGCTTTAAGGATTAAGCACCCAGACTTGCCCTTAGTTCTATCCAGCACAGTCCCACCGCATCAGTAGGTCACACAGGTGTATCCTGGGATGGCTGTGGAAGGTAAATGCAGAATGCTTCTCTATTGACCCTGGGGGAAAATCTGTCCATGTAGTCACAGTAACTTCCCATGTCATCTTTGCTTTGGAATGGTTACCACAAAATCTATGCTTAAGTGTCCCGAGTGAGGGAAATGTGATTTTAAATATCAGAGGGAGAGTACTTCCTTAGAAATTACCTGCTAACCCTATAGCAGTGAGTAGTTTCACATAAACACGCTAATCTCCAGAGAGCATGAGAGGAAAAGATGTCTTAAAAATTATGGTGATTTAATTTTATTTTGCCCTAGAATGACATTCTCCTGAGTATTTGTGAAAATGAAGATGAATATGCAGGGCTACATTTGGTTGATTTCGCGCCAGATGGCCAGTTGCAGAGGCTGAACTAAGCTGAACTGATTGATTCATTTTTGCCATATTGCATGCTGGCGTTTACCAGAGTTCACATCATTCAAATACTAACATTTTTGGTGCTTTCTCTTTTTATTTATTTATTTTTTTCTACTTTTCTCATTTTCTTGGGATGACCTCTGCCTTTGTAATGGAGTCTCCCTGCTTTCTTTCCTGCCTTAGTCTTTACAGGTATCAGTTTTTTCCCTACCATAGCACTGTTTGGTTTGGTTTGGGTTTTGTTGTGCTTTTTTTTTTTTTTTTTTTTTTGTGTCTTAAAAAGGTTTAATAAACTGCTCACAGAGACAGGGAAAGAAGGAAATGCAGAGGACAAACATGCACTACGGCATTTTTTTCCTCCCCAGAGGCTTAGCTTTCTCTTGCACTTCTAATTTGTTGCATGTGAACAAAGAATACATCATCTTGCATTAAAATGGAATCTTTAAAATTCCATGGTTTCAATTTACTTATTATCTTATGGACTGTAAAGCAAATAATTTAAATTCCTGATGTCCTAACTTTCCTGGAGATATTCCATTAAAAGCTAACGGTGATAATATCAATACTGACACTGAAATTACCCTAGAAACATCTGGAAATTAACAGGAAAAATTGTTTCAAACATATATATATATAAAAAATAGAGAATACATAGGGATTAGCGTACCGTGTGTGGATGTGCACATACGGATCTTATAAATCAGAATAGGTATATTTTAGGGGAAGATTTAAAAGACTTAATGAGCACTGGTTTTCTTATTAAGTTCTGTGGGCTTTGGAGAGATTTCAGTAAAGTTTCAGAAGAAATAGTATGTGAATATATACTAAGAAATAAAAGGAGAGTAGTCCTTTGGCGAAGGAAGATCTGCGCTTGTGAGCAAAGTCTTTCTTTCCACTCAGTTTCAGCCATAACTCTTAAGCGTAATGTCAGGATCCACCTCTTTGTTAGACCGAGTAATTTTTAAAGCACAATTCCTCACTGATTTCATACCTTAAATAATGAGGGCTTTGTAGCTCCAGAGGAGAGGGGAAGAAGTATGATTAAATTTTTTTCCTAATGGTCAGAACTACAGCAGAAATTTGGACCAAAATATTGGTCAGAAAAACAGGAAGACATGGCAAAGCCCTACCTCGACAGAAGCCAGTAGGGATTTTGCTGTGGGCCTGAGAGGTGCTGCAGTTTTTCAGAGACGAGTATGGGGTGTTCTTCTTATGCAGGATTGAACCTAAAGATAGAGCCATCAGCTTAATCTCTAGCATGTTGCAAAATCCAACCACTGCTTTACGGGGCAGCTGACCTGCATGATTGACACATGCTCGTGTGGGGCTGGGAATCCTTCAGATTACTTCAAAGCAGATATTTATTCTGGCTGGCTGCCGTAGGCCAGATGATTTCTTCAAGAGCTATGTCTAGGGAGAGTATCCTCTGTTCTCCAATTCTACTTCATTGCAGCTCTGGTGGACGGTCCCCATCAAAATTTGTTTAACTTGCCCATGCATGTTTCTCCCCTGTGCTGGGCAAGGCAGGGGCAGGAGCGTTCCTCGCCCTGGGTTTCACACCTCTGCTCTGAAATGCTGGATCTTTGTGGCCCCAGAGCTCCGACACAGGCATGTCCTGCAATAGGCACCCACCAATTGGGATGACAAAAGGCGAGGGGATTTCAAAGGGCGGACATGCACATATAGAAAATCTGATAGAAAAATATTTTTAAACTTTCTAAAGCACTATGGATTTACTCTTCAAACCCAAAATATTCTCTGAACTTCTTCAGCTGGCAAGTTGTTTTACCAGCTGGCACAGTGAAAATGGTACAGCACTAAAGTTTGCCATCTACCTCACCCCAAGAGCCACCTGCCACTTGTGGTCAAAAAATGCATGGTGGGATTGATACAAACCCCAACTTTTCCCGACAAATCTCTGCACATCTTTGTCACCTATAACAGTTCTGTGCATCAAACAGAGCAGTCAGAAACCCAGCCTATAGGATTGAGAAGGATTAAAAAGGGTGAACCTACAGTACTTTATTGACCTAGGTCCTCACATTAACCTGATCTGATCCTTTAATTACTATGAATAGAATAGGGCTTAAAGTCCTACTTAATAACACCCCATGCTTTTTATTCTATAAAGAGCTTTCCTATTCATGTGGCCTCTTCTTTTCAGATTTACAGATTTGTAGCAAGAAGGAATGCATGTTTTTTTTCTGGCTCTCCAGGGGAGAAAGCTACCTAATGTGTATGTGTGGGATACTGGAGAGCATAACAGCAAACTTTCTGTTTTGAAAAACGTTATTTACCAATCAATCCTCATTCAAGTTATTTGCCAGGCAAAGGTGTAAGGAGAAAAGGCAACCAAAACATAAGATATTAATTTTATAAAGGTAGTAGAAGGAGCTTAACATAGTTTCTATGCTAATCAGAACTGTAATCACATCAGATGCACACTTTTCCCCCTTCCCATGAACACTTACCCCCTCCCCACAGACTCAGAGAATCAGCATGTTGCTGTAACCTAGGCAGACTGATACAGACACACGTGATCATATATATGGGTGATATATAGTACTATAATTAATAACTGGTATTTTCTCTGCATTCACAAAAGCAGCTGCAGCCCACTGATAAGATACTTTATGAGAATAAAATCAAAGCTGAGCATTAATAATTATAATTTGTCGTGATCAAGAACAGTGAGACAATCATTTTATTTCTTGAGACTGAACTGAAATATGAGTGGGCTGCTGGGTTAAAAATGACAAGGGGATACAGGTTGTGATTGGGAGCCTAAGACATTGTGCTATGAGCTTTATAAAAAGCAGAAACAATCTCCCTTATTGTTACATGAACATATTGTGCCTAGCATCTTGTGTGAATCCACCCTGAGGCCAGGTTGAGGGTACAATCCAAATTTGGTTTTGAGTTAAAGATGGAATGAGTGACAAAAGAGAAGTAGAGGATTTGGGGATTTTTAGGGGGGAGGAAGAGGAAAAAGAGAAGGAAAAGGAAGAATCTGACAAAAATGGGTGGAGGACGTGGAAAGAACCAAACCAAAATCATCTCCTTCTCTTTCAGATATTGCTTCCAGTATGATTTGCCTGAGCACACAATCCTTTGACTGTTGTAATTATAAAAAGATTATAGTTGTATACTGAATTTGGAAGAGAGGGAGTGCTGCAGATATTTTACCAGTTGGAAGTTTTTCTGCTTATTAAGGAACAGCCATTTCAGCACTATTTTAAGGCTAAAACTTGATTAACATGCAGCAGTGAAACTGGTCTAATTTTATTTTACTAAATTTACTGTAAATAACATGTTAGTAAAATAAATACTGAAAGAGTATGGTATCTGACAGTGAAGGCGTACTTAAAGTGTTTTATTGTAATTCCTTAGCTTTCCCAAGACAGGTATTGTTAGAAGCCAGTCTGATTAGTCCACCAAAGACATGTCGCTGCCTCTTCCCCCCCACCTTCCACCCTCTTGAAGACAGAATAGTCTTTACTGTGCTTTTAAGGAATGAGGATTTAAATTGAAGCAAACCGTGACAGTGCCAAAGCATGCCTATTATTGACAGGTTGTATGAAAATGATTGCTTGAATTTATAACCCACAGAGAGAGAGACAGACAGACACACACACACACAGACTCACAGATGTATATAATCCCTACTTTAGCATTATAGTCTTTCTCTCTATTGCTACTCCATACAGCTGTAATCTCAAAAGACCATTTATTAAATGTGAAATATTGTATGTTCCTGTAGCCTCCTTTCTTGATTGTGTTCCCAGGGCCTTGTTGGGCAATTGATTACACCGTGCACAATCCCGCTGCTTTAGGTATTAATGGCAAAACCCCCATTGTCTTCAGGATTTAGGGCCTTTATGATTTTTTTGAAGTTCATTATATTTTGCAAGGAACTGAGTTTAAAATCCCTGATTGGAAAGACTTACCCCTCACATCTTCCTGTGAAATGTTTTACCTTTAGAATGAAAAAGCATTTGGAAGCTGCAGAATGGTTTTGATCTGTGGGATTAAAAGAAATCAGTACTGAAAATGGATTCACATCATTTTCTTTTTGGGTACCCGATTCTTGGGGGGGAGGGGGAGGAGGAGGAGAGAAAAAAATAACAGCTGATTTAATAAAAGTGGGCTGAATTCCCTCTCCTGGTGGGTCTTTCAAACCTCCAGTTTCTGTTCTTGCCATTGCTCTGTGAATATCCCCCTCCCCTTTTTGTTAAAAGGCATTTACTATGAAAGCCTACAAAAGCAGCTTTCAATCTGATTAAGCTTCTCCTGTAAAAAAATACAAAAATAGGGATACATTTGGGTCAGTATCAGCCTGCTATTCATCTGCCTTAATTTGCCTAGGCTGCTTACTAAGGATGCTGCACATGAGCATGGAAGTCTTCTGCAGTCATTAGGGGCTCCCCAAAATATAATTTATGAAATTCCAAGGTGCAACGATTACCATAGCCCAAAAACAAAGTGCGAGAAGGGTCTGAGCAGCTTGACATAGCTGTGGGCTCACTGCTGGCAGGTACCAGTTTTCCAGCCTTACCTGGAGTGAGCTGTTGCTTGATGGACACAGAGGGAATGGCTGTCTCTGAAATCCCCATTACTGGTGATGTCTCTCTCTCTCTCTCTCTCTCTCTCTCTCTCTCTCTCTCTCTCTTCTCCCTTGTGCTGAGGTGGAGTGTTGCATTCTCCCAGCTGTGTGTCCACTTCCAGAGGCTGCTCACTGACTGACCCTCAGTCAAGGCAAAACATGCCCCACCTTAATTTACCTACCTGTAAAATGGGTACAGAATAGGTGTTTCTGATAGGTTTTGGAGGGAGGCTCAGTACCTGAAAACCTTCTCTGGTGTTGACTTTTTTCAGCATCAGCATCTGTATCTCTCACTCGCTCATATATAGAAATGCATACAATATTTCTCTCGAGCAGATTAATATCTGTGCGAAATATTTGTGCAGCAATTTACAAAGGTGCTGTGATAACACAAGTAAACATTTTAACTGTGGAGCACTGAAAAATAAGTTTGAACTGGAACTGTGGTTTGTTTCTGCCCTTGAAAGAATTTTGCAACCTTTCTTAATAAATTTTTTTCTTTGGTACACAACAATGTTAAAATGTAATCTTTATTACTAAATGAATGAATGACTGGTGTTGCTTAGGGCACAGACTAAAAAACCATTTTCCCATGAAGCCCAAGTATTGTTGCTGTTGCAGTTGTCCTGTTGTTTTATTAGCTCTGAACAATGTTGGACTACTCTCGAAATCTAATAATCTCTGTAAAGTGTCTTCCCTCGGTAGCATCTTTGATAATGGAGGATAGATTCTAAAAACACAATAAAAGCATAAAAGAGAATATTATCGTAGCTGCTTTCAAAAGCTAGAAAAAAATCCAAACAAGTAAAAATGAGACAGAATGCATAGAAATGAAAAGAAGAAAAGATATGAAATGTAAGTTTTTTTGTAATTTTGTGTTTGTGTTTATGATTTAATCTGCTAACAGCCATGTTAAGTACAGCATAGGATTTGGTGGAAATTTCAGTGCCAGCTGCACATTCTTTATTTCTGAGGAGAAAGAGAGAGAATTAATCAAAAAATACGGTTTTTTTTGGGTATTAGTTGAATTATAAAAAACATATTTTGGGTTTATTTTTTTCCTTAATGGCCATCAGTTGCCATCAAACATATATAAAAGGAAAACGGTTGTTTTAAATATTGCAATTGTTCTTTATATTCCTCTTATTAGCTAGGCATCTTATGATCTCTGAAGAGCAGAAATGGCCCTGGAGACAAAAGGAGCATCTTTGCGGAGTGTGTGCGTTGCGGCGCGCTCGCATGCGTGCGTGTCTGCCTATACGTGCACAGATATGCGTGTGCACAAGGCAAAGACCTGCACAGGCTTATAGCTGGAGAGCAAACACCCATGGTTTTCCTTTGATTTTTGAAAGCAGAAAATATGAATGCTGGCCCCAGAATGTCAGAACATTACAGCTCTTTTGCTATGTAAGTGGAAGATATATATTTTTTAATTATGATCTTTTATAACGGTGACTTTTACATGAAGCAACATTCAGATGTTTTATGTTTCACATTTATTTAAACAATCATTGTGTCTCTCAAAATATTTTCCCTGAAACCTTATGTACAAGTAATAAAATTCTTGTGTTGGAGCAGGTTCATCTGATAATAGCAGTATAAGGTTGTCTGATTATGCCAAAATGCTATTGAAGAAAGGAGGTTTTATTAACTGACTTTGAATGAAATCCATAACATCTATGAGATTTCTCCTTTCCCAACTGACCAAAAGCTTCATTAGAGAACAGAAACCTTTTTTAAAGCATACATTATAGAGTATAAAATACATTTAAATTGAAGCTAGGGAACAAATGATAACCATTAAATTTCTTTGCCAGAAATTCTACTCTCCGCTCTGCCCCCTGCCACCTCCCTCCCATGTTAGCATCTTGATGCAGCATCTGCATGCTAACACTTCAGGCAATTCACTCTCCTGTTTTAAGTAGTTTGAGAGGTAACCTCAGTTCACAGAACATCCTAAGAGACAGGTTTAGTGATGCTGGATGCCATACTTATGTCTTTTCTTCTTGTGTCTTTGTGCAGGTCCGTAGTACCTAGGTTCTGCCATCCACATTACATTTTGAAATGCTACTCTTCCCGATGATTTTGATGTGCATTTCACCTCAGGAAAATATTTGTTCCAGAAAGAATTTTGCCTGGCATGTTTCTGTGCAGGAGCAAAGAAATGAGTGTTATGTTCCTGTAGAAACAAGGTTTTTCACCCCTGTGTTTGCAAAGGCAGTTACCAACTAGCTCTGGCAGTAAGTTTTCTCCCTCTTTGGCTGTCTGCAGGATGACAGGTCAGCAGGAGCTGTGGGTAGAGTTGTATGCAGTTCTCTGCTTGCCAAATGGTTGCTTTTAGTGGGAGCATTTTGCCTCAGACTGGACTCTTTCTATCTTTGTAAAGGAAACCTCAGCAGAAAGAGGGAACACACAGGGAAATTTCCTTCATTCCTTTTTCTTTTGGCTCTGTAACAGTCCCATTTCTACCTCGTGGAAGGGAATCCAGCTTCTCATTTAGGACCTTCACAGGATTTCCCTGTGCTTGGCCTGAGGAGGAATACTGGGTATTTCTGGAAAATTTTCTTAAGGCCACCACTCCGAGCTATTTGCCCTTGTGCACAGCAGATTTTCCAAGCAATGCTGCTTGTAGTTCTCAAGTTATTTTTTCCCAAATACTTTTAGCAATTCAGTACATTTCTATTTCAAAACATTTTATTGGAAAACATGAGAATAAGTGATAGTTATTTTGCTTAAAAACAAACCCTAAAAGCCTTATTATGACTGCAGCAGTTTTACTACAAGTATTTTGGTCAAAGCATTCAAACACCTAATATTCTGCACTTTAGCAAACAACATCCTTCTCCCATATAATGAGATATAAATGTTCAGCATTAAAAAACTCCACAACCCCCCAGTTAATTAGGGGAATCCATATTTGAAAACAACCAAACAAATGCAAACACCAAAACTTTGTTTTCAGTCTGTGGTGGCTAAAAGTAAGGCCACTGTGGGAAGAGTGTCTTGAATGATGTAGTGGAAATGGTTGTGTCTGGTTAGAACAGAAAACTTTGGAAACTGCTTTAAGTATTACAGTTATTTAAATCACAAACAGATATCTTACAATTGGCAAAAAATGAGGTTGGAGGAAGAATTTTGCAAACCTGACATTTAAAATTCTGGGCTATCCATTTCATATGATTTCTGACCATACTTAAATACTGATTTCTCAATAAATTCATCAAAATATCGGATTTTGTAAATGACATGTAATAAAATATGAATTCTGAGTGCCTGCTGCAAAGGTAATTTATTTCAGAGAACTGGATTATTTTGATAAAAAATAAGCTTTTTTCAGCAGGGAAACAGTTGTTTGTTGCTCAAAAATTATATTTACTTTAAGAAAACTTATTTTCTGTTACATAATGAAATTTCTTCGATTTTGAGTCTTTCTACACTGCTTTGAAAATATTTTGCTCACTTCTGTTAGATTTAGCACAGGCACACAGAGCCGCAGTCTTACATATTCCCCTTGTAGTAATTTCCAGGGCCTTATTCTGTGGCTTCTGAGCATACTTTCAGCAATAAATTAAAGGCTTCTGAAATGGACATTGTTAAAAAAACCGTAAGTGACAATATGGTAAAAGAACTCATTAACTATTTGATCTGCCTAAATTTGTTTAGATACCATTGAATCCCCACTATAAATGGAAACAGTAGCAGCCACACTTGCTTTTACCAGACGAATGTTTTCTTGGCACTCAGGAGCTAAGCTTGTCTTTAATGCTGCAGAATTGCCCTATTTGGAGACAGCATTGCAGTCATTGAAGGGTTAAAGTCAGTTTTGAATTTGAGTTAATCCATATGCTAATCTATTTTAAATATCCCTGCATAACTGCCATCGTATTTTTAGCAGCGCAGTTTGTTGTTCCAGTTGCCAGCTATTTTTGATGACACAACAAAATAGGGCAGAATTTAGTTTTAAGGTTTATTTTGGTCTCTAACTTTAAAAAGGGCAAAATACCCCCTTGTCCAAGGATATTTTTGATTTGAATGGTCTATATCTCCCCTCTGCAATCATCCAATTATTGTAAGCAGTGTGATGGGCCCAAGGTATTAGTGCTGGGAACGTTCCTGTTGTCCCTCGGGTTAGGGATTGTTTTGCAATGATCACCTGTCCTGATTTGAAGATTGCA
The DNA here is from genome assembly GCA_013398055.1 of Ifrita kowaldi. Classification (NCBI taxonomy): domain Eukaryota; kingdom Metazoa; phylum Chordata; class Aves; order Passeriformes; family Cinclosomatidae; genus Ifrita; species Ifrita kowaldi. The sequence continues at coordinate 119,552 of VZRS01012767.1, forward strand.
TGACAAGACACTATTAAAGGAAGGGCAAGGAATTCAATTTCTTGATGTCATTTTGCCTGCCCTGGTTTTGAAAATAGGTCACTGTATGCTATCTGGATTTGTATATTATAACAGCACCTGCTAGCATTTTTGTAGTGAAGGGTCTAGCTGTATTTTCATTATAAACCCCTATTTTCAGGGGTTTATAGACTGTAACTTGATTATAGAAGCAAGTTTCTATCTAAATGTTGCCATGCAAGGTCTCTTCTAAGGAACATGGTTTTTACCCTGCAAATCTCAATAGATACATGCTCAGCCATTTCTCCCAGGGTGAAAAATGAAAACGTATTTTCAGCTACAATTTGGTATTGATAGTACATTCCTTTAGAAAAAAAGATACCATGCTATATTTATCTTTTAATTAAAATGATCCTTAAAAGAGCTGTGTTTCTGATGCAAGTCTTAATAAGAATCTGAGTAAGCATAGGTTATAAACATTGGTGACTGGGCATGTATATTTTAATTATGCAAATCCACAGTAATAAATGCCCTTATATAATGGAAGGATTTAACAGGGTCAAAAACGGGTTGTTTGAAAAGGTTGGTAAATAAATCATATGGATCTGAATGTCGAGTTTATGTTTATCTACTCATTTACACCACTTTTTCCCGTAATGTGGAATTGTTTCTGAGGGAGCCAGCATCACTCTGTGGCCTAATATTTTAACTCGCGAATAGATTCTTGCTTACACAACTGAATCAGCACAGCTGTGCAAATGTGTGTATTTAACACTGATTAAATGCTTCCACCTATACATTAAAAAATCCAAACCAAAGTGCCTTACTACCACAAACTGTAGGTTTTTTGCAGAATAGCTGTGGAGGTGCATTTCATCACCTGCCATACACTTCCTAATGTGTTTTACTTTTGTTTTTTAATAAGATCAGGAGCAGCCAGGCAGCCACAGAGAAAAATGAAACTTCTTCTAAAACAAAGATAATAAAATATGCTTGAGGAACATGAAAGGATAGTCTGAAGACTGCCGATGTAAGGAAATTCAGGGTTAATGCTGCGTTACTTCATTTTGAAGTCAACCCCATTGCGTCTGTTTATTGCAGGGGTCTTCAAATAGAGCAATTGCACATGGATGTGTTGGAGGATGCTGCAGCACCCGGTGGGCTAAGCCCAGTGCCAGACGTTCAGATGGTTGAATATAAAACTTCCAAATATTTTTTGGAGGGGAGAGGCGTAAGGGAGAGGAAGAGTAGGAGGATGATCCTGGCCAGCATCACTGGTGGTAGCTGTGTTGTGGAGTTCAAGGCAGCACAAAAGAGACAGGCACTCCAGCACCCAGGGCTATGCCTCATTTTGCCTAGATATCAAGATTCCTAGAGGAATTATTTTTACCTAGTCCTCAAAATACCCACTGGTAAACCAAGATCCCTCATCCTCTGTGGAGCCAACAGTTTGCTACTTAAATGGGTTTAGACTTCATTTTAATGGAAGTGAAACATAGTCGACGGAGGCAAATTAAAACCATATAATTTTGTAATCTTAGTTTAGCTATAATTGCGGCAATAAAACAGTGGAAAGAATAATTGGGGAACATATGTTTGTGAGTGACATTATCTAGGTGACTTCCCTTTTACGGCGCTGCGCTGCTGTCCTATTTGTCTCCCCCTCCCTATGCATTGGAATGACAAACCTGCGAGCCTGGAGTTAATGCTGATTGCGGCAGCTGCTTACACACCGAGTCGCCATGGCAACCGGGGACGTTGCCACGCAACCGTATTCTTTTAGGGACAGGGAAAATGCCCAAAGGCTTACTAAAAATACATGGAAGAGGGGGGAAAAAATCTTAAATTTTTTTACTACTGTTAATGGGTATAAGGGACCATGCTTCTGCTTGAAAGCAGAGGTCGGACAAATAGAAACCCAGCCCTGACCTTTCCAAAATTGCTTGCCGTTGCTTGAAATCTCCAGCTTTATTGACAAAGATGACTTTTGATCGATTGTAAAATTGGTAGCTAACACGCAGCAGCCCTCGCAGCCTGCAAGATGCAGCGCCTGCCCATTGCTATTCCGGAGGGGTTGAAGGTCAGCCGAGAGCCATCAATGCCGTATTGATCAGCCGAGCTGAAAAATGCCCATGTTTCCAGCTCCTCGCGCAGTGGGGCTGCGGTCCCAGCCTCCAGCACACTCTGCCGCCTCGGCATGCTGCCGAGCGAGCCGTCCTCCCAGCAAAAGTGACATCACTTCACTCAGCTCAGCTGTTTCTGCACTTTTCTATAAATAGCTAGATAAAAAATTGAAGGCTGCTTTTGGAGAATTTAAGCAGCCAATCTTCTCATCGTCAGCAGACGAGACAGGCTGATTTTTTTTTCTTTTTTTTTTTACCCTACTAATACTGCGCTGCAAATTCTTCCTCCTAATATTTGGAGCTTGACACCAAATAACCAAAAATTTTGAATGGTATACATGTCTGCATTCAGAATTGTGCTGGAATGGATACTTAATTCATCATTCACCATCTTTCTAGCTGTTAAAACGTGATCAGATAGGAGTGAGGGATGGAGCGAGGAGAAAGGGTCGGTGCGGCCACGTGAGGTGCACAGGCCTGGCATGTTGCTGATGTGGCATATTTGCTGAGCTCAGTATCACCCCTACCTGCAGAATTCCCCATGTGCCAGACTGCCAGTTGCCCCCCTGAATGAAACACACCATGAACTGGAGTCACAGTTACACCAGGGCTCTTGTCGGCTGTAATAGCCGAGACAAAGTATTTGAAGGAAGCAATTAGAAATGCAAACAAAAGCGCTGTTAATAAGCACACTTCCTATTTTTCCTTGATTCCCATTTTGCTGCTCTATTTCTTAATTAACCCTCTAAGATAGCTGATGAAAGAAAAACATCATCTGCCTGGTCTGTAAATAACCTCTTGCTTGATAGGGTTTTTTTTTAGGAATAGGAACATTAAAAGCAGCAAAACACAAAACAAAATATTGAAACTGCCGGGATAAAAATGTGCATTCTGCAAGTTTTATGAAATTTTGGACGTTATGTCGGTTCTTTTGGGAAAATTGAAGAAAAATACACTTGTAAACATAAATAACATCCAGTCCACTTGAAGCAAAACATGTCTTCCTCAGACTCCGTTTATAGGTAGCCATTATGGCTCTGCTTACCATGCCTTTGCTGTCCCTGGGTTGCATTCCCAGTAGGAAACATGGCAGGGAAGGGGATTCTTACACAGCCCATGAGCCTCACTCAGCTCTTCAGCACTCCCGAGCACAAGCCTTCACTCAGCACCACACAGGATTGTATCTCCACTCTCCCCATCCTTGTTGATTTGAACAGGGAGCTGAAACTGCTTGGCAACAAAAAAAGATGAAAGTGCTTGTTTTTCAGAAAAGTTAATGGCACTAGAAATAGAAACCTGACAGTTCTTTGAAGGTGGGGAAGAAGGGACCAGCAGTCTTTCTCTCCTTACTGCAGTGCTGATTGCAGTGCTATGGGTATCACAAAGTGAAATGCTATGGCCTGTGTAGTATGAGGGATTAGAGCAGAGAACTATAATAACTCATGCTGGCCTCAATATATGCAAATGTCCCTCAGCAATGGAAGTGCAAATGAATTGCAAAACATACGTGCAATTATTGATGTATGGGACTTCAAAATGCATTTTTTTCTCTGCAGAAACTGATCTATTAATGATCCTGGATGTAAAATTCACAGTTTACTCTAGGGGTGGAGATCAGTGAGGCTTGTATTCTTAAATGTCTTTTGAGTATCTGGGTGCACATGATCCAAAACCAAGCTGCAGCTATTTATTGAAATATTTTTTCTATGGTTAATGGCCATAAACTGAAACACAAGAAGTTTCACCTCAACATGAGGAAGAACTTCCTTAAGTTGAGACTGGCAGAACACTGGAACAGGCTGCCCAGGGAGACTGTGGAGTCTCCCTCTCTGGAGACATTCAAATCCCACCTGGATATGTTCCTGAGTACCTACTCTAGAAGACTCTGCCGTGGTGGGGGGATGGACTAAATAATCTCCAGAGCTGCCTTCCAACCCTAACAGTTCTGTGATTCTGTAATGTTTGGTCTTTTCAAATGGTCAATACTGATGCTTCAGTATTCACCATTTCAAACAAAGAGGAAGTAGGAAAGTGATAGAATGAGATAAATCCTATATATCTTCTCTGCAAATGGGCAAAGTAGTATTTGCCCCATTGGTTGAGTGGAATGCAAATAAAACAGGCTAGAAGATCTTGCTGCATGTCATATGTTTCAGGGAAAACCAGTGGTTGAAAGAAGGATTTAAATTTTGCCCAGATACTTGCTAAAAATGTATCCAACTTCCAGAAGAATTACTAGAGAAGTATCATCATAGTAAAAACCACAACCCCAAAACCAACAACAGAGTTAAAATTATTTTCTGGGATTGTATTTAAAGAACTGAATTCTGTTTTAAAATTTTATTTATTTTTGCATATATATGGATGTTGAAGTCGTCCTGATTTTTCAGCAACGTATTTATTTTTCAATAAGGTTCACATTTTGCCCTTATCATTATTTTCTGTAAGACATTTTAAATAGCACATTTCTATAAATGTACTTATTCCACTTTGAAATAAAGCACACATAATTGGGATTTTTGGTTTTGAATCTAGTTAGCGTCCTTCCTACTTAAAAAGTCATCTGCTTGGTAAAAGCAGAATAGAGAAGGCTGAAAAGAAAGACCTTCCTGCATTCCTAAGCCCAACATCATCTTGTCTTTTTAGTCAATGCAGCTGGTACGTATTGAATACTGAAAAGCTGGACAACTGGTTTTATTATCCTTGCCTGGTCTCAAGCCAACCCCCTTCTGGGGACAACGGTCTTGACTCTGCATTCTGTGACCTTTTCAAAATCTCATATTGAAAATATGAGTGGATTAGCCAAATTTGTGAATCACAGTCCTGCTCACTAAGTCAATAAGAGCTTGCTTGCTAATTTCAATGGAAGCAGGAGCAAAACCGATGTCAGATTGTGCTACAGCAAAACTCCATTTGACTTTATGTCAGCATAAAATTAATTTCCATTGTCTTTATTGTCCTTTCATGTCTTTTTACTGAGAGACAAACAAGGAACTTCACTGAATTTTCTGAATCCTTTCTCAAGAAAGGTTAAGTGAGCCTATCACTTTTATTTCTGAGCACACAAATATCACCTGGGTAGGACCTCCTCTCAGTTCACCGCTGGTAGAAGGAAAAACTGACATATAGCATGGGTGAACATTGGTTGAGTGTTTGCTGGTATGATCAAATCTGATATTTGTCTGGGGAAGAGGAGTGCCCCAGGGAACAATTCCCCAGGCTACCCTGAACTCATGCAAGAGCCGTGAAAACATTGCTGGGCTCCATGTTTTCTCTCTCCCTCCACGGCAAAGCAGGCAAAGAAGTAGCCCTGTAAAAGAAAAGGTTCGAGAAACTGTGTCCTAAAACACAGTATAACAATATTTGGAAGGACAAGGGGATTCCTTCTGTTGTCTGTAGTCTCCTCCTTGACTTTATTCTTTAAGGCTTTTATTTTCTAGTCTGGTTTTCTTTTGCCACTCTAGTAACCCGACTTTGAGGATTTTTTCAACATTAGAGGCTGGCTGAATAGAAATGGGGTGTACTTGTATGTGCACAGACACACACAGGGACACGATGCTTTACAAGGCTGTTTACTAGTGCAACTATAGACAAAGTAGCTACATTGTTATTAAATATCTGTTTAGTATCTTACAACTAAAAAACAATAGCCTGACCAAGGCTGATTTTTTTTTTTTTGAATGAGATGAAGTCTTTCATAAAAAATCCTTCTTTATCATTTTATGTGTTTGTGTCAAAATATCTCAGGGCACAAAGCCCATCAGAAAGCCAACCTAGAAAAAAATAATCTTTGTAAGTGCTTTCATGACAGCGAACCATTAAATCTCCTGAGTAATGTAGGGAAGAGCTGGATCATGCATAGCTTGCTCTTTACCCAGGATGCACCGTTGCCTGCAAGATTCTGAATAAAGAGACACACCTGCTAGCTAGCTGATAACACTCTGGGGTCATTTCATTGAAGAAACTGTCAGCCAGGAGGTATTTAAATAAAGCCACAGATGAATTCATGACCTGCACTACTGAGACTAAAAAAAAGGTGTTAAAGCAGAAAGAGAATGCAGATAAATGCACATTCCTTTGTACTGCAACAAAACTTCCTCGTGTAAATCAACTGAATGGGAAAGAATGGTGAACGAATGCATTTCTCCATACAGTAGTGGGGAAGTGAGATGGTACAGCTGCACATCTGGCTACCAGCCAAAGCAGTCGTGTGCCATGCTTGTTTGCCTACTAGTGCTGCTTAGATTGGCAAATGCCCATGCAGTTTGAAGAGGGCAGGCGCATGACTGGATGGCTGCCAGTAAGTGTGCGGGACTGATGCCACTGCTGGACGCCATAGCCTGGTAGGAATGAGGAATACAAAGGCATTCAATAATCTGAATGTCCCTTTGCTTCAAGAGAGTGGTGCCAGGCAGCATTTAATGAGAGATTGCTTTGTTACAAAGTCCTCGACATCAAGTGGGCTGGTGAGCTCATTAACCTGACTGCAGCAAATAAAAAAGGCGCACTCAGAAGACTCCCATGATAGCATACTCAATAGTGTAAGAGTCCTTTTGCTTCCTTTATGGTGATCCATTAGCAAGCAGCAGTGTAAACACCATAAAGCAAGCCAGTTTTCTGATTGTTCAACTAAAGTCTGTTTTCCCTTGGGGATTTTGCCACCAGTTGATGCAGAGACATCCCCCCCACCCCCCCCACACCGTTATCTGTTACATAATGATCTTCTGTGCAATGAAGGACTTCCCCATATTTCTTAGGAGTACAACTGCAGCTAAGGAAACTACTGACAATTCGCATCTCTAAAACACGAGAGGTGATGATGTAGGGCACATCAGAAAACAAATAAACCACAAAGTGATTCCAAGGGGAATGGCAAATATGATTATGCTTGTGCTTGTACAATTTCAGTTAGAACTTGTGAAAATGGTAAGTATCTTTCTGTGTCGTCTTTGCTCCTGTTTACTCAGGGCTCTGTATCCATAGTAGAGGCAGCCCACCTTGCTTAACTAACCTGCTTCTCTGCATTTTCCTTGAATGCTGTTCGCCTTCAGGAAAAAGCATTATAAAGTAGTACTTCCAGAATAAGTGCCTACCATGTATCCATTCAAAACACAGCCCTTTGCTGATTTACTAATCAAAGGAAAAAGAGGGAAGAAGCAAATCCCCAAAGAATTTCCCCTTTCAAAACAAAGGGGAAGATTTCTTGCTGTAGTTATTCCATTAAATCCACTGGAGTGACACTACTGAAAACAATTTTTTCAACACCTAAAAAGGTCACATTAAAATACCTGTGTTTAATCCCCAGGAACTGCAAAGGGCTGTTGCTTCCCCATAAGCACCCAGGAAGCAGAACTAGCTAAAAAAAAATAGCTAAACAAAGTCAGTGATTTTTTTTTATTTTTTGGCAGTTTGGGGATCAGAATGGACCTGGTGCACACTGGGTGTAATAATGTTTGATTATTCAGTTGCTCAGTCAAGGTCCTATTACTCAAGTATCTGTCTAGTACAAAAAATATAAATTAAAAATCCTGTTAGGCACTACTTGATATGCTTTTCAGGAGAATTGCATACTAGTTACAGAGTTTGAATGTATTCTGTTCTTAGTAATAAGATTGTTTTTAATTCTTTAATGAATTTCAAAATTCTTTAATGATTTTCAAGGTGCTGCCACCAATCAGATTCCATTACAGGAATTTAAAGTGACCAAGCAGTAATTACACCACCACTGTTAGTATGTGAAGTTGTGTAAAAAGGACCAAAATAAATAATTAGGCTACCTCTTCTTATCTTTATCTATTGTATGAAAAAATAGTCTGAATTGTGTTTTTTCTGCAATGCTTAGACAGTACTTCACATTTGTAATTAAAACTTGTTTTGATCTCAATTTTCCAATGTTGCTTCCCACCCTTTCAGTCAGAAACATGCTGATTAACTGGTGCAAAAAATCTACAGCGAATTACTGTGGCAGATCAGACACATCCCCCCCCATTCTTCTAACCCCTTCAGAAATTGTGAAAGGGAAGTCAGGGAAATGGTCTTATAAGCTTTTTGGTAGTTTCATGCTCTTAACACTCAGAAGCAGATGGAGATGGCATGCTGGACTGAGTGCAGTGAAGGCCACTAAGGCGGTCAGTGGGCTGGAGAACATCATGTTTGAGGAGATGTTGGGTTTGTTCAGCCTTAAGATGAAAAGACTTGGGAAGGATATTACCATTGTCTAGAACTGCCACATGAGAGAACGTAGGGAAAATGTAACCAGCTTCTCTCAGAAGGTGCACAGTGATAGCACAGGAGGCAGCAGATACTGGAACACTGTGAAGTCCTGTTAGATATGAGGGTGGTTTTTGCACCTTTTTCACCATTATGGTGTTTATAAATCTCAGCTGGGTGTCCAGGAAAGTGGAACTGCTATCCTTGCAAACATGAAAACTCAGCTAGAAAAGACCATGAGCAACCTAATCTGATTGAACCTGCTTCAGTCAGATCCAATTGGGTGTCCTTCAGACCTCTTTTTCAGTGTAAATCATTGCTTCGTTCTGGGCTGGTCTGGGTACAATATTGGTCAGGAATAAACTGAGATCCCAGCAAAGGACTGGCTGCTGTGCAGAATTGATCAGGAACAAAGAAAGGTGGCACCACAGGGCTGCTCTGCTGCATAAGTCCCCAGAACCGCAGCTTTGAGGGGATACCATTTGTGGTATTTCACAGTGCGGCTCTGTCTCTGGCAGAAAGTCCTTCACACTCATAAAAAAAGGTCACTAAATGCAGGCAGCAATAGCACCTTGTCACTACAGTACCAAACACTTGCATATGAATTTTTTATTTGAATCATGCAACGCCTGATCCAGAGGCAGTCCTTGAACAGCAAACTCCCGTTGAGAGGACATTGCCAGTGATTTAACCTGACAGTGTGCTAAGATGAAAATCACTGGATCTGCAAGCACTCATAATCAGGCCTTAAGCACAATGCTGGAAAAGAACAAAAGGACTGGAAATGCAAGACTCAGGGCCACCACGGTAACTTTGAACTGAACGATGTAGCAGAATGTAGCCCTTTTTCCTTTGAATGCAGCAACTTGGGCCGATGTCCAGAACAGTAAGGAAGAGTATGAGGAAGTTGGACCAACTGCTGACAGACCAGAAGAAGACAACACGGAAGAAGCCAAGCTATCTCAGAAGCACAGGGTTGTTCTGGAACTGGTGCATGGCACCTGACCTGCAACAAAGTTAAAAAGTTGGGGAAAGAAAGCAAGGTGAGCGTTAAGAAAACCAAAACAAAATTATTATATTAAATACTATCAGTGCAAACTTTTGCTCAGCAATAGAAAATCAATGGAGTAACAGTCATTTCTGGCAAGCAGGATAAGGGAGAATATTAAGCACATCTAGATTAGACCCAAGATTATATCTTTTCTCTCTATTCTCTTACTGTTGTTACATGAATCTCTGTCCTTTAAACTTGAACAAGTTCATGTTGCAAAGCACCCGTGCTGTCCCTGTGAAAAGCAACGTGGATGTTTGACTACGCCACAATAAAAACTGCAATACTGATGATAAAAGTCTGATTCACACACACATTTGTGAAACTGCTTCAGACAGCCCCAATAGTAGGCAAAGTCCTCATTGCTACAATGGATGCTGCTTTTTGCTCCTATGGCTGACTTTCCTTCTATCTTTAATGCACATTCAATTACTTTGACCTTGCTGAGGTAGGAGTGAAGGTGACTGCCTGTTTCGTTTAGAGCTAGACAAAGCATTTTGAGGGAAGGGAGGAAAGGGTAAACAGGAAGGTTCAAGATTCATTGCAGCAACGCAGAACTTGTTTCTCAAATGTTTGATGGACCAGCACTAGTGAATGACATAAAGAATTCTTTAACCCTTCTCACAAAACTTTTATTCCTCTTTTTCCGCTTTGTTTGCCTTGGCAACATCACACAGAAAGCATTAAGAGCATTGCTCTCTAGGAGTATCCCACAGTATTACCTGTGGGATTACAGTGCTGGGCCCATGGGCACTGCCTTTTAAGCCTTTCATTCACAAAAACCCCCAATTTTTGAAGTAGGCTATATGATGTGGTAGAGATTTGTGATTGAATGTTCCTAGGATATCAGCTCAACTCACAGTTCTGCTGTTGTCCAAAGAATGGCCAGACTTTTCAACCAGTGTCTACAAAGCAATAAATAGTTCTCTTCAGCAGAAGTGGAATTTCCCTCTCTGTAAACTCCGCTGTGATTCCAGGCTCATTCCTGGGCAGAGGCAGTACAAGTTTATGTGAGATTTTCGGTTACCTTAGACTTCTAGACCATATCATGTCAGCACTGAGCAGTGCAGAGGACCCATCTAAAGCCAGTGGACAAGGTTCAGAAGGGATCACAGTATAATATCTTCCTGTGCTGCCTAGACACTGTAATATATTTGTCTCCCGCAGCTTCATCCTCAAGACTTAAGGCATTCTTGTGAACTCTGTTTGTGTACTAGCTCCGCTCTGGGAATTTAATAGCAGTTGCTGGCTGTTTGGTGATAAAGCAATGTAGGAACAGCAGCAGTCCCCCACTCTACAGTGCTGCCTATTTTGAGTTTCCTACTTATAGCAGGGATGCATGCTGAATGGTGTAAAGAGTTGAGGAAGGCCATTCACAAAGGCAGCCTGAGCTCAGCCCATTCAGTGAGCACAGGTAGCCTCTGTCCACGTGAACAGGGCAGTTTCAGATGGGGTTTTCAGAAGTCCAGGAGAGTGATTACAACCAAAACATGCATTTTATATCTGAGCAGACCAACATTATTCTGACAAATATTTCCTCTGGCCCAAATGTACTGAATCATTGAAAGAACATAGAATCAGCCAGATATTTCAGAAAAACTCTTGTGCTTGTCACAATTGTTTTCTTTCTTTCTTTTTACCCCATTTTCCTTGTTTTGTTGTTTTTGTTGGGTTTTTTTTCCATCTTTTTTTGTTCTTTTAACAAGTAGAAGAAAGTGGCAGCCTTGATTGTTTGATAAACCTAAAGTGCTGGAGAAGCCAGAATGGTAACATACCATGTTAAGATGGATCATGATTTTTCATTTCTCTGGCTCTTCAGGCCCTCCTGATGCTTTAGCTGCTTATTCCCTTTGACCCCAAATATACAGACCCATTCATGTTCCCCAAACCTCCAGACACACCATGAAGACCCTTGCACACCCAATATTGGAACCTTGCCAAAAGTTTAACCTGTTAGATTTCAAGTGTGATGTCCTGGAGCCTCCTTCAACACTTTGGCCAATGCATACGCACCACAGAGGAAGGGAGGAAGGGAAGAAGAGAGGAAGGAGTACACCAAGCCTGCAAGAGCTTTTCACAATTATTCAAGAGCTTCAGTGGCAGGGAGTCTTGAAGAACAAGAGAGGGGTAGGACGGAGTGAGAGTCAGAATAGTGGCGATAGTAATTCTTTTTTTTGGAGCAGTCATATTTGTATAAATCTATGATTGTTTAAGATGAGCTGAAAAGTTATTTAATACATACATGACCTGTCTTGATAGCTAATTTTCAGACACACATCTCACAAATTTTAACTGAGTTTTTTCTTCATCGTTTGTAAGTTTGCTTAAGATAATTAAATTTTGTGTCGACTAGAATAACGTTCTGATAGAAGAGGATTTTTTTTTCTCTTATATTTTGAATCTAGTAAGGTGAGCATTAGACAGAATTCTTTCTGCAGCAGTGGCTGTTGGAAGAGACTGAACACAGATTAACAGCACTTGTTCAATTCTAAACAGGCACTTGAAATAGCCTTTTAAAACATAGACCAAATAGGTGATGCTTATCTTTTTCTTTAGCTGTATGCCATATCAGTAAAAAGGGCACAGAGGACATAGGTCTCAGAGTTTCCAATAACAGGGGATGTCTAATTTTGACCTTCCTAATGGCATTTACAGAAGGAAAAGTTTAAAACTACGCATGACCTAGGATACTTTCCTCCCAGGTCTACATGGTGGTTAGCAGTCACGTCACAAGCGTCACCAACTCCTGGCAGCATGAAGCACATAGCACATGTGAGCATACCATCAAAAGTCTCTATTTTTCTGTCTTTTGCGCCCATAGAATAGAAAGAAGAGCAAATCTTCACTGACATGACCTCAGTTCTTTTCTTTCTCTAGCTTCAGCTGGCAAAGAGAAGTGGACCTCATGTGACTGCACCTTCTCTCACAGCTTCTGAGGGAAGAGGGAACACTGGCTATGTTTGCATTGGAAGGTACAGCAGGATATTGTGGGCCAGATAATTTGGAAAACCAGGATGGTTTCTCATACCTGAAGAAGCTAAGGCTAATATATTTGCCTAATACTAGTTTGGGTTTTTATTCCTTTTGTGACCATGTCAAGAGTCACACAACATTCTGCAGTATTTTGAATCTTGCCTGATGGCACTGATTAACACCTGAAGATGCTGGTGCATCTCATGTATTTTGCTATATGTCTTGTTTGGAGTTGTTTCTCCATGCCATGAAAAAAACATTGTTGAAAACTGCTGGAAACATTAACTTTCATCCTCAGATAGGTCATTCTTGGCCTGTTTGAATTCCTGTCATCTGCAGGGACAAGATCAGCTGCCAATATGCTCTTTGAAGTAATAAAACTTCTTCAAAGCCTTGCAAGTCAGCTCAAGAAAGCCTAAAAAGTGACAATATTCAGATAATCATTTTCCCAAATCTGGAAATAATGGTCACAATACACAGAGAAGTGAATTTCTGCCTAGAAAATGTCTGCCCCTGTTTGTTCCCCTTTCCTAATGCCCTCAGATGACAGTAAGGCAGGTATTGATAAAACAATCAGGGTCAACACCAATAACAACAGAGCACTGGATTAAAGGATTCATAAAAAACTCTAGGTCCACATCTGGCTAAATACCAGGCATGAGCTTTGTGCCCCCCCTCCTAAATCACAGATTTTTGTGATAAAATTAATTAGAATCTGAATTTTGTGACTTGAACAATCCTTTCCTTGCCTGCAGTGGCATGTTGTTCAAACTGAGGACTGAATGAAACAGAGGTTTGGTCCTCTGCTGTTTATGCAGCATTTAATAAAGCATAGGGTCCCCAAGAGCTGGTGCAAAATATGTATGAGGCAGTATTAAAAATGGACAGGAATGTAGGAGTGGTAAGTATGAAATTAGCAAAAGAAGAAAATAACTGTAAATGAAAATGTACAATGTTACTTTTTTGAGCACTCTGCTGAGCAAAGTGGGGAGGTTGAAAAAGCTGAATGTAGATGTGAGCCAGGAGAAGCAGCTGTGTCCTGTAGTCAGGCTGCAGCCCCTTCTTCCCTTACATCCCACCTGGGCCAGCCACCCGCACAGCTCCTGCTTTGGTGAAGTGGGAAAATAGATTTTACTGTCCCCAAACCACTCTGCTCACCAATTGCCACCCAATTTTGAGGATCCTGGTTGCCTGGGAAACATAACTGGGTGTTGCTGTGGAAACTCGGCTTCACTGACCACTGGGTTCCTCTGCCACTAGGCGAGGAGATGGGAACTCTGCATTTGTGCTACCAAGTGGCAGGAGATAGCCTTGATAGCACTGGTGCTATCAATAAAGTTGCAAAACGGTGTTAATAGATTTTACTTTCACTTATTTAAACCTCCTCTGCTCTTGACTTTTTGAGGGAAAAAAATCTGAGGATAATCCATTTAGGTAATAGATTAGAGGAACAAGTTGGAGTAGGAGGAGGCATTTGTTTATTTATTTGTGTCAGAAAAGTTTCTAAGACTTTTTGTGCACAAATTACTTGGAAGAAATGGACTTGAAAGCCGCACAAAATGTACAATTTCACATTGCATTAATGAAAGCTTTTTGAAGTTAAGATAGCCCATCCTTTGCTATTAGTGCTCCTGTGTAGTCAGTTGGCTTAAACTGTTCATCTCACAACAAACATATGCTGTCAGTAAAAGCAATAGCTGCTGCAGCCTGCATTAGTTCCTTGTTTCCAAGACTCATAACAAGTAGAAATGGTACTGACCGTGTTTAACCCTGGTTCTGTATTTTGGGGCAAAAGGAGTTAAGAAATATCTGGAACAGAACGCCGTAAATTCCTCAATGGCCTCTGCTGGCTTTGAAAACAGAGCAGCAGCTAATTTTTCCTTCTCTTTTAAGTAACTAATTGGAAAAAACCATTATTACAGCTCACATTGACATCAAGGAAATAATAATAATAATAATACTTTGCACTTGTATGGCAGCTTCTGTCCCAATTTTTCAAAGGATTTTTCGAACATTAATGGTGTTCCACTTTATTCTCTTTTGGTAAGGTGGTCACATGGTGGTGTGGGAGCTGAGGAGACAGAAGGCAATTTATAGGGTGGTGGGACACTAATGCAAAGTTTAGGAAGTGGTGCAACCTACTGACAACAGCTCTGTGGCTAAACCATGTTTAAGTTAAAATAGTCTGTCTAATCTGTCACTGTCACAGTTTGCTGCAGTAGAAAAGGACAAAATCTCTGTAACCCATTGATTCTACTGTGTATGCTACAGGAAAGGAAGCCAAGTTTTGGTTGGTTTAGCAGGATCTCTTTATCTCTTTACTTTAGAAAACCCTGGCCTTGTTTCTATTTTTGTCTTCCACAATACTTAAAAATGCATGTAAAAGTCTGCAATTGTGTTATCTACCTATGTTCACAGAAGGCAATAAGAGAGTAAAAATGCAGAATAGTTTGAGTAATTGTCCTGCCTTTTTTACACTTTTGGGGGCTCCAAAATATTCTGCACTTGAATTTATTCAAATAGGGAAATTTTGGCAAGTCAGGAAAAATGTCTCTCTTCCCCCTCTTTTTTTTTTCCTTTTTTTTTAAATGGGAAAAAAGTACTGTTTTCTCACTGTAATAAATATTCACAAATTTGATAGTCAAGCGAGTAAAGGAAGAAAAGGATTTTTTTTTCCCCACTGGAAGGGTGACATATGAGCAGCCCTTTTTTAAAAATACCTCCATATCCAATGTATAAACAATCAGTGCTCTGGAGGCATCTCTAAAGTGACCTTATGGACATAGGGAATGCTATGTTATCCGAGGCCCTCAGGAAAACCCTGCCTCATCTGTAAGTAATATAAATCAGAGGAGCTCTGATGAAATCTATGGAGCTACATCAGTTTACACAGGCTGAAAATCATGCTCAACTGTTCCCAGTCAAACAAAGGCACACAATTCTCCATTTCCCTCAACAAAGGCAGATGCTTTACCTCCTTACCTGCTCCATTTGCTTTAATGAGGTGTTCACAGCAAAGCGTAAATGGTACCATTTAGACGTCAACATTAAGCATGGTGATGTTTTAAGAGTAGCACTTAAGGAAATTAAATGCGTAATCTGAGCTAATGTGAACGGTGTATGACTGTTGTTAAATAAAGCTAAAATGGACAAAGTAAAATTCTCTCAAGTGCCTCTAATGAAGGCATGTTGTTAGTTGTGTGAGTTACACACATGAGGCATAATCTTGGTACACTGGAAATTTATCCTTTCAGGTTTTTAACATGGAAACAGGGGATTAGGATGACTATGACTGTTCCATGGCACCAGCATTATCTGTTACGACATTAGTATTTGATATGTAAAATTCTGAAGGTGGAGAAATATTGTGCATTGGGAAATCCTGGAGAGTGACTATGGCTGCTCTGTGTATGCAAGGAGACAGGCAGGTGGTGTTTTGTCCCTGTCCCCACACATTACAAATGTAAGTAGCAGAGGCATGATTTCATAGATTTACCCCAGTGATGTGGGTGGCACCATTGGCTGTGCCGGAATTATACCAGATTTACTTCTGTCTGAAACGAGAATTGGAACTAGCTAATTTAGCTTAGCGTGCTGATATGAAATAGAAAGTGAGAATGTCATTCATTTGTGTTTCTTCTTGTACTGAGAAACTGCTGGAGGCCTTGTAGGAATGGAAATGTTAATACTAACAACATAGTATTGCTTGTATATATATATATATGCAAGCAATATATACATATATATATATAAAAATTAAACTATATTTGCTTTAATACAGTTTATAGGAACATGTTATGCCTACGTTAAGGCATACCTTTGATTACTGGCTCTAACCATGTTTATGAGGTCCAGCCTCTCATTTTTTCTGTGTCTGTGTATTAACCTGAGGACAAAGTAATAGCCTTTGCTAGGCTCAACAAAGCCTGGTATTCATGGGAAAAGCATTATCACAGATAAAAAAATATCTGATTTAAAATCATTTTCAGACCTTTCTACTACCCTTAGGTTAAAAAAAAAAAGGAAAAGAAAAAGCAATGAATAAATTAGTAGCCACATCATCGTTCCAACAACCTAATTTCAATAGTATCGTAATAAAAGGACAAAGGTCATAGATTAAAGTATTGTAATGGAAATGCAAAATCTATATCTGCTCATAGGTTTAAAACTGTATTTTTAAAGATAGTACTAGTAATGATTATAATTTGAGCCTAGTGTCACTAATAAGAAAATAGTTCTATTTCATTCTGATTTAAGAACCAATATTTACAAGTGTGGGTGTATATAAGCATAAATAAACAGTTAACAACTGTACTGAGAATATCTGCATGGAGTTTTGGGTCAGCTGTAGAACTGTTTGTCTAATGCTCTTATCAAGACACCTGTTACAATTTAATCTTTTTTTCTCTTTCTCTTAGGAGGAGGCAAGTAATAGACTCAGGATGTGGCTAGAAAATGAAATTAGGAATATAATTTTCCTGGTTTCTGCCAAAATGTTAAAATGCATCAAATTTATAATTAATAAACTACAAAAGTATCCACAATACTTAGACTAAAAGCACAGAGAGTAATGCAGCTCAGACCTACTGGAGTCTGGCATCCAGCGTGCTCTATCCTAAATAAACAATCCTGGAGAGAATGCAAACTCAACTTTGGTGAGAGAACCCAAAGTGACTTCTGCATCAGTAAGTGCAGAAACTTAATCTCTTCCTCCATAGAGAGCAGATAGAATAATTTCTTACAACTTGAATATGAACGGTTCTCTTCCTTCTTCCTACTGTCCCTCAAAGTCAGAGGCAAAAATGCATGGAGGAGGCTGTCTTAAACAACATTTTTAATAAACTTTTGTCTGCAGTTTTTCACATGGGATTGTTTAAAGGAAGATAAATAATACTGCCTTCCTACAGTGTGTTGCATTCCCTGTCCCTTCCTGCCCACTCCCCCTACCCCTCCTAAAATAGTTTCACATATGGTTGAGGATCCATACAAAAATAACTGACATTCCCTCTACCTAATGTTATAGTACATAGTGTGGAAAAAAAGAAGAAGTCATTTAACTTCTGTCATTTCCTAACATCATACTTAACAAGCAGTTTGCAGTGCCAAGGCAATGATGTAGGACTCTTTCTCTCCACATCAGAACAATAATAAAGAAGCACCTGAAGGATGCCAGGGCTTTGTGTTCAGGGGATCTGATCTGTATGGCACATCAGGCAACAGACCTAGGGGACATGGGAATGTGCTTACCTGGGAGGACTCTTCTCACTTTCACTGGGGCATGCAAAGGTTTGCAACCCTGCTCTGTCAGCTGTCATGGTGCCAGTTGAAGGACAGGGTGGAGTAGAGCAGCCCACAGACTTTCAGGTTGTTTTCCTCCACAGGAGTAGAGCCCTGACTCCTGCAGTGTTGTGTTGTCTTGTGGCCACCCCTGGTTCCCTGTCCTGAGCCTCCCTTGCTGAGGTAATGAGTTTGAGAGCAGAGATATACAAACGATGATGTACCATTAGCAGCATGCAAGTTGCTTCAAATCTGTACAGCCTGTGGAGAAAATTGGTCCTTCTGAGCATGCACAGGACACTGGAGCTGCTGCTGGAAGTGCGTCCCAAAGTAGCTCAGCTTGGAAAAACCTGATCTGATGCATAGTGGAAGTGCAGAACATCTGCAGGTTTTTGTCCAGCTTAGTTCTTGTGCTCTCAAGTCTCCTCTGCTGCTAGCAGGACTGACCTTTTACTCTGAAGTGTTTCTTTCGACAAGCAACTCCTCACTTGCCCTGGAGAGTTTGGAGAGGAAAGGTGGGCAGAGCTCCTCCATCTTCTCCCTCCTGGAGGCCAAGGTTAGGAATGGCACTGAGCATGGACCAGGAGGGTGAAAGGGGAAAAAGGGACTGTTTATTTTGCTGGTTAGAAGACTGTTTTGCCTGTGTGGAACTTACTTGCTGGTGGCAAGAGAGGAGCCTTGACTTAAAGGTGGAAATTATAAATCAATCTTAGGCAACCTTTTCTGGGGAACACAGTCTTTTGGAGTAATAGGCTACTGTAGATGGATACATGAGGGTGGTGGGATGTGAGGTGAGGCATGGGCTGCGCTGAAGCCCAGGCGATGTTTGGTTTAGCCCATGTCTTCACCAGCCTCACGTGAGCCAATCAAGAAACGTTAGGACCTACAGATAGAAACTGGTCTCCTCTGCCCTTCTTAAAGTTCCTTGGGTTAAATATGTTCTGGAGATCACAGAAAGCCACAAATTTGTTTTGTAGAAGCTGGATCTGTCTTGTCTTGGTGCATTTCACAATTTTAAAGCTAAGCAGATTTGGTCCTCATTTATGCATACTGGTATGCATAAAAATGGATATTGCTCATAGTACAAGCTTCAGCCAGATATTTTCTACAACATATTTCTTTTTAATATTTAGTTATTTAATTTGAAAATATGTACAGCTCTTCAGACACCCTCACACAAAGGGCCTAGTCTTTCAACCCAAACTATTACAGAGATGTTTCCAAATAGCTTGCATTTCTTCTGTAAGGGAAAGGGAGATGTTTTGGGGCATTTGTTCACAAATGCAGCTCACACTGCATGATTTCAAACTCCTTCAGTGCAAGAGGAATGTGTTATCTTCATTCACCATTTCTTCCCACAAAGGAAGCTTGGGTAGGATTCTTATGTCAGTGCAGAAGACACAAATCTGACTGTGTACATATGTGTGTGTACACATGTTTTAAAGGAAAGCTGGATTTTTCCACAGAAATTCCTCTAGCAAACCAGTGTGGTGCTCTGTGTTTGGCTTGGCCTCATCCTTCTGTGCAATCACAGAATGAAGAGATGGAAAACAACTTGCACATAATTTGTGTTGTGTCTCTCTTCCAGTGACGTTCTGTTCTTTACCCTGTACTGCTCAGGTTTTCCAATTTGTTTTTAAATAGCTTGTGGTTATGGCTTCTCCTTCTTCCCTTGGGATACTATTCCACAACCTAATGGTTCTCAAAATTAGAATTTTTCCTCCATCCCAGGTGTATGACTTTGTTTATAAAGCGGTGAATTCATGCAGTAATGTGCATGGTGCAGATGTTTCACATGGGGACATTTATGTGAAGTACTACCATTGAAAAATGGGGATAAAATCAAAAAAACCTTATTAAGTGAATTTACAGTATATGATGTGTAAACACGCTTTTATTTTGCAATTTCACTACAAAATTAGCGACACATACAACTGTAATACTGTATTGCCACATAAAAATTAATTACCAAGAATTCTATTTTTCCAAAGCTTAGGATCACAGCAAATTAATTGAAATTCTTCATATAAAAGAAGGAATTTCATAATACATTCTTACAAAATATATGTATAGTACATTTCAACCTTTTAAAATTTGTGACGGTTACAGTGGCTTTTTTCTTTTTCCACCTTTTTAATAAGGCGGCAATTGAGATTTATCACATCCATAGCATATATCACTGTTTTTATTCAAGAATTCTCGTGAAAATAAAGCACTCCTTTTATTCACAAAAATCATAATTGCAACATACATAAAACCTGTCAAAGCTCCAATTTCCAATATTCTAATGAATATCAAAAGAGTCCAGCATTTGTGACTTTGACAAATTGCAAATGAGGTTTTATTCATTAAGAGGGCCGCTAATGTTTATTTAAATGCAATTTACTGTTGCATTATTGATTAGCTACTGCAGAATTATCTTACAAGGAGCACGTGTAGCAAGAAGATTTCAGGTTGAGAAAGGATTTATCTAGGGAAGGCCTGTAGGCTTGATTTAGGCCCCAGGACATGAGAGTTTTAATTTATCTGGAAAGAAAGGCCTGGTGGAAGGTTTGCTTTGTTTGCATTTAGACAGCAGATGAAAGGGGTTTTGATGTTGAGCTGTGAGAAAATGGCTGCCACTCTTGTTATTCACAGAGAGAATTGAGCAAAAGGAAAAATCTATTATAGGGGGCAAGATAAAAAAATGTCTGTCCTCCCCTGCCCCCCTGCCCCCAGTCCTATTCAGCATCAGGCTATATGTGGCTTGTTATTTTTGGAAGGAGAAATAATAAAGAAAATGTTGCTTATTATCTAAAATCTCTTTGCCCCTCCCGCCCCCCCTGCCATTGCATTTATTACTGAGCCCCAACTTGTTTTTTTCAGTGCCACGAAACTCCAGTGAGATTGCCATATCTGACCTGAGAGTACAAATTAAATCTGGGCCTATACATTTTAATGAAACCTGAATGTATAGTGTTTTCACTGCTTCCCAACGTAAGCAAACACTTTCTGGCAATGTTTCATGGAACTAATTGATAACAGCTCAAAGAGTGATACAGAGCCTCTTTGGCTTCCATCTTAAGGAGGGAGGTATCTGCAGTGCTTACTTGTTCTAGCACGGATTTTGTCTACAAGAGTCAATTAGTCATGTAAACCACTGGCATGAATCCTATCTTTCCTGAGGGGTTCTACTGCAAGATTAAATAGGACTCAAGGAAATAAATATAAGGGATAGAGTTTTAAGAAGGGGTGGTCACCCCATTGATCTAACGGACAGAAGACTGTGAACCTAAACAATGCCACTGGATCAGGTGGATCTGGTAAGCAGGCAGCTTCTGTTCCTGAAATAAACAGTTTTAAATTTCCAACTTGGAGAAAAGTGTCTTAAACTGCTACTTCAAAAGGCATGGGTCAAGTACACAGTAGCAGGACCTGAATGTCCTTTTCTGGACTCATTACAATCTGACAGGGTTTCTCATTTCAAATGACAGTCAGGAAAACTCGGAAAGCTCTCAGCCAATTGCAAGGAGGAAGAATGATCCGACTGAAATTAAATCTGAAACTCAAATATTACACCAAGACCTTTCAACTTGCTCATTATTCCATTAAACCAACTGTAAAAGCACCATTCTTCATCTGAAATGAGTTTAGAAAAACTTTCATTGTGTGACTTGGTCCACAAATGAGAGTGACGGGAGCAGAACGATATTTTCCTTCAGGGCTTATACCTTTAGTGACTCTGATGATGATGACTAAGTATCAGATCTGACAAGCTGAAGGTTAATTACTTACTCTGTGTTTCAGGTCTGTCAGGGCAGAATATCAGCATCGATTTATTTACAAAAAGTCAGGAGTATTTGGAATTAACTTTGGGCATAGAGAACTGTTGTTCTGAAGACTCGTCTTTAGAACAATGCTAGTCTTCTACTAAACAGAAAATGTTTCTCTGCTTCCCATTTTGGCCTCATTTAAATTTCTCTTCTTTCCTCAACTTCCAAGGATCTCTTGGTATTTTTCCTCTTTACCTTCAGTCCTTGGCAAACAGTAAAATACTTCACATCACATCAGTGAAGACCACAAGCAATTAGAAGGCTCAAATAAAAAGCAAAGTACGTGGTGTAACTTTGAGAATGATGAATATATCCATAGTGGTCCATTAGAAAATATAGAAAACCTTAAATCACACTGTTAATGGAAAAGTCTTCTTAAAAAAATCAGGTCGGTGACAAAAGCCTTTCCACACGAATGTGACATATTTCAATCATTAACTGGTGAGGAAAACAGATTAGGTGGTGCCACTGCTGCAGCAAGGGCGAGGCATGTCTGAAATGCTGCAGGTGGAGCATTGCTTGGTAAACTTCTCAGCCTTTTCCAGTTTCAATTTTTTTTTCTTCAGTCTACATTAAAATGGAAATGAAAATTTATGGAAAAAGGGGTCTACTTATATCACATACTTTTACAGGCCTCTGGAGTCTTCCTTAGGAGCATTGCTCTCACCTTCTCTCTGACCTTGTCCTTCATGTGTCCCCATATCCCTCTGTCTCCTCTGTTTTGCCAAAACTTAGGTTCTTGCTCATTCTTCTGTGGTTCTTCTCTCTACTTTTCTCAAAGAACCCCTTCCTCCCTGATACCTGTGTTTAGTTGGGATTTATTTGGGTGCAGTTAATCAAATCTAGATTTCACCTGGGTCACGTTGGAAACAGACATCAGAATTCCACTGGCACTGTACGATGAGAGACACTTAAATATAGATGCAGTGTCCTATTTCCTTTCTGTAGTCTCTAGTATCCTGTTCCTGTTTGTTTACTCAGAGTATATATAGAGCTGGTCTTTTGTTTCCAGAAAAAAATTCCTTTGCATGTATTATCTACCCATAAATCCTTTTTTTTTTCTGTGTAGAAGCCTACAGCTACAGTTGGAGTTAAGTTATGCTGAGATCCCTGATCAAAACACACATACTTCAATAGAAACATCACTCATTGGGAATTTGCTCTGATGTTGCCTGCAACAAATATTTAGGAACTGTTTTGTTTTCTCTTCTCTATGTCTGACTTTAATTTAGAACCCGAAGCTCCAGTTAGTTACATGTATATTTAATATAATATTACTATTATTAATAGTAATAATAATAACAACAAGAACTGAAAAATGCTTTCTATGCAACACCAAAGAATAAAATTTTTATTCCTTTCTTTGACATTCTCAGTACTCCTAACCTTTACCAGAAATGTTCTCTGTTTCTTTAAAAGGCTGATGGTTATCCCAGTAGCTCCTCAAGTCCGTGTCTTGAAAACAAAGTTTCTTAGCATTTTCCCCAATACCTTTGTTCCAAAGAATAATGAGAATTTCTCTAATGCTGTCTTCTAAGCCGAAAGGAGTGTCAAACAAAACAATATTCTGTATAAAATAAAATAAAAAAGAAAGCTGGCATCCATATAAGACCTTGGGGAAAAATGCTACTTGTATGTGTTGAGTCTCATAGATTTGTTCTAGTTTGAGTAATTTACCTTGAGGATTTGGCATAATATGCATAGAAAAACCTTTTTAGAAGGAATGTAAGCAGAAAGACTGCAATGTAAGGGTACAGAAATGTAGGAAGAACAGTTGTGCTGGTGGAGCATTGGTCCTGTGCATAAAGGATGGCTAGGAGTCAGATCAGATAAATCAAGCAACTCCTATCATCTAATGCAGGATATCTATCCTAGACATACAGAGGAAAAGTACAGCATTCAGACTATATTGTCTGTGGTGGGTTGACTCTGGCTGGATGTCAGGTGCCCACTAAAGCCACTCTATCACTCCCCTCCTCATCTGAAACCAGAAGAGAAAAGATAACAACAAAACTCATGGGTCAAGATAATGACAAGGAGAGATCATTCATCAATTACTGTCATTGGCAAAACAGACATGAATTGGGGAAAATTAATTCGTCACCAATGAAAGCAAAGAAGGATTAGAAAAAAATGACAACTGAATCTTCAAACAACTTCTACACACCTCCCTTCTTTCCAGGTTTAACTGCACTCCCTATTATACCTACCTCACCTCCACTGGCCCAGGGAGACAGGGAATAGGGGCTGTGGTCAGGTCTTCTCAAGTTGCATTCTGCCACTCTTTCCTTCTCAGAGGAAGGACTCCTCACACTCTTCCTCTGCTCACCCTGGGGTCCCTCAAGGACCCTGCACCAGCATTGCCTTGCTCTGGGGTCACAGCCTCCTTGAGGGACCTGCTCAGTTGTACGGTCCCTTCACGGGCTGCAGGTGAACCTCTGCTCCACTGTGGACCTCCATAAGCTGCAGGAGTACAACTTGCCTCACTGTGGTCTTCATTATGGACTGCAGGGGAATCTCTGCTCCAGTGCATGGAGCATCTCCTCCTCCTCCTTCTTTAGTGACCTCAGGGTCTGCAGAGTTCTTTCACATATTCTTTTCTCTCTCCGGTTGCAGAGGGAGTTAGTTTTCATATTTCCCCCCCCACCTTCTTAAATATATCCCAGATATGCTACCACCATTACTGAAGGGCTTGGCCTTGGTCCACCTTGGAGCCAGCTGGCATTGGCTTTATTGGACATGGGGGAAGCTTCTGGCAGCTTCTGACAGAATCAACACCTATAGGCCCTCACTACCAAAACCTTGCCAAACAAAGCCAATGCACTGCCAAATTCCTGTTCTGGATTTACTCTCAAGCTTGAAGAAGACCAAAGGGACTCAGAGGGTAGAGACATGAACTTTGGTACAGAGTATCTTCAAAAGGAGGGATTATGTAGAAATGGTGAAGCATAATAAAAAGATATTCAAGAGGGATTCAAATGGCAAAACACTGTCAAAATGCTTGTGAATAGAAAAGAGAGTGTTTAAAGATACTGCCATGGATTCAGCAAATATATGCTAGCTATCAAAACAGTCTCTAGAAAGACAATTCCTTCCTCCCAGACTGATGCATTTTAGGCAGTAGGAAATTAACAATGAGATGAAGGACATTATTAAATGTAAGAATTTTGACTTCCAAATTGAAGTTCTCTTCAAGTGAGGAAAATAATGAAAAAAAAAAGAAGAAAAAGGAGAAAAGCTTTGGCAAGTAGGTGCTAAACACAATAAGGCAAGCCAAAAAAGGTTTCTGAAGAGCAGGTTGTTAAAGGCATAAGAACTAAAAGTGAATTCTCTTCAAACACATCAGAGGCAGGATTTGTGAGATAGTCTGTGGGGCCAATAGATGATGGATATAGTAGAGGACAGCTCAAAGGAAACAAAGCCATGTAGAGAAGCAAAATGAATTCTGTGCTTCTTTGTTCACTGGGAAGCGGGGAGGGAGACAAGATAGACCAAAAACTTTGTTTACAGGAGAAATACCAGAAAAGTAGCAGCATCAACTTTTAAAGAACAGAGTTATCTCTCTCTAATCTGTTCCAGTTTCTCAAAGGAGTCACTGGATTTGCATGCAAAGCTGATCTGATGGAAACGGTCTGCATAGATGTCTCCAAGTGCTTCATCAAAGGCTCCTAAAAAACCCAGCCTATCAAGCTTTAATGGCCAGATAATCACAGATGAAAGTTCAATGATAGGCACCTACGTCTGTAATGAGGCGCCTGAATAAATTATTTGCCTCTTACTTATTTCTTTATTTTTTATTTGTACATGTTTTGCAGCTCATTTCATTGGGAGAAGAATGTGGCTTTGGCTGTGCAGAAAGTATGGATTGTTTTGTTTAGTAGTCCAACATCGGGCCTACAAACTGGCACAATCGCCATTTGCTGTCCATACAGGGACACATTTTGACATCTTTGACTATAGCCAGATGCTGCAGAAAAGAAAATGTCCCTTTTGCCATATATGTGTTGAGATGGAAAATAAACCACCTAGTTCTATTTTTACACTTGACCTGGCTGACAGACAGAAGAGCAGATTACCACTGAATTATAATATTTTTTACCAGCATTCATCTGAGACAAGAAATCTCAACTTCATTGAACTATTCACTCTATAAAAACTCACAGTAAACACACAAAGATTGTAATGTAGGAAAAAATTCAGAAAAATTAATAGTGTACAAGTACAAAGACTGGATGAAACAATCATGAGACCTAAGAAAAGAATACTGTTCCCTGCTATTAAGAGTAGCAGCACTTAGAACAATGACAACATTAAAAAATCCTGGCTGACTAGTGCCAGAGCTCCCCATGATCCACACCTCAGGTATTCTTTCATACCACTGCTGTGAGAAGATTTTACTATGCTGAAGCAAGAGAAAGAAAATTTCATTGTGCAATCTGATTTCTCAGCTTCATTTTCCACATTTTCCCTGAAAAATGTAAGTCTCTATCACAGTAGCAAATTAGCCCCTAAAGATGCTAGATTGGCCTGAAAGATTTGTCATTTGATACTGCTGCAGTTGTTTTGGAAATAGTCTTAAAATAAAATGGTGTTATGCCTGTTCATTAATGGAATCTGGAAACTGCAGAGCCTGTATATTTTTCAAATTTTACGAAGAGCCTTTCTATAAAGTCATTCACACAACCAGTTATTTGGGTTGAAAAGCACTCTACATGAAAACACTGGGTTGAATGTCAAAGACAGGAATAGCAAAGTTTTGCTAGGTTCTCTATTACAAATTCTGAAGTAAATTTGGTGACTTCAGAGAAATTATATGGGGGATGACTCCAGGCTCTCCTAGGCAGCCAGTACCCTATAAATGTAACATTGTAGCAAATCAAATCAGAGAAAGCATCACCCCAGTAATGTGTGTAGCTCCTGTAAGATTTGTCTAGCCCTGCCAATAAAAGCAGTGGGTTATTTGTTTGGGGTTTTTGGTTTGTTTGCCTGTTTGTTTGTTTGTAGGGTTTTAAAATTTATTTAGAAATTATGAAAGAAACACAACTCCAATAATTTGTTGCAACAGAGGTTGGCAAGTGGGAGGTGTGCTTTGGTGTGTTTTCAGTCAGGCAAGTACAGCAATGCGCAGGTTAACAAATGCAGTGAAGATCACTGGCTCTGCAGGAGCTTCTAAACACCCGTCTGAAAGATGCTGAGGGCCAAATAAAGGAACTGTAGATTGTAGCTGTAAAAGTACTTAATTGGTGGCTGGTTTGCATTCTTCTGTTTTTTTCTTTTAGATTAGATGTTAATTTTACATGTCCTGTGCATCTTCTAAAGAAACATGGGGGTCCTTGCCAAAAAGCTTGAATGGCTGGTATTTTGCCAGAAAGACCTCTGCCTGCCCCCAGGATTGACACTCTGTCCCTCCTGTCTTTGCCGAACTAATTACTTGGAGGAATTAAATTACAGTAAGAAATCGGCAGCTCATCATGATTGGAATTTGTTTGAAGTAGGCCTTTTAGTTACACATTGTATTTTATAATTCCATTTAAAATAGCCTACTGAGGGGATCTCAGTAAGATTCATGCTGGTGGGACAGTCTGTGGAACACTGCCATTTTATTTTATATTGCTCTGAAGAATGCTTGCTCTACTTTGAAAGAAGATTCTAAAAACAGTCTAGAAGGGGGATGATGGCTCACTTTTTATTCATTCAGTCTTGTCATCATGTTCAAGTTTAGAGACGACTTTTCTATTTGCAAGCCTTGCAGACTCCCCCAGTCCTTTGAAAGTCAAAGGCTTCTCTTTTTTGTTGAGTCTCTTAAAAAGCCTATCCTGATTTTGCCTCTGAAGCTCCATTGACTGAGTGCATCTCTGATAGAAGGGTAGGACTGCAATGTAACTGCTGCCATGACCCTGCTTTCTTGTCTATCCCTTTGCCTCTAGGAGACACAAAGATGTTTTTTCATAGATGGAGCAACGTTCTCAGGTGTTATTAAGAAAACCCCACAAACAGTGATTCCATTGAAAAAGGCTTATTGATCAAACCCAAGACTTCTCAGAGCAGTTTGAGAGTCTGGACTCTGCTTTCCATCACATCTTTCCCAGGTTCAAGATGAAACCTGATCAGAACAAGGAAAAAAATCTGACTCTGCATTTCACTGTTAAAGGCATTTGTGCTAGATAAGCAAAGAGAATTAAATGTAGTCTCAGAACACCACACTTTCTACATCTCTATATGAAAAAGGAGGAATTACAAATCAAAACCCCCCATCTTTTAGCCTAACACAGAGTTAGCATCTCCAGTATTAAATGATTCTACCTGCATGAAGGATCTGTTATTTTGGTAGCAGTTGATCAAAAAAAAAAGTAACAAATCAAAGAACATCTCATCCTTGGCAAAATAAACAGCTCACCTTCCACGTGCAAGAATAAAAGAGAGAAAACACAAAGCCATGTTGCGTGAGGTTATCCAAGGTTCATCTGCCTCTCAGATATTGGTCTTACAGCATGCTATGCAGTCATGTATTGTTATATAAATCTGGACTAAAATTCCTCACTTTTCCCACTTCAGAAAACACCTGTCAGAGGCCCTTAATAAAAGGATCATATCCTCCTACTCTTCCTCTCCACATATTGTCACTTGCTTCCTAAATCATTCCTCTGGGAAGACTACTCCTGGAACATGGAGATAATTCCTGATTAACTAAGGTTGCCCTAACAAAGACATTAAATACAAAGTAAGAGTGCAAAAACTTTGTTCCTCAAAAACCTTATCACAGATTTATGGCTTAAGAGATAGTATAGTCTTGCTTTCTCAGTAGACAGAGAAATTTCCTAGGAAATCTGGAGAAGCTCCAATTCTGAAGACAATTTTGGAAACCGGGCAATTCAAAGGATTGGTCACAGCCTTGCACTGTGATCACATTTCTGATCGAGATCTTTATCCTAATATTAACACACGTTCCTTCTTAATTTTTTTACCTTCCATGTGACTTAGTTCAGAATCCATCCAAAACCCACTGGAGCCAGGTGGTCTGGATTCCTCACAAATCTCTCATTGGATACTACAGCCTTAAAATACATAATTTTTCAGAAGTGAGATAAGCCTGAATTGTCTCTAAAATGCTTGCATGTGGTAGGTTCTAGAGTTGCTAATGCAAAAGATAGGCTGGTATTAGTGCTTATTTTCATTTCTTTTTATGCCTTTGTGCAATAGAAGAGTGGGAAACAGGACAAACACACTCTCTGTAGCAGGACCTAAGTTTGCAATTGTGAAGAGAAAGAAATAATAAGGCAAAATGTGTGGCTGAAGTAAGGAACACATGCAGGAAGCAGCACATTGATATAAAATTAGGAAATCTATGAGTTCCACAGCTGGAGAAAACAGCCCATTAAATGAGAAGACCTGAAAAGCTGGAAAGCAGCAGGAATATAAGAGTAGGTAGGGCATTTAGCATTAAAAAAAAAAAAAAAGTTTGGTTTCAGCAATTAAAATGGAAGAGTGGGAATTAAAATGCAGAGTGCAGATTTGTTTTGTAGATACAGAATTCCAAGTCAGGAAAAACAGAGAAAAAACCCACTGCTGTGGGTTCCACATTGAGTGGGATGCCAAGGATAGCGGAGACGCATCAGGACTGCTTGAGGGGACACCTGGAGGAGCAGAAGCTGCCACTCTGTGCAGGTTGAATGTTCCCTGCAGCCCAAGTGGCCTGGCAAGGAGCTGCAGTGGCCAAGGTGGGGCCGTCACTGCAAAAAGCCTTGCTGCCCGAAGCATTGCTGCTTCTGCTTCCGTGGAACTCAGGTCTCTCTGCTCCCAGTCTGTCTCCCTCACTTTAAAGCCCAAGCACCTCAGGAAAGAGGCCTCCCACCCGGGTATAAATGTACCCTATCCTGCATTTCATGAGCAGTCACAGATATGTGCACCATTGCATCAAAAACTCAACTTTGAATGACTTCAACTGAACATAATGAGAAACCCTTTTGAGAATGAATTGAAATAGAGTGAGCAGAGCAGTAAGGGCAGCTTTATCAGAAGAAGACATCTCAGTGACCTCTCTGTTTTTTTTTTTTTTTCCAGTCTGCCATTAGTAATAAAAAGCAGAGGTATAATGAACATTGCTTTCTGCAACAAAAGTGTTAATTATTCCTTCTCTCCCACAGAGGTAGCAAAATGTCATTGATGACTGGTTTGCAAATTCTATAAAATATGCTTTCATCCAATTTTACTATCAGAAAGAATCAAATCATTATATGTTTTAAATTATATATATCTTTCAGATCACTCTGAATTTTTCTCCTAGGTACAAATGGGCTGTTCTTAACTTAGCATGACTGAAAACAACAATGAATATTAAGGTAGTTTTATCATGCCATTTAGTATGGGGAGAAGTTGTTTTATTGCTAACAGATATTTTTGTAGTTAAATACCAGTAATTGTCATCTAGTGTGCTTGATGACAAACTGGAAACTTCAATTTACAAAAAAATTATTAAATAGCATTTCCTACATAAATAGGAGAGACATTTTATAATCAAGTGGGAAGAAAAAACTCCAAACCACAATTCTTTGCTTTTCCACTTGAAAGACTCACAGAGGAAGACCGGTGAAAATAATTAATGGAATGATATACATTATAGTGCAAAATAGCATTAATTCCTACATCAGTTTTTTCAGACTTTCTTCTTTTGTAAACCACAACTGACTAAAAGCATCTGCAGTGTGAGAGTTCTGTAGAAATGCTTGGAGAAGATTTTGAAGTGGTTGCAAAGCAAAGAGAACTGATAATGCTTTCATACTAGATTAACAAATCTATTGTTTATTACCTCAATGATATGACATGCTGTGAGGTGCCTATGCTCATGCAGTAATCATTAGCTAGTTGGCTAACTTCCAGCCAGTAGGGTTATTAACACTATATTGTGAAGCTTCAATGTAGGTTTGATTTCCTTGTACTGTATATTGCATGAAGAAAACTTGTATTAATCAATATAAATTATTCCCCAAACAATAAGACATGGTGGGGGTGAGCAGGAAAGGCTGGAAATGAGGTGCTAGTGCAAAAAAAAAAAAGAAAAAGAATAAAAAAGGTCACATGTTCTACCTCTAATTAATGTTGAAGGAAAGCCTTTGAAAGGCAGAAATCTAATGGCTAAAATAGAAGACTGAGTAACAGCCTATGCTAAGGAGCAGAATCGGGATGTAACCTTACACTTACCGAGTTTTTCCCATTATGTTTCAAGTTTTACCTGAAAAATAGAGATGCCACCTCCCTCCTATTAAAGAATCATTAATACATTAAATAGTTGACTGGGAATGCTTTATATTGGATCATAGGCAGATGGCAGAATTTAAGATAGGATGTTGAAATAATATGTATAGATGAAGTCCAGAGTATGTATATCTTACTGACATTGTGCCTAACTTAGTTTTTTATTTCTCTTATTTTAGAAGTAATAGCGTCAGGCATGTACTTCCAGGGCTACTCATCATGACAAAAATCTCAGTACTAAGTAGTGCAAATGCAGTATCTGACATTATTCACTAGGTTAGGAATTGAATAGGAGCATATAGTGTTCAGATGGACTATTAGTGCTTATAGTTCACCAACCTTTGGACTAACAAAGAAATCATTCTGCTTATTTAAACCCTTGCTTCTTCTCTGGTGTTACACTGGAAATGAAAAAGACTAGTCAGTTTGATGGGTTAAGAACTGTGGACAGCTACTGACTTCATGTCCACCTTTATGGACTATCAGATATTAATTTCTGGCCTCAGCCAGCATACCCACAAAGCTGGATGTGCTATATGCCTCACAGGTGTGCTGTGGATCAGATGTGTTCAGAGTGTCAGTTGTGCTAATGAAAAGTGCTACACAAAACATGGCTTTGAATAGATGGACACACAAACACTGACCAAAGAGGTCCTGGCATCAGATAGATTTCAGTGTGTTTGGAAGATTCCTCAATGTGTTCTGATTTTGTTTTGTTTTTATTTATATAGAGACATGAATTTTAAAGTATTTCTGTGAGCACTTAGCTCTGAGCAGGTAAACTGAGAGACCACAGTGGTTACTGGTGCTTACACTTTTCTTGGGTTGGATTATGTGCTAGCTGAGGAAACTATTTCCACACATTCTTAGCAGTAGATTGTATGAATGGAATGATTGATATCTATGAGACTACATAAGTATTTTTAAATACTTAAGTAAAACATGTACTAAGCCACAGGCCTAAGCTTCGTTAAGAAGTTTGCACACACTGCAGCTTTGAACAGAACAATATTTCTATCCTATTTCAGCACATGCTTAACTTTAAGCTGGACACATAGACCAACTGTGATCCATGGGACCCCTCGTGTGCTTGTGCCTGAAGCTCAGCGTATGCTTAATGGACTGATGGAGCTGGGCCTGACAATAAACAAGTCTGCTGGTATCCTGAAGATCCATCTGCTTCCCTCATATCTAAACCTTGATGAAAGTGGCTTAAATGGGCATGTTTTACTCCTCAGTTGGAGTGGGCTGAGGGCACACAACATGGCCAGTTATAGCCAGCATTACCATCTGTCTGGGTTTTCCTAGATGTACTCTTTTTTTTCATATGTACTTTTTGATCTGGATAGTAGTTGCATAATTTTTCTAAATGCTACCCAGAAATACGGCAGCTCTACGGTCAGCAGATCAAATAAGAGGACATGACTTGGTGCCAAAAAGTTGTAAGTTTTTATCTGAAATTATGCTTAACAGACTATTTGAAAACAGATTTAAGATATAAAAAAAGATATATGCAGATGTCTTTTCAGAACAGCAGTCTTTTTCATTCTGAAGAATTTTAATTGGACCAAAGTAACTTTTCTCTAGACCACGTTTTTAACAAGGTGTTGCAGTACTTGTGTTTTGTTTTCAGCTTCCAATATTAAGGATATGGATGCTATTATATAGTTATATTTAAGAAAAAAAAAAAGCAACCTTAGAAAGGTTTTTCCCCCCCTTGAAAAATAGAGAGGAACACCAGCAGTCAAAAAGCAGTCCCTGAAAAGTACAATTAGCTCTGCTGAGCAAATAACAAAGGTTTTGTTACTGTGCCATACAGCACATCTAGTAAGTGTTTTACACATCCCTTAAGCTGAATTACTAGTGAAGTGAGTAACTTTGAAAATACAGAGGTTATTATGGTTTGTGTCTTTACACTTTTCATTTAATGTAGATAGCATGGGGCTGGTGTATGAGGATAGATATAAGTGAAATAGTTTTCCTGAATCTACATATACTTTGTAATATGCATATAAAATATGGAATGAAATATCAGATATGAAATGAAAAAAAAAGGAAAAGAAAATAATCAAAAGAAATATAATTGAGGGAATGAACAGAGAAGAAAAGTGGATTTGCTTCTAGAAAAATGTAGAGAACAGAGATTTGAGAAAAGAGAATGGAATGATTAAAAACTAACCATAAAATAGATATTAGAAATACATAAAATGAAGTCAAAGCTTAGCATAACGAATAAGTAGGCACAATTTCTAAAATGTGACAGATAATAAGAAAAAAAATTAAGAGAAAACCCAAAGGAAATTAAAAATAGACATATGGTAAGAATCTAAATGAAAAGTTTAAAATTTTGTACTTAGCTATTAGCAATTATTTAAAATTCTAATCAGTTTAAAGGATTATCAACAGAAGTTGTAAATTCTGAGGGAATATTCTGCCTTGTTTGATACTATAATAATGAAGGGCATATACTTAAGGTGATTATGTCTCTAATTAAATGGGATTATTCCTGAGTTAAACTTCAGTTCTTCTTGGTTAGTCCTGTGATACCCTACTCGATTTACTCTACCCATAAGATGATAAAATAGGAAAGGTCAATAAAAATAAAATGGAAACATGTAGACCTAGCAAATACTGCAAAAAAAAAAAGTATCAATTTCTAGCTACTGAAAACAGCTAACTAACAGAAGAATTTACCACAGGGACTACCAGATTCCCCAATAAACTGAAATGTTGCAATTTACAGGATGCCTTTCTGAAATGCATAATTTATTCCCAAGTTATGTGTTGGATGAAGAAATTGTTAAGAGTTTTTTGTCCACGGGAAGATTGGCAACCGCAACTATGGTGAAGCGAAACATTCTGTCACCACTCTTTCACGACAGTTCCTTACGTTGGCACGCTGCTGCAGTGACATCCTGGGCTTGTCAGGGTAGAGTGACTATGTAGGTGAGAGCTCCTGTGAAATAGTGAAGTCCCCAAAGGCTATGCCTGCCTGTTCCTATTGCTAGGCAAAGCCTGGATAGGACAGCCCACATTTCATGTGGTAGCGAATAGCATCAGTGGTTCCTACCTCCAACAGCACGAGGAGAAACACCTCAATTATCTCCAACTGTATTTTTTAATCATTTTTATCTACTTGGAAATTGTTCAGACACTGAGAGAGGAACACAAACCTTTTCTTGCCTCTGAAATGCCTAATTTGCAGGTTGCTGAAAGTTAGGGTGGGAACATATTGCTACATGTTCTGTTCATGCTTTTCCCATGTGTTTGTTACAGGACACTGGCAAGTCTTTTATCTGAGCCAGCAGAGTAACACTTATACTCTTGGCTTTTAGTTGCCATGGTTTACCTATTCATTGCACAGCCAGTGTTACTAGTGGTTACTCTCTGCCCGATAGCCTGTCCATCAGTTTTATTTCAGACACATATTACATGCAACATCCAACCCCTCCATAATTCAGATGCGCTGAATAACACCTGGAAGCTCATTTACTCTCTGAATATCTAAGTAAAAATGAATTTTAAATAGCAGTGAGGACCTGTCATCCTTGTACTCCTCTCTCAAGAGCTTCTGGAGATATCCTGCATATTAAAATCTCGCCACATATCAAAATATTTTCATTTATACAGGTGGTTTTACTAATGACCTAATTATATTTTGTTGCCAGCTTCTGATATAGTGATTTATTTGTTTTTCTGCCACGTTAAGAAGAATGTCCCACCTCAAAGGTTAGGTATTTTTGACATTAATTATAAAAGTAAAATTAAACAGTTAAAGCTTTTCTCACCCCTTCTTCCCTAAATATCCCAGCAAAATTTAACCCTGGATAAAAGAGAAACCATAGAACTCTGTTGTGCCACTTCTGTTCTCTTGGAGATGGACAGGCCCTAATTTCTACACCAGAGATTGCTCCTCCACTTGCTTTTCTAAGTAAAGGAGGACACAGACCCTTCTACTTGTCTTAACAGTACATAAAGGGATATCACAAATATTTGCATCTTATACCATTAGACCCTTCACAGAACATGTACATTTTGACAAGTGCAGAAAAATCAAGGACAGAGAAGAAAATACGTATCCATATGATGTGTCCTGAATATATCTGATTCAAACACAACTCAAAAGGCTTGGTTTAGTCATATTTTTGTATTCTAATTATAATGTAGGTCTTTGACCTTAGTTTATGCAAGAGAAAATGTCTGCAAATGAGATGACTATAAACTAGTGGCCCCTTTGCACTACTGAGCCAAGGACTTAGAGAAGTCTTGATCCCTTATTCTTTTTCAGCTCTCCTAGTCCCTCTCTGATTTATAAATGGAAATATTTACATTCCTACATCACTGGATGCTTCCATAAGATCTCCACTTTCTATTGGAAGGTCATTAAATGAGTCTCAAGGTTTGCTTCAATTTTGGTTGAAAACGTGGCTGTAGTTCTTTGATGGGTCCCAAGTCTTGTCCTTTTCAGGGATGGTAGGTTCTTGTTGGTGCCGCAGCCAGAAAACTTTCCCTTGTTTTGAAAATATTTAGGATCAAATAAGGGGGTCAAAGGCAGAACAATGAAGCAAAAAATTTGTAGAAAATAACACTGAAGTCCATGTGATTGTCCAAAGGGACTACAGAAAGCAGAGAAAAGTAAATCAGCTGCTTGTTGCAGGGAATCATGTAACCACAAGTCTTACAGCAGGTTGGGAATAGTAATTTGGAAATCAGTGTATATGAGAAAAGCTCATGGAATTGCAAGGGAACATAGGGAACAGATATACCTTTTCATCTATTTTTTTCTGTAGTAAAATGTTTGTGTTATTTATAGGTAATAACAATCATTGTGCCACCCTTGGTGGAAGAGAATCAGGTCAGCAAATACTTCAGCAAATCAAATAACTCCATGGACCCTAGTGGGATATATCCATTAACACTGAGGGAGCTGGCTAATGCCATTGCAAGATCATTCTTGATTACTCTCCACATTCATGGAAAAGTGCCTGAGGACTGGAGAAAGGCAAATGTCTCTCTTATCTTCAAGAAAACAGGACAAGGGCAAGAGGGAGAACTCAGGCAGCTACAGGCCTGTCAGGGTCGTCTCAAACCCTGGGGAGGTGGCAGAACAAATCCTGGAAACCATCTCCAGTCACGTGAAAGACATGGAAGTCATTACTCAGGAGCAGTCAGCATTGACCAGCAAAGGGAAAGTCATGTTTGACAAACCTGACAACTTTCCACCATGGAATGACTGGCTTGATAGCTGAGGCAAGAACAGTGGATGCTGCCTATCTTCAGTGAGGCTTTTGACATCATCTCCCATAGGATCTTCATGATTCGATGGAGCACCTCTCCTATGAGGAAAGGATGAGAGAATTGGGATTGTTCAGCCTAGAGAAGAAAAGGCTTCAGGGTGATGTTGTTGTGGCCTTTCAAGACATGAAGGGAACTATGAGAGAGCTGGGGAGAGACTTTTTACAAGGGCATGTAGTGACAGGATAATGGGAAATGGCTTTCAGGTGAAGGAGGGTAGGTTTAGGTTGGATGTCAGTAAGAAATTAGGGTGGTGAAACACCAGAACAGGTTGCCCAGAGAAGTTGTGGATGCCCCATCCCTGGAAGTGTTCAAGGCCAGGTTGGACGGTATTTGAGCAACCTGGTCTAGTGGAAAGGGTCTATTACTGTTTTGCCCTGGTTCCGTGGGATCCTGCGTGCTCCCACAGATGCTTGGGCAAGTTCAGTAACACAGTCCGTAGCAATGAGTCGGGAAGGGTATTTGCTGTTGCCTTCATTCCAACAGGCGAGTTTACTACATCCTCACAGTCCAGGGGTCGGCAGGCAAATACCAAGTGCAACGGCTAGCACAGGGTGTTTCCCGGGGCCAGGGGAAGGCGGGATCAGGGAGCAGGGACCAATGGGAGAGCCCCAGAGGAGTGACCAGGGGCCAAGGCCAGCAGCCAATGGGGGATGCCAACCCTAGATGTCAATAGTGGGTCAAATCTTGATCAGTGCCTTCATTTGTGATCTGGGTGATGGGACAGAGTGAACCCTAAGCAAGCTCACTGACAGCAAAAGAGTGAGAGGGGTGGCTGATATACCAGAGGGTCATGTTACCATCCAGAGGGACCTCAACAGGCTGGAGAACTGGAATGACAGGAACAACATGGAATTCAAGGGGAAAATCTTGCATCTGGGGAAGAACAATCCCAAGCAACAGCACATTCTAGGGGCCACCAGTTTGGAAAAGAATTTTGCAGGAAAGACCCTGAAGGTCCTGGTGAATACCAAGTTGAATGTGAGCCAGACATGTTCCCACACATCCATATGCAGCAAAATTGGATAATGGTGTCCTGGGCTGCATTAGGAGACATGATGTCAGGAGATGTGATTCTTCTGTCAAAACATCTTGATGTGGATTAAAACAACAACAACAACAACAACAACAACAACAACAACAACAACAACAACAAACACCAGAGAGACATTTTGTTGCTGACTCAGTTTTGAGGAATTTGTTTTCATTATGCATGTGACACCACTAAAGGTTTTTGAGAAGGCAAGTGGAAAACAAGAACAGTTAAACGCAGCAGTATTACACAGAAGTTTAGGTATGGACCCCACATGTCCGCAGTTTCTGCTAATTTTAGAGTTTTGTTTCATGTTGAATTCCAGTCTCCTGTGTCTGAGTTGTCCAGTTAACAGGTCCACATCCATTTTAGAGTGCTCCCCTGTTTCTCACACACTGCATTGGAACCTCTTTGCCTTTCAGAATCAACCCACCCTCAGAGGTGGGTGGTGACACTTGTAAACTTCCCCAGGTAAGGGAGATACATCCCCTCTGTGCCCATCCCCTCTCCTTTCTTCCCGTGGGCTATCTCACCTGGTAACTCCAGATTATCACCCTGTAATTCCTCCCAGTTTGCTGTTTACTGCCTGCAAACATTACACTCACAGATGGTGAGCATCTCTCCTTCCCCGTTCCAATCATCATTTGGCCATGCCACAGCACACATAGTTAGTTCTCTTTAATCTTTCTCCATAATTAAATGAAAAGCCAATTTAAAAGGAGCTGTAATAAAATTTCTTCTCCTGAAATTAAATATAAAAATAGTTGCTTCTTTTTATGTATTGTAAGCGATTAATAGGGAACGGGGCCATTTCAGTAAGGACTTCAAACAAATGTTCCTTCATGCAGTGGTGCCATTGCTGCTGGTGAGGAAGAGATCTGTTTTGCCTGCTGACACTGGGTTTTCTCTTTCATGGCCATTTTTCATACCTGCAAAACAGTTTGCAGACTCTTTAAGCAAAGAAGTGGGGGGAGGAGGGAGAGAGGGTTGATAGGTCTACATTAGCTCATTAAAAACTAAAAAACCATTTCTATTTTACATAATTTAACATGGCAAACTATTAAAAAAAATAAGGTGAAAACTGCAACCCCTAGGCATGCGTTTAAAACATCCTCATTTAGATGCTAATTTTGATTCCTAGTGTATGGCTGGTTAAAAAAAAAGCCATTAACAAAGGGGCAGATTACTTAAAAGGCATTATTAGGCAAATATGTATGAGTTTTCTGATACCAAGTGGCCCTTTTATGACTGAATACAGCTGCTAAGTAGAGTGACATGGAGATATTTGTATTAAAAGGAAAGAAAAAGCCACCAGATTTAAAAAAATACAAACCAAAAAACAATAATTATATAGAGTGTAAATCACACAGGTAAAAAAAAAAAGCTTTAAAAGGCAAGTAATACTTTCTCCTTTAAATATTTAGAAAATGTGTGGCTCGGCAGGTGATGTATATTGCCAGCTGAATTCTAGGATGTACCTAACATTTATGTAATAGTGAAACAAATGTTAAAATGTTGCTATTTAATTCTAATCATATATCCTGTTCTGTGTGTTAGTAAAATAACATTGACAGAAGAGTGAAATGAGGAAAATAACAGGCAACAGGAGAGGAAAGTGCATTCTTTCCAGCTGCGACTGAACTCATGACTGGCAAAAATAAGGTTATAATGACATTAAAATGAAAACTGTTCAGACAGAAAAGATATAAGTAAATGCACTGTGCTGTATAAATTAAATGAGTAATAGAGGATGGGCAGATGGTTGCTTAACTGCATCACAGTAGAAGAACAGTGAATAGGTTTTCACTGAGAGCTCTCTTTCTGAACCTGAATAAAATTTTCCTTAACAGGAGGAAGGCTAAGGGAATTTCTGACTCTGAGAAGGAGAAATGAATTTGAAAAGCAGAACTGATTTTGACTAATTTCTCTCTTAGTTGTCAGGGTATTTGAACAATTTTTGTGTTCTCTGTAAATTATCCAGTTAAGAATCAGAAGCCTAAGACAGAAACAGCTGATCATTCAGATCTTTGTGGTCCCCAGCAGCCCCAGAAAATGCATTTCTGCTCTGGAGAGTGCATAGTGTCCACAGGCCCTTCTCTTGGCAAACACAGGGCAGTTTGGATTTGTTTGCATGTAAATGTTTAAACTACCTAACGAAACACGGATGAGAAACGAAAGCAGCGCTTTGCCTTCCTCTCTCTCAGATCTTTCCCTTTACATGTAACATCAAAACTTGCCAAAGCAGATTCGTCTTACACCACAACTCAAGGAGTTTGACCACTGTAAAACTAATGGAGAGAACTCACCTCACCAGCATGTCTTGTTAGCTGAAGCAGGACAGAGAGAAAAGTAATTGTTTGTTATGAAAATGGAGTGTTACATCAGTGTAAGAAGAATGGGACACCTGTCTTCGTGTGTTGAACTTTTAAATTTCCCTCCTTTAGTAAAAGGGCTGGAAAAAAAATATAAGGATTTAGTGACCCATGTTGCAGTTCTTTAAAATGCACCAAGGCAATCAATATCAGTAGAGCTACACACAGCATCATATTTAAATTGCTTTAGTATTGCCCTGGAGTCTGTATGGTTGGATGAAGAGTGACCATGGAAGTCTTATCTGAAGTTAGTCCCAAAATACCTTTTTGACTCAAAACAATTATGTTATTAAGCATTTTGAATTTGATATTTTTAAAGCCTAGTAGCATTGAGAATCTCTGAATTATTACTTCTCTCTTCATTTCATTATTTAAGGATAAAGAAAAATAAATTGAGTTTTCAAGATAAAACTAAAGTAGGCTGGCCTAAACCAAAGATAATTCATGATTATCCATGCCAATAATGCTGCTTTGTGTATTTGCTAAGTGACATGGAAAAGTGAGTTAACAGTAAATGTAAAGTATTTTCTAAACACAGCTGTAATGTGGAAGTGGAAATGATTTGGCAATATCCCACACAGCAGAATCCTGGCATGAAGTGGAGTTGAGGTAAGGATGAAGGAGCTTATGCTCCTGGTTTTTGTGCAGGTATATATTAGGTTTCTGTTGCAAGTCAATTACTTATTGGTAGCTAGAGTTTGTTTAGTTGTATGTAAAGGTTATTGAAGCTATGTTGTAAGTGATGGGGATTTATTCCCAGAGACATTTATAGAAGAAATGTCTGTTCTACCTTTCATAGGTGCTAATTATTGCAAGTTAATCAATTCTTGTGGAGAGGAATCCTTATGAAACTGGGCATGTTCTACTTCAGATATTTAATAAACCCAAAAGAGCTTTGTGAAGTGTACTGTTATGAAAGTAGAAAAACAGTGTGTTTTGTCAAGCGAAAGGAGTGAATGAATAGCCTATAGACACTACTTCCAGGCAAATGCAGGATGTGAGACTAGAAAAGTGAAAGATGGTAAATGAATGTAACCTGTGGACTATAGAACAAAAGTGGAAAACACAGTTTAATGAAGAAGAATCGGTGAAGTGTGTAACAGTGGAACAAACAAGATGAATAGAACTAAGATAGGTGTGTGAAAAGAGGAGAGATTTAACTTTAGTGGAGGAAAATCTGACTTTGCTTTGCCTCATGATACCAGGAGAGAAATGAGTAAGGGGCGGTAACTCTTGCCTGTATTTTTGTGAAATTTTTTTTGACATCCCACTGTATTGGAATGGGTAATCAGTGTTTCAGACTGTCAGACAATCACAATGTTGAGTGTAGATGAGGGTTTGATACTGCAATTTAAAGAAGAATAGCCACTTAGTAATTAAATATTCCATGCAAATTTCTTTCACTCTAGGTTTGGAGCCTTCAGACAGGGACAGACTAAAAGAAAATTAGGTAAGTTTATGTTTGGTCTTAATCTATAAAGAAAATTCTGAATCTCTGTTTGCTACAGATGGGAGGTTTATTTGGCCTCTATATTTTGCCTGAGAGCTAGAGAAAAGCATTAGGAATCAAATTAAAGATGCTAACTATATGCTGTTTTAAGAATCCTGTGAAGGATTCACAGTAGCATGTGCTTGCCATCCTAGAGCCACCACTCATAATAAAAGTTAAAATGGCAGTATTTCCTTTTTTTTTTTTTTT